>CM042151.1:118388471-118395971 GCA_023376005.1 Doryteuthis pealeii | reverse complement strand
GTCATTTGTTCAAAAAAAAAAAAAAAAAAAAAAAAGAAAGAAAAAAAATGAACGTGCCCCACATTCCAGGTAAACGAAGCAGTCACCATGACTACCCTGGAGGACCGGGGGGGGGGGTAAGGAGAAAAAAGTAAAAAAAAAAAAAAGTAAAAAAGAAAGAAAGAAAAAAAAAAGTCAGAAAAAGGTGTCTGAAGGTAATCGTGTACGCCGGAAGGTGCCGAGTATTTGTGCTGGTTGGGGGGGGTGCTGGGTGAGGGGTGAGGGGTGTGAGGCGGGGTTAAGGGACGTCAGCGGAGAGAAAGCGGGTAAAAGTCGTGGGGTGAAGGGCGTCAGTCTTCTTCACTTCTTTACTTCATTTTCCCTCCTTTGTGTGAAGGATTGTCCTGAAATGCCCGATAAAGTCCGGACCCTAAAGTACTACCAACTTCAGAATAGACGTGATGTTTAAAAACGAATTACCCGTCTATCTATCTATCTATCTATCTATGTCTATCTATCTATATATATATATATATATATATATATATATATATATATATATATATATATATTGAGGGGGGGAGAATCTGTGATTAATTTTAGTCGGACCTAATTTTGAAAGTTAATTAATTAATAATTAATTGATTAGGCGGGCATACCTATTTAAATGTAAGGCTAAACAAATCGAGAAAAATCAATCTCTGTATGTACATTTCGGCCTATTAGGCCTCATTAGGTACGACTTCAATTAATCACATATTCTCCCAAAAATTGTCGGCTAAAACAAGCCATATCATAAACACATCGCTTATGTATTTACTTCTCATATATATATATATATATATATATATATATATATATATATAAGTTATCATATATATATATATATATATATATAAGTCATCATATACATATATATATATAAGTCATCATATATATATATATATATTTATATATATATAAGTCATATATATATATATATATATATATATATATGTCACCATATATATATATATATGTCATCATCTATATATATATATATATATATATATATATATGTATATATATATATATATATATATATATATATATATATATGTCACCATAAGTGGAACATAACCTACATCTAAACAAACGAAAAAATCTGGTAAAGGCCAGCTGGTGTAATGGTTAGAGTCCCCGCCTGTCAGCTTGACAGTCAGGGTTCGTATCACACACAAAGCGGTCTTCCTGTCTATAGCTCTGCTGATGAAGACGTATAGGCCGAAATGTACATACATAGATTGATTTGTCTCGATTTGTTTAGCCTTATATTTGAATAGGTATTCTCGCCTAATTCATTAATTATTAACTAATTAATTTTCAAAATTAGGTACGACTTCAATTAAGCAAATATTCTCCCAAAAATTGTCGGCTAAAAAAGTCATATCAAAACCCATTGTTTGTTGTTGTTTACTTCTTATATGTGTGATGTTTTCATTCCACCTTTTCTTACTCATATATATATATATATATATATATATATATATATATATATATATATATATATATATATATATTTGGGGGGAGAATATGTGCTTAATTGAAGTCGTACCTAATTTTGAAAGTAAAATCTGTTTTACGTAAAATCTTATTCAATGAACATACGTGTGATCAGCTGCAATTAATCGGTAACTCGATTAATTCAGTGGATTTAACCCTGATGATTCTAACGATGAAACTCGAGTAGGTTTCTATTGTATCCATTTCTTCATTATATATATATATATATATATATATATATATATATATATATAAATTTAACATTTTTTAGAAAAAAACAAATGATGTTAATAGTTTGCTGACAGAATCTGTTTCGACCCTTTTAATAGAGCGGTCTTCATCAAGAGCTAATGATGAAGGCCGCTCTATTAAAAAGGTCGAAACAGATTCTGTCAGCAAACTATTAACATCATTTGTTTTTTCTAAAAAATGTTAAATTCATACTGTCGGATTAACTTCCATTTACTTCATATATATATATATATATATATATATATATATATATATATATTAGGTACCACCAAAATAGGTCACCTGATCAGTTTACGCCATATTGAAGGAAGAAACGTAAATATTTTTTAACTTTATTTTTTAAATCTCGCAAAAAAGAAATCACGAATATAAAGAGTTGTTACACAGAAAAACAGTTAATTCAAAGATCAAATTATCCAACTGGGGAAAAATTACTCGCCGTTATCTTAAAAAATAAGTAAAACAGTCCATTTTTTTTACAACAAGGTCAATTTCTTTATTGATATTTTTTAGCAGAATTCTGTATTAATGGTTCTTTTATTAAAAAGCTCTCGCATCGAAATTTATAAAAATCTTCTGATATAATTATTCAGACTTTTATCTTTATAGTAAAAAAAGTAAAAATCGTTTTTGCCGGTTCATTTTTTCGTAAAATAAAATAGAGCGGGCGGTGGGTAGACCTCGTAAAAAATATTTCCACTAATTTATTTAAAAAAAAACTATTTCAGACATATTTTCATCCAAAGTTAAGTAATTATGGAAATCTTCGTAAAAATCGGACCATTAATTGATTTTTCATAGAATTTTTTTTAAAAAGCCGGTAGTCATAAATTGTTTTTAGCTACGTTAAATTTCAATTGACCGCATATTACGATAAAAAGTGGTAGACTGCGTATTACAAAGGACACAATGCAGTTGGCTGCATTGTTCCGCCCCGCAAGAATTCAGAGTTTTCCTCCCCTTAGACTGGTTGCCTATCCAAGGTTAAAGCGCCCAGTCTGCCCTACTATTTTACCCATAGCCGGAGGGAGAATATATGGATTCATACCTTTCCCAAGGGTATTAGCGCTATACGAAATGCAAACAGCCTTGTCTAGGATTGGAACTCGGGACGACGAGCCCATTTCCTACAACTCTAAACATTACACCACGCCCCCCCCTACACTAGTAGTAGATAGGAATACTTGAAACTATATTATTTATATTAAGAACAGTCACCTATATCAAGAATAGTTACACTCACATAGACCACTCACGAATTTAGATTTACATATCTTAAAATAATATTTTAAGTGTAAACAACAAATAAACAATCGCCAAAATAAACGAGCATTGTAATACGCGATGAGGAATCTGCTAAATTATTTCCATCATCTCTTACTTCTGTCTTCCCGCCTTGTATCTCTGTCGTGTTCTCAAGAGTATTAGCACTATGTGAAATGCAAACAGCCTTGTCTAGAATTTGAACTCGGGACGACGAGTCCGTTTCCTACGGCTCTAACCATTGTGTCACATACCATAGATACAATAGAATATTATCTGTTAATAATGGAGATTCGCTTCCGGTTTTTGTCTGTAACAAACATTACGTCGCTGCTTACGTCACCTTACCCAAAATCGTCATAACATAGAATAAATACACTCAAAATTTGAGCATGCAACATTAGACAGTCCTCATTGTTTTTTAAAACAAGTTTTAATAAATACATGACTGGTATTATATATCTATATATAGTTTGTTTTATTTTAATACATATTTAAAGCTTACATTTCAAATTGTTTTATTTTTTAATCATCTAATGAATTTGATGATTTTACTTACTTCGGGTACAAACTCGCTGACATTGAATTTTTAACTCCCACCCCTCAGGCAATATGTTTCAAAAATCTATATTTACATCGCCCGGAGGGTGTTTTTTATTTTGCTAGTATATATAATGTCACATGAGTTTGTCCTTGCTTCTCCGGTAGTGTTCAGCATGTCTTGTTTGTCTTACTCGGATGGTTTGTATGATAGAGGGCAGTTGTCCGTACAGTTGTTTTCTAGTGGGGTGTTGGTTTCCCCATCTTGTTTATGACGGAGCAGGACACGGTTTTTACGTAGTTATTAAAAATAATCACCTCGCATGTGTTTTCATCGCGTGAGAGTCAAAGATGTGTATTAAATACGAGTAAAGGGGGGGGCAGCATTTTGATAGCGGCCTTAATTATTGTTTACGTTCTAATCGAGGAGGGGAGAAAAAAATTGCCGCTGCTTGGCTATCAACTGACTTGTGAGTCAAGACACAACAACGTGTATTGTAGGAGCGAACAGCATCCTCACCTTATCATCATCAGTCCCTCATCTTGAAAGACGTTGTATGTGTGTGGTGGGGGTGATGCGAGGGTTAAAGAGACAGACGCTCTCCTCCAGGCTGTTCTGTCGGCAGCTGTCGAAAGAAAATCCGGGAAGGTCATCCCCTGTCCGGTCCTTGGTATTGTCAGACCAGCTCTTGAGTTGCCACCCACATTTTCAACAACGTAGCCCGACCCCACAGTGTCTCGACGGATTTCCTCTTTCTTTTCTTTTTTTTTGAGTAGGTGTCATGTCATCTGTCTGGCGACGTGTCCGAACCGAAGCTTGATGATTTTGACTTCGTTAGTCAACTTGTCACACACCCATCCGGGATTGAACCCGAGGGACGCGCAGCCATTGTTGATCCGATTTCGGATTTGTCTGGTCCCACAAATTCATCTTTGATACCCCAAGTTGAGTTGATACTTCATCTAATTTGTACATTTTTAGATAAGTATAATAATAATCTATGTTGATAAGGGAAGATAACCTCTATAAATAACCAAATCGTTTGGTTTAGTGCTAACAAATTTGATATACTTACTTACTGGACACAGAACAATATTCTAAAATATCTATCTATCTATCTCTCTCTCTCTCTCTATATATATATATATATATATATATATATATATATATATATGATTATTTATATTTTTGCTTGAAGGCAATTATAAATGCATGTATCGTGTAAAATTCGATAATTATAGAAAATAAACTTGACAAGTAAATCCCGCAAAGGATGGCTCGCCAGCAGAACACCGTACAGACTGTTTCGACTTTATTAAGTCTCTTCAGCGATGTATACTAACGACTCCCCTCCGACAGGAATCGAAACCGGGACTTCACAGGCATAGTCAGAGACCATATCCGTTCGGCCGCCGGTACATAGCGAACAATCGAGAAAATGTCAATCCCTATTAGGTCTCATCATTATGTCTATAACCTTGCTGATGAGACCTAATAGGTCGAAATGTACATTCAGGGATTGACATTTTCTCGATTCGTTTAGCCTTACATTTGAACATATATGCCCGCCTAAATTCATTAATTATTAACCAATTAATTTTCAAAATTAGGTATGACTTCAATTAAGCACATATCCTCAAAAATATATATACATATAAAGGGCAGTTGTGTATATGTGAATGACCGGAGGAAACTTCGAAAATAAAACAACTAACGACAAAGTAAATTTATATACACATTAAATATCACCATGGCTTGGTTTTTGAGCAAAAATAATAGAGATTTGATTAAATATTGGAAGATAATTAGAAAAATAAAATTTAAAAGATAACAGCATGGAATTTTCCATTTAGTATTTTAAATAGGAGACATTAATTTTTCTTTTCAAATTTTCTGGATCAATGCACCTCTTTTTTTTACATAGGGATTTAAATGGGGCATCCTGTGAGGATCAAACTCACGATTCAACAATAATGGATCTACAAGACTACCTTTTTGTACCCCACCTCTACCCAGGTGGCGCCAAGTTGCCGCTTCTAGTACATATATAAAGGGCAGTTGTGTATATATGTATGTCCGGAGGAAACTTCGAAAATAAAACAATTAATGACAAAGTAAAATATATATATATATATATATATATATATATATATATATACATTCACTATCCCCAGAGCTTGGTTTTTGAGCAAAAATAATGAAGATTTTATTTATATTTGGGAAGATATGTGATGTTGATTGATTGAATTAATCGCCTCATTTATATTTTCATTTTTTTTATTTAAATTGTAAATTATTGAATTAAAATTTCTTACTATATTGTTATATATTTATGTGGGGATTTTATGGGGCTTCCTGTGATGGATCTGCGAGACTAACTTTAAAAAATCCCCCTCTAACTAGGCGACGCCGGGTAGCCGCTTCTAGTACATATATAAAGGGCAGTTGTGTGTATGTGTATGTCCGGAGGAAACTTCGAAAATAAAACAATTAACGACAAAGTAAATATATATACACATTAAATATCACCTGGGGTTGGTTTTTGAGCAAAAAATAATAGAGATTTGATTTTTATTCGTGAAGATGATTAAAAAATTAAATTTAACAGCATGGATTTTTTTTTCATTTAATATTTTAGATAGTAGACATTAACATTTCTTTTTAGAGTAGCTGGATCAATGCAAGGTCTATTTTTTTTACATAGGGATTTAAATGGGACATCCAACGAGGATTCAACTCACGATTCAGTAATAATGGATCTGCGGGACTAACTTAAAAAAAACCGCTATCCAGGCGACGCCGGGTAGCCGCTGCTAGATACAGTGTAAAGTGTTGCTTTTTCATGTTAAGTTAAATAATATATTTTTTATGTAAAAAACAGAGTGTTTGGGAGAAATTTGACAATTTCATAAGGAAAAAGAAAAAAGTGCTCGGTAACTACGAAATTTAATGGATTGTAAAGAAATTCAACAGGCATGGAAATTACACTACTGTCAACAAGTTTCACTTAAAATAACCGCCATTAGCGTCGATCACAACCTCAATCCTGCTCTGGAACCTGGAGCAAGCTGATGTCACAGTTTCCCTGGGAAGGGTCTCAAAAACTACCTTAATTGTCGAGGATTCAACTCACGATCCAGTAATAATGGATATGTGGAACTAACTTTATAAAAAAAAACTCTAACTAAGTGACGCCGGGTAGCCGCTGCTAGTTATAATGTAAATTGTTCCTTTTTCTGTGAAAATTTATTAAAGGAATGGTGATCCTCTTTCACCGGACGCCGGTGGCGGCCCGTGGAGATTTAAATAGAATTGAATTAAATTAAAATAATATCAAAATAAATAAAACGTTCTGAGCGTCTGTACTCTGGCGTTCGGAGTTAACGGTCTGTTCTTACACTTTCAACCTACACTTCGAAGAGTTGCTCTCCGTATCGTTTCGTATATCCGTTCGGAAGAAATCGTCTCACCTCTCCGTATCGTCAGAAGCCCCAGACGGCGACGAATCGGACCCTCACCTCTCCGTATCGTCAGAAGCCCCAGACGGCGACGAATCGGAACCCTCACCTCTCCGTATCGTCAGAAGCCCAGACGGCGACGAATCGGAACCCTCCCTCTCCGTATCGTCAGAAGCCCCAGACGGCGACGAATCGGAACCCTCACCTCTCCGTATCTTCAGAAGCCCCAGACGGCGACGACCAGGAACCCCCAGCACGTTGGAAGCAAGAGCGGCAAACGCACTCCTAATAACCAATTCTTCAGGCCCCAACCAGTTACGTGGAACAGTAATATCAAGGATAAACAGCTAAGTTTCCGCAGGCAATTTTATCTGCAAACCATCACTTTAACCCCTTTGATACATTCAATTCTCCTCCTAGAAGTATTTTTACCAACCAAACTCATTGAACTCTTGAACATTCCAT
>CM042151.1:118358471-118383471 GCA_023376005.1 Doryteuthis pealeii | reverse complement strand
ACGATAAGATATTGCTTTTGATGAGATCGGTCCTCACTGGGTGTTCTATAATTCTGATCTTGTACTATAGCTAAGTACATATTTACCAGTCCCTCCCCTCCTCCGATCAATCGGCTGGTCATGTCAAGCCCTAGCACAGCGGTCCCCAACCTTTTTTGCGTCACGGACCGGTTTCATCTAAGACAATATTTTCACGGACCGGCCTTCATATGCTCCAGCCTTCATATGCTCCGGCCTTCCTATGCTCCGGCCTACATTTGCTCGATAACCGTTAATGACGTAATCTAATAATAAATCATCCGCAGTGGTCTTATGTCAAAATGCAAACATCAACAGACAATAAACAACATTTTGTTCATAAATTAATAATCAACAACATCTCTGTAAACGAAAATATTTATTTTAGAACGAAAATCCTTTCTAATAAGAAATAATTATTAAAAAAATAAAAAATAAAAAAAAATTCAAATGTTCTGTGCGGCCCGGTACCTAATGACCCGGTACTGGGTCGCGACCCGGTGGTTGGGGACCGCTGCTCTAGCACATATGATTCCCCCGACCCTATTGCCCTTAGAGAAAACCTCAACTCTTTTTAACATATAAGAGCAAGATGACGGTGGCTGAGAGTCCTTATGTCTTGGGAGGGGCGTTAAACTCTATCTGATGGTGAGGTTCCAGTTTTGGAGGTTTGGGGAATGTAGAGCACTCCTTAATAACCATTGCTCCCTGGTCCACTCTGAACCGGAGTGGTAGTACCTGTTAGGGTTCCATCTATGGGTTAAATCGAAAATTTGTTTAAAAAATTGAGTTCAAAATTATCGGTACGAATCTTTCTAAACTTTGCCGGCATTAAATGACCCACCGTAGTTGATATGCCGTAAAACAAAACAAACAAAAAACTTACTCAGCTGGATTTTGAAAAAAATGTCCTTTACTTTTTGGCTAAAGATTATTTACACAGGTAGGACTTGTTACAAGGCTACAAGTATGGGACACCCAGTGAGGATTGAACTCGCTATTCGGTAGTAATGGATCTGCGAGACGAGCTTGCTAACCATGACATCAAGACGGGGATGCCCATTATTTACTCAATCTGTTCACCACGGGTTGGATTTGAAGCAAGCTCATAAGTATAGGTATTCAGTGGTAATGGATCTGCGAGAGTAGCTTGCTAAACATTACACAACGACGGGATACTCATTATTTACCCAACCTTTTCACCACGGATTAGATTTGACGCAAGGTAATAAGTAATGGGGCATCCAGTGCGTATCGAACCAGCTTTTCAGTGGTAATGGATCTGCGCGAGTAGTTTGCTAAACATTACACCACGACAAGGATTCTCATTATTTACTCAACCTGTTCACCACGGGTAGGATTAAGTATGGGGCATCCAGTGCGTATCGAACCCGCTTTGCAGTGGTAATGGATCTGCGAGAGTAGCTTGCGAGCCATTACGCCATGAAGGGACGGCTTTACTATCGGGTTAGGTTTGATTTGGTTTGTTTTACGGCATATCAACCTCAGTGGGTAATTTAATGCAAATAAAGTTTTGAAATAAATTCATTCTTAATGGATACACAATTTTATATGTAAATACATTTTTCTATTTAACCCATAGATGGGACCCTAACAGGTACTACCACTCCGGGTCAGAGTGGACCAGGGAGCAATGGTGATGAATGGGTGCTCCACATTCTCCAAACCTCCTGAACTGGAACCTCACCATCAGATAGAGTTTAACGTCATTCCAAGGACATGAAGTCCCTCAGCCCCTGCTTTCTAGCACCTATATGATAAAAAGGGTTGGGGCTTGCCATAAGGGCAATAGGGTTGGGGCAATCATATAGGTGCTAGGGCTTGACGTGACCAAGTAAGGGTCTAAGTGGAGTGTTGCATGTCTTTGACTGCTCATCCACCAAGACTCAAGCATCACGGGTCATGTACTAAGTGGTACCATGACAT
Organism: Doryteuthis pealeii; assembly: GCA_023376005.1. NCBI lineage: Eukaryota > Metazoa > Mollusca > Cephalopoda > Myopsida > Loliginidae > Doryteuthis > Doryteuthis pealeii. The sequence continues at coordinate 118,381,506 of CM042151.1, read as the reverse complement.
GCAACACTCAGCTTCGGCACTTACTTGGCCTGGACGGGTGGTCGGAGAGGCGTTATCCGATCAATCGGCTGTTCATATCAAGCCCTAGTACCAACTTATTCAGACTATCTTGAGCACCTTTTTGATCTCCATCTTTCCAACACACGTGGGCATGCCTACAAAGTCAGAAAACAGCACTGCTCACGTGACTTTCGGAAACATTTTTTCACGCTCGGAATTGCGAAGACATGGAATAAACTGCCCGCGTCTGTTGTAGGCTGCCGAAGCGCTGAATCTTTCAAAGCCTCCATGCTTCCTGTAGTCCGTCGACACTATACCTGATGCCACTCTCCACATACATATGCACACACGCGCACACATACATGCCTATTACTACTGTAAACTGTTTATGTTCCTGACACTAATACATTATTCTGTGTACTTGACATGAGACTTTGATGAGTTGTCGTGCACCTGAGCACTGTACACAATAAATTTCATTATTATTATTTCGGATTCTGTCCTCAAGCATCACTGTTCGCCACCCACGGCCAACAGGTGGCCCCATTTGGGGGAGTCTTACCCCTCTGCAGAGGTGCAGTCGGTGCATTCTAACGCCGCAGCCGACAGGGCGGACCTTCGGGTTAAATGGCTATGTAAAAAGCAAGTTTTAATAAAAGAATACTTGCCCTCGCCGTCACAGAACAAAGTCGAAAGCGAATGACGGCCATTATACAGCGACTAGTCGGGGGGGGGGTCGGGATACACGTGACATCAAACGGCGGGCCACTGACAAAGTGATGAATACTTAAGGCCATATAGAATAGATGTAAAAAAAAAACAAAAAAAAAGAAAATAGATCTACTTCTTTCTTCTGCTTTTTTTTCTTTTTATAAATGTTTATTTAATGAATCTTCTGGAATTCCGACATTGAAATTCACTTGGCCTTACAAGTCATAAAAAAAGACAAGAAAGAAAAGAAAGAGAAGAGAGAAAAGAAATGGCGACTTTTAAAGGATCTAAAAGAGAATCCATTTTTACTAATTTTCATCAATCTTATGAAATTTTATTACCATGTTTCCCACCAAGGAAGGGGACAGCTTTGAATAATCACCCCCCCCCCACTCCCTTTTTTTTATTCATAAAAAGGCATTAACACCCTCTATACCAGAGTTTTTCAACCAGTGTACCGCGACACACTAGTGTACCATGAAGCTTCCGTGGGTGTGCCGTGGTGTGCCGTGGGTGTTGAGAACGGTTGATAATAATCATACTCTTATATTTTCATTCTATTACTTTAATATTTTTTGGGACCATATCACTTTAGGCACCCCTTTTTGATCTCGATTTAGAAAGGACATGTTTTTCATTTACACCGTCAATATCCAGTTGTTTGTTAGGGGTTAGGGTTAGAAGTTAGGGTTAGGGGTTAGGGTTAGGGGTTAGTTTTATAAGTTAAAAAAAACAGGCCGATTCGTTTTATAGTCAATTCATGTCTGTTTCAAAAAATGTTAAAAATCTACAAAAATACATAAACTGTTGTCTTTTTTTTCAAAAATGTAATGATAAAATATTCTAAACAAACTAACACAAAAATCTATTAATAATGGAGATTGTCTGTATTTCTGTCTGTAACAAAAACTACGTCATAGCTTTAGGTCACAGATTACGTCACAATATTCTTATGCTATATACACCCATAATTTGAGTAAGCAATTTTAAAAATTGTTTTTTACTCTCGTTCCTTTTTTTTTTACAGTAACAAGAAGTTATCTAAAAAGTTTACAAATAAATAAATACCTACGATTTTATATAAAATTGATGTGAAAAATATTAAAAATAATTGTTTGATTATTACAGGCACGCAACATTTCATTTACAGTGCCAATATCCGGTTCTTTCTTAGTGGTTAGGGTTAGAAGTTAGGGTTAGGGGTTAGGGTTAGTTTTATAAGTTAAAAAAATCTAAAAATCGTCAGTTAAAACAACCGGATATTGGCGGTGTAAATGAAAAACATGTCCTTTCTTAATTGAGACCAAAAAGGGGTGCCTAAAGGTCATATGGTCGATATTTTGTTTTAATTAAATATTGTTGTACTCTTAGAACAGAGTTTTTCAACTCTGGCTTAGAAAGAGGTATTTTTAATTTTACATAAATTTAAATTCAGAAATTAAAGTAAAATTAAAAATATTAAATAGAGTAAAAAATAAATAGTTAACATTCTTAATTTTACTTTAATATTTAAATATTTTACTTTAATATATTTTTTTGTTTTATTATTTTAATGTTTTTTTCACACCGGTTGAAAAACCTTGTCTTAGAAACTGTTATTTCTACTTAAGTAATTTCTTTGTGAAAATTTATACCATTATATACCGATGTAAAGTGTTTAATGCCATCCTTGGCCAGTTGAAAAGGGCTTAAAGTAAGTAAATCCTGAGTTATGGAATCCTTTGGTAAGCGAATAAGTCCTATCCGGCGTATAATTAAAGGTCCAGTGATTTAATCCGTCGTCAATGAAAGTCAAAGTAGTTATGGTCAGTATGGTCCGTTTAAGTATTGTATCAACCTCAGAGTACTGCCAGTGATTGGCCAAGAATTTGATCACATGGTTCTCGCCGAGTCTATAAATAGGAACGGGTATCTAGCACGCACCTTATATATAAAAATTCTCAACATGTACCTCGATCAATTTTTTGCCCAGCTCACTGTGTCGTGAGATGAAAAAGGTTGAAAAACTCTGCTCTATACATACTTATTGATATTCACACACTTCAAATAATTCCCCACCCTGTCAACAGGAGCTGTATAATACGTAAGACGCAAAAACAATCTCCTTGGTCTAGCGCTAGTGAAAAGTGGATAGACTCCCTCGCTGTCAGGCTGATACCGACATTCCTTTTTTATTTTGCTAATTATTAAATTAAACTAATACGCAAAAAGCTTGTCAAATTTCATTTTTGCTTAGTATTATCTGCGTTATTCGGACTATTGTCCTCATCTTCATTGTTATCTGTACAACGTTTCGGCCGGTATACCCTCCGGCCTTCTTCATGTATTTCTTGTCGGACTCGGGAACCTTCTCGGACTCGGAGACCTTCTTTTCGAACTCAGAAACCATCTTTTCGTAATCGGAACCTTCTTGTCGTAATCGGAGCCATCACGGAACTTTGAACCTAACCCTTTATTCAGTCCACGGGGGTATCCTGTTCTCATTCCGCTAACCATAGCTGGGGTAGAGGCGTTAAGCTGTGTTAATTATCATTCTGTGTTCCTGCTGCCCTTGATCAGGATTGAACCTGCAATCTAAGATAACTGTCACTTAGAACTGTTTTAACCTAACCCCTCTATCCACTAGGCCATGTGTCCATTTTTGCTGTTGCGATGTTTTCTTTTCATCTTCTCCTTTGTTGACAATGTCGATGGGTCGTTGCAATTTCAACAAAACACCGACGAGCTGACTCTATTAACAAAGTAAACACAGCGTGGACAAGAAGTCGGTGTCACGTAACCAACGGTGTTGACGGTTTGTTTCTTCTAGCTGATAACTTTCTCTATCTAACATTATTATTACTAGCAACAGAAAACACCCTTCGGGCGTCGTAAAAATTATTTTTTGAAAGACATTGCCTGAGAGGGGTGGGAGTTAAAATTCAATGTCAGAGGGTTTGTATCATAAGTAAGCAAATCCTCATATTTATTAAAGGAGTAAAAAATAAATAAAACAATTTGAAATGAAAACTGAGCCCCGTCCCTCTCAAATAAAATGTTGCGTGCCTGTAATAATCAAACAATTATTTTTAATATTTTTCACATCAATTTTATATAAAATCGTAGGTATTTATTTATTTGTAAACTTTTTAGTTAACTTCTTGTTAGTGTAAAAAAAAAGGACGAGATGTAAAAAACAATTTTTAAAATTGCTTACTCAAATTTTGGGTGTATATAGCATAAGAATATTGTGACGTAAACTGTGACGTAGAGCTATGACGTAGTTTTTGTTACAGGCAGAAATACAGAGAATCTGCATTATTTATAAGAATTCTGTATTTTTCTGCGTCTGCCGAAAATTTCGGTGAAAAATGAATCGGAGGCATTACTTTTAGTACGTCCATAATTTTAAGTTCCGAAATTCAGGAGGTAGAACACCAGTATTCTAGCTGATCTTAACTAGGCTGTTGTTTCTAATTCCTCCACACTCTTTTCTGAACCCTTTGGGACAGTTTCCTTGTCCTTTGGTCCGTCTGTCGGAGTTCCTCTCTTGTCGTTTTACAGAATGGCCCGAAGCATCTTACAAGAGTATACGTGTAAAATTGAGTATACATGTAATAATGGAGATTGTATGTATTTCTGCCTGTAACAAAAACTACCTCATAGCTCTACGTCACAGCTTTACGTCACAGTATACGTGTAAAATTGAATGTAATAGCATTACTGGAATTCAAACTCACTTACTATGATGTCGCAACCCAGAACGTTGGCCACTATACAACAGGGAGTACCCAGTTTTTTTTTAAAGGAGAGAGAAAGAATATTAAGTGATGAACTGTAGTTTAAATCAGATACAATTGACTATAATTTACTATAAAATTATTACTCGTATTTTATATACCAAGGAAATAATAGAAAATCAAGATAAAACTCAATGAAAACTTTCCTATTCAAAGATTTAGTAAATAAAAAAAATTGACCTTTTCGTTTAATTGAAGCTATAAGAAACCAATCCAAAAATGATCTGTTTGATATTAGCAAAGACAAATAGCTTCCCTAGAGAAATGATGTGTATGTATATGTATATATTTTGTTTGGTTGTTTTATGTTAAAGCATATCAACCTTTTTCGGGTCATTTAATGCTAAATCAAGTCATTTTGATATTTGGTTTTTATAGTACCTGTTTTTGCTTAAATGGTCACCCATCTAAGTATTGAACAGGGTCATTGTTGCTTAATTTCAGTGATCTAGCAGGAATCGATGATTGAATCTGGAAGAAAAATTATGCATCCAAGAACATACTAAAAACCAACTGCTGAACAAAAAATGCAAATTGATATCAAAATGTAGACATCTTATTATAATGGAGATTGTGTGTTTTTCTGTCTGTAACCGAAACTATATTACTACTCAAGTCACAATTCCCTTAATTATTTACGTCAAATTCTCCATGATTTCATTCTTTTAAACCTTCAGTTATTAATAAAAATTGTTTTACATTATTAATACTGTTGACCATATCTACGTACTAATAACATGCAATTGTATTTATATATACAACAAAATAGAGGTTTACAGTTTGAACGAGAAGGCTAATTTGCATATTGATATTTAAAATTTTATTTTAATAAATATGTGCTTGGTATTATTGATTTCTAATTGTTTGGTTTTATCTTAAGAAATATAAACAAAAATCTCGTGGATAAATCTTAAAATAAATTTATTTACAAGAAGAAATAACTGTAATATTATCCTTTACTTCCTATTTTAACTAAATAGTTAAATTAGGAAAATTTACCAATGAAAGAGGGGAGTAATGGAAAATGATGGAAGAGTTAGTTTCAAAGTTGTTCTATTTTTCGATTATACCCCCTCTGTTGCAGATCTTTTTATCTGCATTCTTAGTCAGTTTCATTAGCCTTTCTAATTTAATATGATATTTTATTATATCAAAACTTAAATACTTGCACCCGGAGGGTGTATATATTTGCTAGTATTAATAAATAACTTCAGTGTCATTTATCACCTGAATATTCCATATTTATCCTGCTTTATTTGGTCTGCCTTAATTCCACAAGGAAGAGGGATTAACACTGGTGTTCTCATTAAATCTAGACCTCAGAAACATGTCTATACTATCAAGTTGAAGTTTATCCATGTAACCGTCCAAGCATTATGGCTAAATGAAAATTCCAAGGTACCCTAAACCTTTGCATAGTTACTGACTATCCAACAGACTATTAAAAAGGTTTAGAGGTCATATGCAATTTCTGGTTTGGTTTGGTCTCGTTTCTTTGTTTAATCGCATATCAACCTTCATGGGTTATTTAATGCCAAAGCCATTCTTGTAGAAGAATAGTAGTGGTACCATTATTCTTTTGAGATTTCTGCTACAAAGCCTGGTTTCAAGAATTTTTCTTATTCTGAGATACTTCTTTTTCATTTCTGTTTATATATATATATATATATATATATATATATATATATATATATGAGTAAGAAAAGGTGGAATGAAAACATCACACAATGCTGTTAAAGAAGAAAACAATTTATAATATAATCATAGCTGATATTGATCAATATTTCGATTTTACAAAAATCATCATCAGAGCTCATTCACTCCCGCAGCTGTCTGGGTCGGAGAGGAAAGTCAAAATGAGTTTACAAAACAAAAAACCTTAACACTGCAAAAAACGAAAGACGTTACAACATTCACCAACGTGGGCATTTCGCGCCATATATATGTCGGTCATGATCCATGTATATCTTTTGTCAACAAATGTAGCGAACTTTTGAGATGTTGGCAACAAGGCGAAAACAATTTAAACGAAAGGGGATGGGTGTTAAGAAATGTGACGGTTGGAATTCAAAAGACTTTCAGTAAAGGAATTTTTTACGATTAAATGTTTTTATTATTTAAATTTTATTTTTAAGTTCTGTAATTCATAAATGATTAGATATTTACTGTAATTAGTTTTTATATATAAAGTGAAAAAGTTATGAGCGGAATATGTTAATATTTTAGAAAAGGAGTTTTTATATATTTTTATTTTACGATTAATTATTTTTAAATTTCTAATTATTATTATTATTATTAAGTTCTGTATTTAATAAATGATTAAATATTTATTGTGTTTTGTTTTTATATATAAAGTAAAAAAAGTTTATGGGCGGAATTGGTTATTATTTTAGATAATGTTAAGCGATTTGGATCTAATGTAAGGTATTATTTTGAAACCGAAAACAAAAACAAAATAAAACGGAAAAGATCTTATTCATAAAACAAAACAATGAACCAAAATTTAATTTAATGGGACGTAAATAACGGAAAAAGTTATGTGAAGGGGATTTTATGGTTTCTGATAATAAGAGTCGCTAGATAAGGGGATATATTAAAGAAACCTTGTCTTTGGGGTATGGTTTTATGGGTAAGAATATATATATATATATATATATATATATATATATATATATATATATATATATATATATATATATATATAAAGCGAAAGCATTCAAATATTTATATTTATACTTTCAAAACTATAATCGAAAACAATACAATGCCATAAATTTACAATGTAGTCTATACCTTGAGATAGCTTACCGTGTTTACATGGATATTCAAAACATACTAATCTTACATATTAATTGGATCCCTATTACATTTTTAAGGTAGCGTAGAAATCATTATGGCGATCAGTATAGCTGATGGCCTTGAGAGTGAGTGACAATGCTTGACCTCACTCTGACCTTGCCTTGCGGGATAGACCGTGAGAATCGGAAGGCAATAGAAAAGACCCATTCCGGTTTAAGGTGTAAGCAACTCAGTAGAGAGTTAGAACTTAGAAGCGAAGCTAGCAAGATGTGAGTCTCCGCGCGCATTGTCTGGTCTGGGGGTTTATGGAATAAAGTAACATCATTGTAAATCGAAGTCTTGTTGTTATTACTAAAAGCTAACAATAGCACAAGGCTTCTGATAACAAGAAATCCCTAGCAACAGAAACCAGACACGGAACCCTCAATAGAAGACCAGACGAGACCTTAGAAGATATACCAGATCCGGCCAGAAGAATAAGAGTAAAACGTAAGGAAGTATATAGCGTATAGATATATAGTGCCGGTAAAGAGGTATGCAATATATATACCTATTTGGTACCGTGACGACGCCGCTACGTTACACTAAAACCCCAATCTGATATACAATACTATTGATAATATGATCATTAATGTTAAGAAAAAAACTTTATTATCTTAAGTTATTGTTGTACCGGCCGTTCCTACAGTGGAGAACATGCACCGGTTCTCACTATAAATAGTGAGACACCGAGTGGAAAGGAGCACTGTTCCCGTTAACGACAAGCTAGTCGTACATGTACCATTAATTGTAAATACACTTGTCTTATTTTACCCCATCTCGACTTGACTTCTTTTTACTGTTGGGACTAACATCACAACAGTTATGTCTAGCAATAAAGTAAGCTTCTATTCATTCAAAAACATCCCTTGTTTTTTGTAAGGTAACATTGGTTTAAAAAGTCGTTCTTTACACGAATATATACGGGTTCGATACCGACAATCGCCAACTCAGCGCATGAGTAGCAATGTGTGTTAAAGTAGGGAGCTGATGGTAAGTGAGGCGCTTCACCTCAGATAACAAAACATCTCCCTGGTCTAACGCAATTAAAAAGGGGATAGACTCCTCGTTGATACCGACAATAGACCACTTTGCTGACTCCGCCGACATGATTTTAAGTGATAAGTGATTATTTTTATGTAATATTGCTTTGTTTTGTTTTTTTTGTTTTTTTTTTATTTGGTGGGGGTTTGTTTTGTTTGTTTTGTTTTGTTTTGTTTTACGGCATATAAACCTCAGTGGGTCATTTAATGCCGATAAAGTTTTGAAATAAATCAATTCTTAATGGATAATACAATTTTTTATAAATACATTTTTCTATTTAACCCATAGATGGGACGCTAACAGGTGCTACCACTCCGGGTCAGAGTGGACCAGGGAGCAATGGTGATGAAGGGGTGCTCCACATTCCCCAAACCTCCAGAACTGGAACCTCACCATCAGATAGAGTTTAACGTAATTCCAGGACATGTAAACCCGCAGCCACTGCCTTCTAGCATCCATATGATAAAAAGGTTTGGGGCTTGCCATAAGGGCAATAGAGTTGGGGCAATCATATAGGTGCTAGGGCTTGACGTGACCAGCCGATTGATCGGAGGAGGCCTCTGTTGAATTATTATGATATAAGGCATGGGGCAAATGGTCACTCCTAAATATAGACTCGTTGACTACCACGTGACCTGGGGTGGATTTCTATTGTCCAATCACTGGCACTGCTGCTGCTGCTTCTGCTGTATTAATAGAGACAACATTCTGAGCTTATGTCATTGATACTTGGATTCTCTTGGACGACGGACTTACAAAGAATACCCTAACACCGGATTCTTATTGGCTTGCTTACTTACTTATTACATCTGGAACTAAGGATGCCGACCAGATACTTAACAGCCTCTCCGACCGCCCGTCTAGCCCAAGATAGGGCCAAAGTGGAGTATTGCATGTCATGAACTGCTCATCAACCTGGGTTCTATCCTTAAGCATCACGGGTCGCCACCCACGGCCAACAGGTGGCCCCATTGGGGGAGTCTTACCCCTCTGCAGAGGTGCAGTCGGTGCATTCTAACGCCCCTGCCGACAGGGCGGTTTGGTGGGGGTGCACAGTTATATGGTTTCAAGTAACTAATACCACCCTTACTAAACAATTATGGCTTTTATTCTCAAAACAAATAATCTACTGGTATATATAAAGTATATCTGATACATAATACAAATAATTTGCACGCAGTTGTATGTTTCAAGTACTCCTATTTGCTATTATAAATTATATGGTTTCAAGTAAATATTTCAATTTAATGTAACTTGTTCTCTCTCTATCGTCTTTAGGATGCAAAACCTTTGGCATTGTCATTAATTATCAAGTCTTTTGGTCAATCTGTACTTGTGTCTCTTTTGTCCTTTTTAAGAACAGCCCAGAGTATCTTACATGAAAGGTCTGCCCAGGTATTTATTCTCTTGAGATTTCTGCTACAGAGCTTGGTTTCTAGAAGATTTCTTGATTTTCTGAGGTATTTTTTTTCTTACTTTTTCTTTAATTTCTATTAGTTTGATGGTGTCCGCTTCCGATATTCCCCAATATTTGTAGTTCTCTTTTTCTCCCTTTCTTGATTCGATAGTTCTATTCCGTTCATTGTTTAATTTTTTCCTTTTTTTCATTACGAGCCTGGCACACTTGTCAATTCCGAATTCCATTCCTAATATTATTATTATTATTTGAGTTTTCACATCAGTGTTAGCTGATGGTCTTTCACTGGAGTCTGAGTGACAGCAAGTCTCCTCAGGTCTCCAGGACTCTTCTGAGTATTCTGGCAGATTGCAGCAGTGCAGTGTTCTGAATGGTTTCAATCCTTCCTCTGATATCCAAACTTTCCAAGCCCTTTTCTAATCCTTTTGGGACTGTTCCAAGTGCACCAACTACAATTGGTATAACTTTCACTTTCATATTCCATAACTTTTTCAGTTCTCTGGCAAGGTCCAGATATTTTTTCACTCCTTTTGAGTTTTTCACATCAACTAACGCTGATGGTATTTCACTGGAGTCTGAGTGACAACAAGTCTTCTCAGGTCTCCAGGACTCTTCTGAGGATCCTAGCCGATTGCAGCAGTGCTGTGGTCTGGATGGTCTCAATTCTTCCTCTGATTTCTTGATCCTCCAGTCTTTTGCCCAAGTTTATTGGGACCGTTCCAAGTGCACCAACTACAATTGGTATCACTTTCACTTTCAGGTTCCACAGCTTTTTCACTTCTCTGGCAAGGTCCAGGTATTTATCCATCTTTTCATTTTTTCTCCTCTTCACCCTGTGATCTGCTGGAACTGAAAAATCCACCAGTTGACAAGTTCTTTCTTTTTTGTTTATCAACACTAGGTCTGGTCTTCTTGCTGGGATAAGGTGATCCGTTTTTATTTCAAAGTCCCAGAGAATTTTATGTGTTTCGTTCTCAAGAACAGATTCTGGTTTAGGCATATACCATTTTGTTGTATGGTCAAAATTTAATTTTTTGCATAATTCCCAGTGTATCACCTTCCCAACCCAGTCGTGTCTAGTTTTGTATTCCCGTTGTGCTATTTTGCTACATTCACTTAGTACATGGTTTACAGTCCCATCTCTGTCACCGCACAGCCTAATTTACTGTTTTGCTGGGTCTTGTCAATTATGGCATTATTTTGTGCAGCAAACCATGTCCAAGTCTTTTCATGTGCAACCACTCCGATTTGTCGTTTGAAGTGTCCATATAATTGTTTTTCTCCCATCTTTATTTTCTAGTTTTTGTTGTTTTTCTGTTTGTCCATACATTACATCTGCCGTTGTTGGCTGCTATAAGTAATCTTTCTTTGCTCTTTTTTTGTGTACTCTTCGAGTCCTTGGATTGTGGCCTCTACACAGTCCTCTATGTTGGCAAGAACTCTTCCACCTTCTTTTCTTGAAACATATAATCTATTTTTATCATCTCTAGAGTGTAGAGCCTTGTGCATCGTCATTAATTTCCTAGTCCTTTGGTAAATCTGTCTGATTTCTTCTTTTGTCCATTTTAAGAATGGCACAGAGTATCTTAAAACGGGAACGGCCCAGGTATTTATTTCTTTGATGAGATTACTGCTGTTGAGCTTGGTTTCTAAGAGCTTTCTTGTTCTTCTGATGTATTCTTTTTTAACTTTTTCTTTCATCTCAGTTTGTTTGATATTGTCTGCTTCTAAGATTCCTAAATATTTGTAAGTTTCTTTTTCTTCAAGTGTTTTTATAGTATCCTGATTTGGTAGTTGTATTCTGTCCATTAATTTTCTTTCTCCCTTTTTTTATTACTAGCATAGCACATTTTTCGATTCCGAATTCCCTCCCTATATCTTGGCTATATATTCTGATGGTTTGTACCATTGTTTCCATTTCTTTTTCATTTTTTGCAAATTTGTTTATGTCATCCATGTACATAAGGTGGTTTATTTTTTCCTGAGAGTTAGTGAATTTGTATCCCCCAGTACATTTTTTAAGTATATGATTGAGTGACATCATTGCTATAATAATAGTAGTGGTGATAGCGAGTCTCCTTGAAAAATCCTCTTTGGATTTTTACTTCTGCCAGGGATTGTCCTCCTGCTTTTAATTGGACTCTCCAGTTTTCCATGCCTTTTTTGATAAAGTTTATTATGCTGTTGGATATTTTGTACATTTTTAGACATTCTAAAACCCAAGTATGAGGTACCATATTATTATTATTATTATTATTATTATTATTATTATTATTATTACGTCAGTCCATATGAAATGTTCGGCATAATATCTGTAGACGCCAGTCTGTAGTCGGGCGCCAACACACATAAAAGAATACGAAATACAAAGACATTTGTTTCCTAAAGATTGAGCAAGTTGTCCGTTTAACACAATCATTCACACATCATTACGATACACTGAATTGAGTCTGGAATGAAATAGAAAGTTTATAAAATCTTACTGTGACCTTGCTCGAGGAAAAGAACATAGCAGTCTGTGTTTTTATATCTTGACGGCCAGTAAATACGATAAAACGTCCTTCGGGTTCGTGCCTTTGTTAATGACTGAAATCAAAACGCCCTCTACCGGTCAAAAGAAGAATATAAATCTCTAGTGAATGTGCCAGATAATTCACAACAGTACGTGGTGTAATGGTTAGCAAGCTAGATTTGCAAACCATTGATAGTGAGTTCGATTCTCATTGGGTGTTCCATACTTCTGGCCTTGTTCCGCATCTAATCTACGTTTAGTAAATACCACAAAAATAATATGATATGGGCACCTCATACTTCTGGCCTTGTGCCACATCTAAGCTAAGCTGAGTAAATAACTATTATAAGATTGGGGACATTATCTCTCAATCAATGTCTTATCCCATCATCAGGTAGGTGTTTACCCAACCCGTTCGCCACGGGTAGAATGGGGGAGGATCGAACACTTTTTCAGGAGTAATGGATCTGCGAGACTAGTTTACCAACCATAACACAATTTGGGACGCTTTCGTTTTCTGTTTCTTTGTTTAACGGCATATCAAACTTTGTGGGTAATTTGATACCAATGTCATCCTCGTAGGATAACAGTACTGGTACTTGTCGTCCGGGTGGCCTAAAGTCGGTATCAGCCAATCAGCGAGGGAGTCTATCCCCTTTTTACTAGCGCTAGGCCAAGGAGATTGTTTTTGCGTCTGAAGTGGAGCGCCACACCTACCACCAGCTCTTTACTTTAGCGCACAGATCCCTGTGCTACTTATACATACATATAAATATATATGTATATATATATATATGAGTATATCTGTATATCAATATATATATATATATATATATATATGTATGTATGAGTATTAACTTACCGGTGGGTATAAGAACGGTCGTTGGAAGCGCACAATATCCAGAGGTTAAGGTTGAGAAAAAACAAATACAAAGTGCTCAATACAATGTAGAGCATAAATTTATTTTAAGAATGGAAAGGAGTAACCTACTCGAGTTTCATCGATTGATTCTTCAGGGTTACTTTAAATTAATCGAGTTTACGATTAATCTTAGGTGTTATAAACATGCCCGTTGGAATGGGACTTAACTTTAGTAGAGGAACGCTTGTTTATATTTTCGTAGATCAGGAACGGTTATATATATATATATATATATATATAATATATTTATATATATATCTTTCAAGAAGTGGTAAATTACATGGCTATGTTCCTTATATTAATAAGTATATATGTACCAACCCCTCTATACGAGCAGGATGAGACACGGCCAATTTCATTCTTCTAGACTAAAGTTAAAATGCCCAGATTGCCCTACTATTTACCCACAACTGGAGTTGGAGGCATACCTTTCCCAAGGACATTAACGTTATATGAAATGCAAACAGATTCATCTAGAATTTGAATTCGTGTCGCCGGGTCCATTTTTTAAACGATAACCATTACACCACGCGCTTCTACTATACTTATCAAGTATGCCTTTTGCCAGTTTAAGGTTTTGAGAGGAAATTAGAACAACTTTACAGCCACTTGCCTCCTATCACACAAAACATCCGGGTTAAACGAACAAGGCATGCTGAGCTCTATTGAAGATGTGTAACACTATTTAAGTGTTATGGGTTGATTGGCGATCTATCAATTAATTACCAATTAATTAAAACTACCCTAATTATTAATTATGGTGGTTTGTTAAAATTAAAAGTAATAATAATAATAATAATAATAATAATAATAATAATAATAATAATTGTTTATATTAAAAATATAAATTTATCTAACAAAGAATCATCATGTAGGCATAAATTCTTTAAATTATGGAATTTGATATATATAATCGGAATTTTAAATTTCACAAAATAAAATGATAAATTTAACAAATAAGATTCCAGTTTTTGAAAAGTTGGTCAACAATTTCAAAAACTTAGATAAATACAACAATGGTTGGCCTTGACTCGTTGGAAAAACCCAAATGGAAAGATACAAGCTAGGCTGGTACAAGGCCATTTGGACACGTAGGCAATGTTATCTAGTGGCTGGCCAATCAGAGACATATGTTAGGGGTGGGGAGGTCTGGATCCCATAAATAACAGACCAGATAGACGAGGGACAGACCGGAGACAGACGAAGAGAAGAGAGAAGCGGAGTCAGACACTCCGAAACCGGGGAGCTCGCCATGGCCCGGGGCCCTTGATACAACTTTACCGATACACTCTGAAGTTTGCCACTCGGTACAAAATTGATAACTTAGCCAAAAACTAGCTGTAGATCGCCAATCAGCTGACAAAGAAATCACCTGGCTCCTTTGTAAAATAAATGTATATATTTTGTACATAAGCATAAAAAAGGCGTTGTGTTCAATTGTTTTGTTGATCCGTTGACAGCTTTTGGTTATTTAATCTTATTTCAGCCGAGTTGGTAAAAGGAACGAAACCAGCTCTTTTTCAGCCTTCCTGTAAATCAACAGACAACATAAGAACGGGAGGTTGGAACGGGCAGTTTCGACGACTGTAATACTGAGCTGGAGCATCGTTCTCATACATAACATACATACATTGAGACAATTCCCCAGCACATAGTATTATAGATGCAAGGACGAGCTCATAAGTGATTTTATCCTCTGGGCATCTGCACATTGGCCCACCAGTGTGGGTTGGCCAATAAAAACGTACATTGTTCAGGTCTGCACAAATTTTGGATGCTGTAAAGAGGACCTTCCCAGATTGATGACCGATAGGGAGGGATGGTGAGGAAGAGTCATGGACATCAGTGCTGCCGTCGCGGCCCGGTGATGTATTAACGTAGTTTAAAAATCATTTTAAACGTTTCTTTGACGCATAGATGAAACCCTAATGGAGTAAGCCGTTTTCAGTTCTGAACCCCATTCATATACTGCTGGTTGATGGAACAGCATGTGTATAGTTCTAGCTGTTGGAGCTTCTTCACAAGTTCTGTAACCTGGTTTGGTCGTGGGGGTACAACTTACGTGTCTTGGGCAGGAATAACCTGACAGAGCCCATCCCTTTCCAGGTCTGGTTTGAATTCAGTTTTCTTTCTCCTAGACCAGTCGTCATACCATTGTTAAAGAGCCCAGTCTGTCCTACTATTTACCCATAGCTGGAGGGAGAATAGTATGGGCACTAGTTATGTAGCATGTCTTAGGAAGAAATACGCTGGCAGAGCCCATCCCTCTCAAGGTCTGGTTTAAATTCAGTTTTCTTTCTTTAAGACCAGTTGTCACACCAGTCTGCCCTTTTATTTACCAATACCTGCAGGAAGAATACGTTAATTTATCAAGATTCGTTAAATAAATGAAATAAAACAATTACTAACCTGACTTCCCCCTAAAAAAAAGTATTTCGAATCGGATTTTAAAAATTAATTTTAATTTCAAAATTTATGTTCAAATCGTCGTCAAATTTTGGCTAAACCTGCAAATCGTCGTCAACTTTAACTATTTTCTAAACTAAAATATTTATGTGCAGTTTAAATATTTTAAGATTCGTTAAATAAATGAAATAAAACAATTACTTACCTGACTTACCTGACTTTAATATTTCAAGATTCGTTAAATAAATGAATAAAAATTACTTACCTGACTTACCTGACTTTAATATTTCAAGATTCGTTAAATAAATGAAATAAAACAATTACTTACCTGACTTACCTGACTTTAATATTTCAAGATTCGTTAAATAAATGAAATAAAACAATTACTTACCTGACTTACCTGACTTTAATATTTCAAGATTCGTTAAATAAATGAAATAAAACAATTACTTACCTGACTTACCTGACTTTTAATATTTCAAGATTCGTTAAATAAATGAAATAAAACAATTACTTACCTGACTTACCTGACTTTAATATTTCAAGATTCGTTAAATAAATGAAATAAAACAATTACTTACCTGACTTACCTGACTTTAATATTCAAGATTCGTTAAATAAATGAAATAAAACAATTACTTACCTGACTTACCTGACTTTAATATTTCAAGATTCGTTAAATAAATGAAATAAAACAATTACTTACCTGACTTACCTGACTCAAGATTCGTTAAATAAATGAAATTTACCTGACTTACCTGACTTTAATATTTCAAGATTCGTTAAATAAATGAAAATAAACAAATTACTTACCTGACTTACCTGACTTTAATATTTCAAGATTCGTTTAAATAAATGAAATAAAACAATTACTTACCTGACTTACCTGACTTTAATATTTTCAAGATTCGTTAAATAAATGAAAAAATAAAACAATTTTCCTGACTTTAGTTTGATGTGTTGGCAAATCGTCGTCCAAATTTTCCCTTTTAATTTTGTGGCCGCCGATTTGCAAGTTTAGCCAGAAATCATAATAGTACCAGTTTATAATTAGACCTGGGAGATTTGAGACTCGATTAAAACATCTACCCCCTCCCCAACACAAACAGTAAACTTTCGGTTCCAGCGCTTTCTCAGGGTAACAGAGAATAATTAATGCCGATAAAGTTTTGAAATAAATCAATTCTTAAGTCTCACTTTTTATAAACTCATGTTTTTCTATTTAACCCATAGATGGGCCCTAACACGTAACTACCACTCCGGGTCAGAGTGGACCAGGGAGCAATGGTGATGAAGGGGTGCTCCAAACCTCCAAAACTGGAACCCCTCACCATCAGATTAGAGTAGAGTTTAACGTCATTCCCAGGACATTGTAGACCCGCAGCCAACCGCCTTCTAGCCACCCAATTGATTTAAAAAGTATGAGGGCAAAAATAGGACGGAACAATCGTTATTAGGTACTAGGGTTGACATGACCAGTGATTGATCACGAGGGGCATCTCCCGACCGACCCGCCTCTCCTAAGTAAGGGCTAAAGTGGTCTGTTTGGCAAGTCATGGACTGCTCAGCCACCTCTACCATCCATCCCTAAGCATCACGGTCATCACCCACGGTTTGAACTGCCAAGGTGCAGTCGGTGTATCTAATTTCTGCCCCCATCGACCAGGCGGGGGAGGAGGGCGAGAACTGATGAAATTTCCAAGTGGAGTGACAACTTAGACAGTCTCGTCCCAGATTTTTGACACTCGGGTCGTCGATTAATTCTATTTTCCCATGACGACGAAACCATTACGCTTTCTTCTATAGAAGTAACGAAATATTAGAAACTCTTCTTTTTATTTTTTATTTTCCCACGGCGTCGAAATACTCAAGCGAGAATAATGGGGGGGGGGAGGGGGAAATTCAATAAGAATGGCTGAAGAAATATAAAATTTCATAACTTTTTTGTGACTTTTTCTCAGGAATGTACCAGGGTGACCCGAGTGTTCTTGGCGACCGGGGAAGACGCTGTCAAAATATATTTGATGCATATGTGAACTGATTGTCTAGAGAGAAGAAGAGAAGAGAAGAAGAAGAAGGAAGAAGAAAGAAGAAAGAAAAGACAGGAAGATAAGAAAGGAAAAGAGACAGAAAAAGAAGAAAAGAAGAAAGAAAAACAGCCGAAAGACCAAAGACAGTCAAAAAAAGCAAGAAACAGAGAAAGAGACGAGAAAGAAGTGACAGCAGCAAAGATAAGAAGGATGAAAGACAAAAGACAAGAAAGGAAAAGACTAAAAGAGCAAAGAAAGGAGAGAAGAACAGAAGAAATGACAAAGAAGCAAAGAGAAAAAAGAAGGAGAAGAAGAACGAAAGAAAAGGAAAGCAAAAGAAAAGGAAGCAGACAAGAAGAAAGAAAAGGAAGGAAAGAAGAGAAAGGAAAGAAAGAAAAAAGAAGTAAGCAAGAAAGAAGAAGAGGAGAAAAAGCAGAAGAAAAGAGAAAAGAAAGAAGAAGAAGAAGAAGAAGGACGAATGAAATGTAATATGAGAAAAAAAGATGAAAAGAGAAGAGAAGAGAAGAAGAGAAGAGAAGAAAGAAGAAGAAGAAAGAAGAAGAAAGAAAAAAAAAAGAAGAAGAAAAGCAGAGAGAAGATAAGAATGAAAAAGAAAGAGAAAGAAGAAGAATGAAAGACATGGAAAGAAGAAGAAGAAGAAGAAGAAAGAAGAATGAAAGGAAGGAAGAAGAAGAAGAAGAAGAAGAAGAGAATGAAAGAAGAAGAAGAAGAAGAAGAAGAAGAAGAATGAAAAGAAGAAGAAGAAGAAGAAGAAGAGAAAGATGAAAGAAAAAGAAGAACGAAGAAGAAAGAGAAAGAAGAAGAAAGAAAGGAAGAAGAAGAAGAAGAGAAGAAGAAGAAAGAAGAATGAAGAAGAAGAAGAAGAAGAAGAAGAAGAAGAAGAATGAAAGAAGAAGAAGAAGAAGAAAGAAAGAAGAAGAAGAAGAAAGAAGAAGAAGAAGAAGAAAAGCAAGGAAGAGAGAAGAAGACAAGAAGAGAAGAATGAAAAGAAAGAAGAAGAGAAGAAGAAGAAGAAATGAGAAAAGAAGAAGAAGAAGAAGAAAAGAAGAAGAAAAAGAAGAAGAAGAAGAATGAAGCAAGAAAGAAGAGAAGAAGAAGAAGAAGAATGAAAGAAGAAGAAAGAAGAAGAAGAAGAAAATGGAAAGAAAGAAGAAGAAGAAGGAAGAAGAAGGAAGAAGAAGAAGAATGAAAGAAGAAGAAGAATGAAGAAGAAGAAGAAGAAGAAAGAAGAAGAAGAAGAAGAAGGAAGAAAGAAGAAGAGAAGAAGAAGAAGAAAGAAGAAGAAAAGAAAGAAGAAAAGAAGAAGAAGATTGACAGACGGGCGGCATTGTATGAGATATTTGGGAATTTAACACAATGGCTTAATGGTCAACAAAATTGAGGGATAGTAGAGAGAGAGAGAAGAGGAGAGACAGACAGACAGACAGACAGACAGGCAGGCAGGCAGGCAGAGACAGAGAGACTGGGCGATTAGAGATGGTCTATTAAAGAGATTGATACAAAAAGAAAATAATAAGAAATAACAAAACAAAAAAACAGAGAAAAGTTATCCGTGTGAAAGGGAAGTAAAAGAAAATGGAAGAAATTCCCCCCCCCAATAAAAAATAATGAGAAAAAAAGTTAGTGGATCTGAATGTCAAATTATTGAATATTGGAATAAGATTAAGACCAATCCCCGAGCCTCAAAAAAAAAAAAAGAAAGAAAGAAAGTCAGCAAATTATAAAGAGTCATAAAGATTTATAACTTGAAGAGGAGAGAGAGAGAGAGAGAGAGAGAGAGAGAGAGAGAGGAGGAGAGAGAGAGAGAGGAGGAGGGAGGGAGAGAAAGCAAAAGGAGAAGAGAGAAGAAGAATAAGAAATGAGAAGAAACGAAGTCAACCCTTGCCCCCTCTCACCAAATAAAAAGAAAGTCAGAAAAATTTGAGTTATAATTTGAGAGATAGAGAGAGAGAGAGAGAGAGAAAGAGGAGAAGAGAGAGAGAGGGGGAGAGGGAGAAAAAAGCGAGAGAGAGAGAGAGAAAAGAGAGAAACCATCGGAGACATAATGGACAAGGAAGAGAGAAAGAAAATAGAAAGAAGAAAGAAAGAAAGATACGAAGGCGAAACAAAAGCCTACACATTGAGAGAGAGAGAGAGAGAGAGAGAGAGAGAGAGAGAGAGAGAGAGAGAGAGAGAGAGAGAGAGAGAGAGAGAGAAAGAATAAAAAATGAGAAGAAACGAAGTCAACCCTTGCCCCCCTTCACCAAATAAAGAAAGTCAGAAAAATTTGAGTTAATAATTTGAAGATAGAGAGAGAGGAGAGAAGAAGAGGAGAAAAGAGAGAGAGAGAAGAGGGAGGGAGAAAAAGCGAGAGAGAGAGAGAGAGAGAGAGAGAAAAGGTGAGAAACCATCGGAGACATAAATGGACAAGGAAGAGAGAAAGAAAAATAGAAAGAAAGAAAGAAAGATACGAAGGCGAAACAAAAGCTACACATTGAGAGAGAGAGAGAGAGAGAGAGAGAGAGAGAGAGAGAGAGAGAGAGAAGAGAGAGAAGAGAGAGGGGAGAGAGAGAGAGAGAGAAAAAAAAGAGAAAAGGAAACGAAGTTGAATATCAAAATTATTGAATATGGAACAAGATTAAGACCAACCCTTGCCCCCTCCCACCAAATAAAAAAAAGTCAGAAAAATTTGAGTTATAATTTGAGAGAGAGAAGAGAGAGAGGAGAGAGAAGAAAAGAGAAAGAGAGAGAGAGGAGAGAGAGGAGGGAGGGAGAAAAGCAAGAGAGAGAGAGAGAGAGAAAAAAAAGAGGAGAAACCATTAGAGACATAATGGACAAGGAAGAGAAAAAAAAGAAGGAAAAGAAAGATAGCGAAGGAGAAACAAAAGCACATATATTGAGAGAGAGAGGAGAAGGAGAGAGAGAGAGAGAGAGAGAGAGAGAAGAGAGAGAGAAATGAGAGGAATTCCCACGAAGAGGGAGGGGAGAAAGACATCAACAGTGAAAGAATGTAAAAATACCGAAATAAAGGACAAAAAAAAAAAAAAAAACCAGTGTGGAAAAAATTACTCGGAGACAATTACCCCAGAAGGACAATTTCCCTCTGACGACAAGTTCCTCTGGGACAGTTCCTTCGACACAATACCCACATAAAGACAATTACGCCCCACCCAGCAAGAGAATTACCCCCCCCCCACAAAGACAATTGCAAAGGATTAAATAGATATTACACTTTTTGGTGTTATATATATATATATATATATATATTATATATATATGTGTGTGTGTGTGTGGTGTGTGTGTGTGTGTGTACTTGAGAATAGAGGAAAGTGTGGATAAAACAGCACACAACAGCATAAATTTAGTGGATATTTCGCCTCATATTGAATGAAGCTTCGTCAGTTTTATTCGTTTATTTATAAAGCTGACGATGCTTCATTCAATATGAGGCGAAATATCCACTAAACTTTATGCTGTTTTGTGCTGTTTTATCCACACTTTCCTCTATTCTCAAGTACATTTTCTCGGATTTATTCAAATCCTCCACTATCATATATATATAGATGAGACCTAATAGGTCGAAATGTACATTCAGGGATTGACATTTTCTCGATTCGTTTAGCCTTACATTTGAACATATATGCCCGCCTAAAATTCATTAATTATTAACTAATTAATTTTCAAAATTAGGTATGACTTCAATTAAGCACATATCCTCCAAAAATTGTCGGCTTAAAGCATATAAAAATAAACACATTTGTTTGTTTGCTTAACCTCACACACACACACACACACACACACACACACACATATATATATATATATAATATATATATATATATATATTATATATTATGAGCAGTAAATACACAAACGATGTGTTTATGATATGGCTTTTTTTAGCCGACAATTTATAGGAGAATATGTGCTGAATTGAAGTCGTACCTAATTTTTGAAAATAATTAATTAATAATGAATTAATTAGGCAGGCATATCTATTCAAATGTGAGGCTAAACAAATCGAGAAAAAATCAATCTCTGTATGTAACTTTCGGCCTATTAGGCCTCATCAGCAGAGCTATAGATAGGAAGGCCGCCTTGTGCGTGATTCGAACCCTGACTGTTCTCAAGACATATTTCTCATAGACAGTAAATTCAACTGTGAGTACTACGTCATATGAAATGTGTAGAATTTGTGAGTACTACGTCATAGGAAATGTGTAGAATTCAGGAAAGTACTCCACTATTAAATAAGAGTTAACGCGAGTTCCGTGTCCCTAATGCACAGGACCGAATACCCTCGATTCCAGTGCAGTGAGGAATTAGTACACAGGGGCTGGGTTAGCTCAGTCGGTAGAGCGTTCGGCTAGAAACCACAAGGTTCCTAGTTCGATACCGGTCCTCGTCATCTCAGCGTATGAGTAGCACAGGGATCTGTGCGGTAAAGTAAGGAGCTGATGGTAGGTGTGGTGCTCCACCTCAGACGCCAAAATAATCTCGTTTGTCTAGCGCTAGTGAAAAGGGGATAGACTCCCTCGCTGACTGGCTGATACTGACTTAAGGCCGCCCCGACGACTTTACTTTTTTATATATTGTTTATATCTGGTGTTACGGTTGACTGAAACCCTGGAAGGTCAAATCTTAGATCAGGAGATTCAGCAGGTTGGTTGGATTTTTCAGGACTTTAAGGTACTTTGGTTTGGTTTGGTTTGTTGAATTTTACGGCATGACAACACGAGTTGGGTTATTTTAGGCCAAAGAGGTTTTTTTCAATTCATGATTGATGGCTATTCACATGTTTTTAAAACAGTGTAAAACATTTTTCAATTGAATTGAATGATTTCAGAAAAAATGGTAATAAAAATAATTTAAGAGGGCATTTTTCAAAATATCAGATGAATTACTTAACAGAATCTGATCTGTTTATAGACATTGTATTATTAATATGTAACGTTCACGGCACCAAATCGTATTTGTAACGTTATGGGGCCGACCCGTCTTCAAAACACAGGGTACTATTAGGACTTGTACAAGTCGTGTATCAGTAGTCGGCCTGTTGGCTTGTTGGTTACTCAGATCTAGTAGTCCTTCAAAGTCCACGAAAGAACCCTTCCTCTTTTCTTTAGTTTATGGTCAGGCAAAGGTATCACCTCACAAGACAAGTGGTTCTTCGTTGCGGTCAATTAACTTTCGATCTCCACGGGTATCTTTGGGCAGGGGAATCTCATTTCATTGATAACATCTCCCGTAGTATTTTTCCGTAGTAACAAAGATGACGATGTAATTGCTTTTCATAAATTTATTCACTGCAAGTTATTGTCTGAGAGAGAGAACGAGAGAGAGAGAGAGAGAGAGAGAAAGAGAATCTCTCTTCGT
>CM042151.1:118327252-118358371 GCA_023376005.1 Doryteuthis pealeii | reverse complement strand
AAAAAAAAGAGAGAGATACACACACATACATGCACAGGTACAAGCGCTCGCACGTAAGCACTATTAAAATATACCACACACTCACAGATCAACGTATTATGTGTGTGACCAGTTACTACGCGTACGCAACCTTTATATGCAGCCCATAAACACTCTCACACATTCAATTCCACCTTCACATACACACACACACATCTTTTTATCCAATCATAACGCATCCCATGTTATTGAATTTTTTGTAATTTTTAAAAAAATTTTTCGATTTCCTTACATTTGAAAACATCTTCACCTGATGATTGCATCACATGAACCAATATCGTTGTGTTGTTCCCTTTGTCACCTCTAATAAATAGATAGTAAAACCTTTATATATTTATCTATTATATTTATATATATAATATATATTATATATATATATATATATATATAGTATATATAATAATGTATTAATATACAAACATTTTTTTTCTCCTTTTTTGTTTGAGACACGTTCCGGTAAATAATTCGTAAATAATTACCAGCCATAAAATATAAGATCTGGTAATAAGCGTAGGGTAATAAAATCCATATTAACAGTGGATCTGACCCAAAGCAGGCGAAGAGGGGGGGGGGGAACTTCAAAGAGAATATTTCCTTGTCGAAAACGTAGTGAACAGAGATACATCTTTCTTAATAACAATAAAATATATCAGAGTTAGGCTCACACACACTCACACACTCACCCAAAAAAACACACCCCACACACGGACGTTCATATATATATATATATATTATATATATATATATATATTATATATATATATGCCAAATTTAAAATGTACAAATTACATTTACATGAGTATTTGTGTGAACATGTGTACATTAATGGAAGTACATTTATTGGATTTTGTATTCATGTTATCAAAGCATGTATACCGTAACGGTTATCGTTGCAGGAAATGGACTCGAAAAAACCGATTTCAAATCTCGGGCAAGGCTGTTTGTGTATCGTTTCATATTGATTCACTTGGGGGGGGGCGTAGATTAATCTCTTTCCCCACCACAAAAGCGTTCGACTAGGAACCACAAGGTTAAGGGTTCAATACGGCCGTCGCCAAACTCAGCGTATGAGTAGCACATGGATCTGCGCGGTAAAGTGAGGAGCTGATGGTTGGTGTGGGCGCCCCGTTTCAAACGTCAAAACAATCTCCTTGGTCTTGCGCTAGTGAAAAGTGGATAGACTTCCTCGCTGTCTGGTTGATGCCGACTTTAGGCCACCCCGACGATTCTACTTTTACTTTTACTTATGGGTACAATAGTAAGACATAGTCTAAGTATCTAGTTAATTTCAGCTACACTGTGGTATGAGCTGTCTATTTGCAAGTCTAATCGGCTATCCAGGACTCGTCCAAGTATTCTAGCAAATTTCAGCTGGACTGTAGATGGTCGGTGTGTTTGCAAGTCTCTACAGCTATCCAGGATCTTTCTAAGTATTCTAGCTGATCTTACCCGGGCTGTGGTCCGGGGCGCTATTTGCAAGTCTCCTAAGCTATCCGGGACACACCTAAATACTCTAGAAAATCTCGGCAGGGTTGTGTTGTCCGGACTGTCAATTTTCAAGTTTCCTCAGCTATCCAGGACTTGTCTCAGTATTCTAGCTCATCTTAGCAGTGGTTTTGTCTGGACAGTGTACTTGCAAGTCTACTCATCTATTCAGGACTTGTCTACGTATTCTAACAGACATCAGTAATTAATTTTCGAGTCCCCTCGGCTCTCCAGGACTCTTCACAGTTGCATAACTGCTCCCAATTTTGAAGAGAAATTTTCTCGAGTTCGACATGAAACACCTGAAGAAGGCCAGAGAGTATATTGTCCAGAATTTTGTGTATATAACAATAAAGACGAGGATAACAGACTGAAAATCAAAATTATTCATACAAAAGAAAATCGAATTACTATAATTGAGATTATCAAGACTGGGGGATGCCCGACGAGGTAAATCTATTTATTAATTCTCTTGTTCCTTAATTTTCCAACCGTTATCATTTTGCAACACTCTCTAGTTAAAAATCAACCGACCAAATTGTCCAAGATGAAATGCAAAAATGTAAATCCTGATTATCTGATGTTGCCTGTCAGCCGAATTCTTATTTCTTATGAGTGTCGTCACTTCGGCTAAATAATGTACCATTGTATTTTTATTATGAAGAACGAAAGGGAAGAAAAAGGACATGTTCCACAGAAAAATATCTTTGATTGAAAAACCAATCTGATAATACGAATTAATACCCAATCATGTGGTTCCAAGTAATTTATATTTAATAATAATATTTTTATACACAGTTAAGTACTTAATTAAATGAAGTACTCCTATCTAATACTAATAATTTGCACACTGGGCCGGGTTAGCTCAGTCAGTAGAGCGTTCGGCTAGAAACCACAAGGTTCCTAGTTCGATACCGGTCCCGCCAACTCAGCGTATGAGTAGCACAGGGATAGGTGCGGTAAAGTAAGGAGCTGATGGTAGGTATGGCACTCCATCTCAAACGCTAAAACAATCTCCTTGGTCTAGCGCTATTGAAAAGGGGATAGACTCCCTCGCTGACTGGCTGATACCGACTTTAGGCCGCCCGACGACTTTACTTACTTATATGGCTTAAACTATTCTTATATCGCTCTCTCCGCTGCGATACTACCGTATGCCGCTGGAAGCGGTTCTCGCATGTGTCACTTGTTTACACTAAGAAAAAAACAAACAACGAGAGCACTCCTGTCATCTTTTGCTCTGAGCTCTGAGACTGGGTATTTGATCCTTTTGCAATAGGGAACAAGTTGAATTGAACAAGTTGAATTGTAGAGAAAATCCGATACACAAAGGGAAACAATTGATAACAAAATGTGTATACTATTGTTGTAGAGGAGTGAACACCCCTACAAGATGGACTGACCCAGAAGCATTTAAGAGTCGACGCAGCAGTGACTGAGGTCGGAATTTATTCGAACAAAATTACTGCGTCAACTCCAACCATTTGAACCTCCTTATTTGTACGTTTGTCTTGTGTTTTGTACTACTTCTTTGTTCTATGTTAAGTGTTGAATAAATACATATTCACACATCCTATATTCTCTGTGTATTCTTTTAACCACCTCAAGGATACAACTATCTGTAGCTAAAAGCCAAGCCATGGCTTTCTTTTTCATCAATTTCATATTTTGAGTCAAAGAAAAGTCCTCTTTCCAAGTGTTGCTTTTAGATTCGTAGTACAATCAATGAACACAAGGGGGCTAAAAAAGGTTAACCGCACGATAAGATTCCTTAAATTCATAAGACATGGTTCTCTGTTATGTTTGTGCTTATTGCTGTAATGAAAAATTGGTACGGTTAAATTTAAACTATTTCATATAATTCAAAATTGATATCTAGGCGCGTGCTGTAATGTACACGACGATACGAGTTCCAATCCTGAACGAGACTGTTGGCAATTCGCATAGCGCCAATACTCTTGAGAAAGGTATGAATCCAACTTCACTCTCCCTCCAGCTATGGTTAAATAATAAATAGCAGGGCATACTGGACTCTTTCATCTTTAGTATTATCTGCGTTATTCGGACTATTGTCCTCATCTTCATTGTTATCTGTACAATGTTTCGGCCGATATGCCCTCCGGCCTTCTTCGGTTATTTCTTGTCGGACTCGGGAACCTTCTTTTCGAACTCGGGAACTTTCTTGTCATAGTCGGGAACTTTCTTGTCGTAATCGGGAGCCATCACGAAACTTTGAACCTAACCCTTTATTCGGTCCACGGGGTATCCTCATTCCGCTAACCATAGCTGGGGTAGGAGTTGTGTTAATTATTTTTCTATGTTACTGCCGCCGCTCAGGATTGAACCTGGAATCCAGAGATAACTGTCACTTAGAATTGTCTTAACCTAACAACCTTATCCACTAGACCATGTGTCTAATTGGACAAATCAGTGTGAATTTTGGGAACTTATAAACCTAATGTCTTGTTTTGGGCTAGAATATCTACTTATTCATCTTTGTTAGGCAACCAGTCTTGGAGAAGGAAAAGTCTGAATTCAAACCTGTTAAACTCCGCTCAAGAAATTGACTTTGTGTCACATTTTACTCGTGTGGATGGGTTGGTAAAAATGTAGCTGAGACAGCGTCGTCTCCGATGGTTGGGTCATGTGCGCCCCAAATGGATAATGGAGGAATACTGAAGGATAACCTTTATGCAGAGCTTTCGTCTGGTAAGAGACAGATAGGTCGCCCCCAGCTACGTTTCAAGGATGTCTGCAAGAATGATCTCAAGTGCTTTGGCATTGCCCCTTCCAGCTGGGAAAATTTGGCTCAGGACCGTCCTCGGTGGCGGCAGGCTCTCTGTAGAGGACTATGTAATGCCTGGGGTCACCCTGGCGCAACAACATGAAGCTAAGGGATCTAGAAGAAAGCAGCGGCAACAAAGCATCGGCACATCAACATCTTCAGGGACAGGGACAGCCTTCACATGCGACATCTATGGTCGAGAATGTTTTTCAAACATTGGAGTTAACAGTCACGGGAGGTGCTGTAACCTCAGGGGCACAAAAACTATATTATAGTCCTCCGAGACTGAAATGCCAATAAGGAATAATATTTATATGTATGCGTTTCCCGATGGAGTTTTTGTTTATTTTTTTCTTTGTGCAGAATGTATATATATATTATATATAATATATATATATATATATATATATTATTATTATTATTATTACTTGATACACTTATTAATAAATGATCAAAATGGTCACAACACGCAATATATATATATATATAATGATATGTTGTAAACAAGGTTTGTTTAGAATGGCTTTTTGCCGATAATTTTTTGCCGATAATTTTTGGGAGAATAAGTGCTTAATTGGAGTCGGACCTAATTTTGAAAATTAATTAAATTAATAATGAAAACAAACCTTGTTTACACTTATCATATCGTCGTGTAATAAAGTCACTAGAAGAGGAATATTAACCTACTCTAAACAAATCATAAAAACTAAGAGGTCCGTTTAGTGTAGAGGTTATGGGATCGGACTGTCAGCTTGGCAGTCCGGTTTCAAATCACGCACAGGGCGGTCTTCCGATCTATAGCTCTGCTGATGAGGCCTAATAGGCCGAAATGTACATACAGAGATTGATTTTTCTCGATTTGTTTAGCCATACATTTAATAGGTATTCCCGCCTATTTCATTATTAAATAATTAATTTTCAAAATTAGGTCCGACTCCAATTAAGCACTTATTCTCCCATATATATATATATATATATATATATGATTTTTATCAAAAAGGTGATTTACCAGTGAAATTGGTCACAATGGTTAATTGATACAAGTTTCATAATTATAAGACAGCGATATAACAAATATACAGTGCTCAATACGTGAGTAGAGCAAATTTATTATTATGATGTTATACACCCTGAAGATCCTTATGGTGAAACTCGAGTAGGTTATTCCTGTGTATACCATAATATATATATATGGCTGTGTGTGTGTGTGTGTGTCTATTTGATGAAATACTGTAACGATGCGAGACTGTAACGCCAATAATGTATATTAATTATAAATTCAGCCGATGGGTGGGTTTTCAGCTAGTATACATAATGAACGATATTTTTTTTTAAAGAAAATATGTCAGTGCAAGAATACTTTTAAGTGCTCAGACTCATTGTTGAGTATAGCTTACGTAATCAGTCCCGAGTGCAGATTTTGTAATTAATAATATTTTGGCGTTACAGTCTCGCATCGTTACAGTATTTCATCAAATAGACACACACACACACACACAGCCATATATATATATTATGGTATACACAGGAATAACCTACTCGAGTTTCACCATAAGGATCTTCAGGGTGTATAACATCATAATAATAAATTTGCTCTACTCACGTATTGAGCACTGTATATTTGTTATATCGCTGTCTTATAATTATGAAACTTGTATCAATTAACCATTGTGACCAATTTCACTGGTAAATCACCTTTTTGATAAAAAATCATATATATATATATATATATATATATGGGAGAATAAGTGCTTAATTGGAGTCGGACCTAATTTTGAAAATTAATTATTTAATAATGAAATAGGCGGGAATACCTATTAAATGTATGGCTAAACAAATCGAGAAAAATCAATCTCTGTATGTACATTTCGGCCTATTAGGCCTCATCAGCAGAGCTATAGATCGGAAGACCGCCCTGTGCGTGATTTGAAACCGGACTGCCAAGCTGACAGTCCGATCCCATAACCTCTACACTAAACGGACCTCTTAGATTTTTATGATTTGTTTAGAGTAGGTTAATATTCCTCTTCTAGTGACTTTTATTACACGACGATATGATAAGTTGTAAACAAGGTTTGTTTTCATTATTAATTAATTAATTTTCAAAATTAGGTCCGACTCCAATTAAGCACTTATTCTCCCAAAAATTATCGGCAAAAATTATCGGCAAAAAGCCATTCTAAACAAACCTTGTTTACAACATATCATATATATATATATATATATTGCGTGTTGTGACCATTTTGATCATTTATTAATAAGTGTATCAAGTAATAATAATAATAATATATATATATATATATATATATATATATATATATATATATATACATTCTGCACAAAGAAAAAATAAACAAAAACTCCATCGGGAAACGCATACATATAAATATTATTCCTTATTGGCATTTCAGTCTCGGAGGACTATAATATAGTTTTTGTGCCCCTGAGGTTACAGCACCTCCCGTGACTGTTAACTCCAATGTTTGAAAAACATTCTCGACCATAGATGTCGCATGTGAAGGCTGTCCCTGTCCCTGAAGATGTTGATGTGCCGATGCTTTGTTGCCGCTGCTTTCTTCTAGATCCCTTAGCTTCATGTTGTTGCGCCAGGGTGACCCCAGGCATTACATAGTCCTCTACAGAGAGCCTGCCGCCACCGAGGACGGTCCTGAGCCAAATTTTCCCAGCTGGAAGGGGCAATGCCAAAGCACTTGAGATCATTCTTGCAGACATCCTTGAAACGTAGCTGGGGGCGACCTATCTGTCTCTTACCAGACGAAAGCTCTGCATAAAGGTTATCCTTCAGTATTCCTCCATTATCCATTTGGGGCGCACATGACCCAACCATCGGAGACGACGCTGTCTCAGCTACATTTTTACCAACCCATCCACACGAGTAAAATGTGACACAAAGTCAATTTCTTGAGCGGAGTTTAACAGGTTTGAATTCAGACTTTTCCTTCTCCAAGACTGGTTGCCTAACAAAGATGAATAAGTAGATATTCTAGCCCAAAACAAGACATTAGGTTTATAAGTTCCCAAAATTCACACTGATTTGTCCAATTAGACACATGGTCTAGTGGATAAGGTTGTTAGGTTAAGACAATTCTAAGTGACAGTTATCTCTGGATTCCAGGTTCAATCCTGAGCGGCGGCAGTAACATAGAAAAATAATTAACACAACTCCTACCCCAGCTATGGTTAGCGGAATGAGGATACCCCCGTGGACCGAATAAAGGGTTAGGTTCAAAGTTTCGTGATGGCTCCCGATTACGACAAGAAAGTTCCCGACTATGACAAGAAAGTTCCCGAGTTCGAAAAGAAGGTTCCCGAGTCCGACAAGAAATAACCGAAGAAGGCCGGAGGGCATATCGGCCGAAACATTGTACAGATAACAATGAAGATGAGGACAATAGTCCGAATAACGCAGATAATACTAAAGATGAAAGAGTCCAGTATGCCCTGCTATTTATTATTTAACCATAGCTGGAGGGAGAGTGAAGTTGGATTCATACCTTTCTCAAGAGTATTGGCGCTATGCGAATTGCCAACAGTCTCGTTCAGGATTGGAACTCGTATCGTCGTGTACATTACAGCACGCGCCTAGATATCAATTTTGAATTATATGAAATAGTTTAAATTTAACCGTACCAATTTTTCATTACAGCAATAAGCACAAACATAACAGAGAACCATGTCTTATGAATTTAAGGAATCTTATCGTGCGGTTAACCTTTTTAGCCCCCTTGTGTTCATTGATTGTACTACGAATCTAAAAGCAACACTTGGAAAGAGGACTTTTCTTTGACTCAAAATATGAAATTGATGAAAAAGAAAGCCATGGCTTTGGCTTTTAGCTACAGATAGTTGTATCCTTGAGGTGGTTAAAAGAATACACAGAGAATATAGGATGTGTGAATATGTATTTATTCAACACTTAACATAGAACAAAGAAGTAGTACAAAACACAAGACAAACGTACAAATAAGGAGGTTCAAATGGTTGGAGTTGACGCAGTAATTTTGTTCGAATAAATTCCGACCTCAGTCACTGCTGCGTCGACTCTTAAATGCTTCTGGGTCAGTCCATCTTGTAGGGGTGTTCACTCCTCTACAACAATAGTATACACATTTTGTTATCAATTGTTTCCCTTTGTGTATCGGATTTTCTCTACAATTCAACTTGTTCAATTCAACTTGTTCCCTATTGCAAAAGGATCAAATACCAGTCTCAGAGCTCAGAGCAAAAGATGACAGGAGTGCTCTCGTTGTTTGTTTTTTTCTTAGTGTAAACAAGTGACACATGCGAGAACCGCTTCCAGCGGCATACGGTAGTATCGCAGCGGAGAGAGCGATATAAGAATAGTTTAAGCCATATAAGTAAGTAAAGTCGTCGGGGCGGCCTAAAGTCGGTATCAGCCAGTCAGCGAGGGAGTCTATCCCCTTTTCAATAGCGCTAGACCAAGGAGATTGTTTTAGCGTTTGAGATGGAGTGCCATACCTACCATCAGCTCCTTACTTTACCGCACCTATCCCTGTGCTACTCATACGCTGAGTTGGCGGGGACCGGTATCGAACTAGGAACCTTGTGGTTTCTAGCCGAACGCTCTACTGACTGAGCTAACCCGGCCCAGTGTGCAAATTATTAGTATTAGATAGGAGTACTTCATTTAATTAAGTACTTAACTGTGTATAAAAATATTATTATTAAATATAAATTACTTGGAACCACATGATTGGGTATTAATTCGTATTATCAGATTGGTTTTTCAATCAAAGATATTTTTCTGTGGAACATGTCCTTTTTCTTCCCTTTCGTTCTTCATAATAAAAATACAATGGTACATTATTTAGCCGAAGTGACGACACTCATAAGAAATAAGAATTCGGCTGACAGGCAACATCAGATAATCAGGATTTACATTTTTGCATTTCATCTTGGACAATTTGGTCGGTCTGATTTTTAACTAGAGAGTGTTGCAAAATGATAACGGTTGGAAAATTAAGGAACAAGAGAATTAATAAATAGATTTACCTCGTCGGGCATCCCCCAGTCTTGATAATCTCAATTATAGTAATTCGATTTTCTTTTGTATGAATAATTTTGATTTTCAGTCTGTTATCCTCGTCTTTATTGTTATATACACAAAATTCTGGACAATATACTCTCTGGCCTTCTTCAGGTGTTTCATGTCGAACTCGAGAAATTTCTCTTCAAAATTGGGAGCAGTTATGCAACTGTGAAGAGTCCTGGAGAGCCGAGGGGACTCGAAAATTAATTACTGATGTCTGTTAGAATACGTAGACAAGTCCTGAATAGATGAGTAGACTTGCAAGTACACTGTCCAGACAAAACCACTGCTAAGATGAGCTAGAATACTGAGACAAGTCCTGGATAGCTGAGGAAACTTGAAAATTGACAGTCCGGACAACACAACCCTGCCGAGATTTTCTAGAGTATTTAGGTGTGTCCCGGATAGCTTAGGAGACTTGCAAATAGACCGCCCGGACCACAGCCCGGGTAAGATCAGCTAGAATACTTAGAAAGATCCTGGATAGCTGTAGAGACTTGCAAACACACCGACCATCTACAGTCCAGCTGAAATTTGCTAGAATACTTGGACGAGTCCTGGATAGCCGATTAGACTTGCAAATAGACAGCTCATACCACAGTGTAGCTGAAATTAACTAGAATACTTAGACTATGTCTACTATTGTACCCATAAGTAAAAGTAAAAGTAGAATCGTCGGGGTGGCCTAAAGTCGGCATCAACCAGACAGCGAGGAAGTCTATCCACTTTTCACTAGCGCAAGACCAAGGAGATTGTTTTGACGTTTGAAACGGGGCGCCCACACCAACCATCAGCTCCTCACTTTACCGCGCAGATCCATGTGCTACTCATACGCTGAGTTGGCGACGGCCGGTATTGAACCCTTAACCTTGTGGTTCCTAGTCGAACGCTTTTGTGGTGGGGAAAGAGATTAATCTACGCCCCCCCCCAAGTGAATCAATATGAAACGATACACAAACAGCCTTGCCCGAGATTTGAACTCGGTTTTTTCGAGTCCATTTCCTGCAACGATAACCGTTACGGTATACATGCTTTGATAACATGAATACAAAATCCAATAAATGTACTTCCATTAATGTACACATGTTCACACAAATACTCATGTAAATGTAATTTGTACATTTTAAATTTGGCATATATATATATATATATATATATATATATATATATATATATATATATATGAACGTCCGTGTGTGGGTGTGTTTTTTTGGGTGAGTGTGTGAGTGTGTGTGAGCCTAACTCTGATATATTTATTGTTATTAAGAAAGATGTATCTCTGTTCACTACGTTTTCGACAAGGAAATATTCTCTTTGAAGTTCCCCCCCCTCTTCGCCTGCTTTGGGTCAGATCCACTGTAATATGGATTTTATTACCCTACGCTTATTACCAGATCTTATATTTTATGGCTGGTAATTATTTACGAATTATTTACCGGAACGTGTCTCAAACAAAAAAGGGAGAAAAAAAATGTTTGTATATTAATACATTATATATATATTATATATATATATATATAATATATATATATATATATATATATATAATATAATAAGATAAATATATAAAGGTTTTACATATCTATTTATTAGGTGACAAAGGAACAATCACAACGATATTGGTTTCATGTGATGCAATCATCAGGTGAAGATGTTTCAAATGTAAGGAAAATCGAAAAATTTTTTAAAAATTACAAAAAATTCAATAGACATGGGATGCGTATGATTGGATAAAAAGATGTGTGTGTGTGTATGTGAAGGTGAATTGAATGTGTGAGAGTGTTTATGGGCTGCATAAAGGTTGCGTACGCGTAGTAACTGGTCACACACATAATACGTTGATCTGTGAGTGTGTGGTATTTTAATAGTGCTTACGTGCGAGCGCTTGTACCTGTGCATGTATGTGTGTGTGTGTATGTTTTTTTCTGTCGGGTGTGTAGGTTATGTATGTTGTATATAGCTGGGTTGTGTTAGTTGAGGAGTGCGGATGAATAATATTAACTATAAGGTTTGCAAATGTTGTATATTACGGGCGGGTGGGGGTAATACGATGTGTAGCGATGCCAACCGGACGTGCCGGCGGTTACACATAGACACGACATAGGCATGCATATAAAACAATATTCATACATACCGATATGCACACACATGTCACTATATGTGCTGCGTTAGCCCTACATATACATATTGAAGTGCATACGCATACTACTATGGCCCCACGTGCACATATATACGCACATACGCACACACACACAATTATATATATATATATATATATATATATATATATTATGTGTGTGTGTGTGTGTGTGTGTGTGTGTGTGGTGTGTATAAATATCTTTATAAGGTGTATGCTGATATCTGAATACATATTCGTTTATATTGATGGAAAATAGCTGGTTATTTAGACGTGGGAATATGACTGTATGGCAAAACTTGCAAATCGATCGGAAAATTAAAACATATTACAGGGTGACCCAGAAAAAACAGAACCCAAATCATTTATTTATTTTCCCATTAAACTAACCCTGAAACCCAACCCAACCCCAACCCAAACCCCAACCCTAACCCTAACCCTAAACCCTAACCATTACCCTAAACCCCTCTAGTTAAAATTAACAGTTTTATTACAAAATTTATGGGTTCTGTTTTTTTCTGGGTCTCCTGTATACAGGGAAATAATAAGAATTATAAACGAAAAACAATGTTTACATTTTTGCACCGTTAAATCAATTGAAATTTAATGTAGCCAAAAAAAGGTTATGATGAAAAGCATTTTTTTAAATTCTATGAAAAATCAATTAATGGTCCGATTTTCACGAACATTTCCATAATTACTTACCTTTGGATGAAAATATGTCTGAAATAGATTTGTTCCTAAAATATATTTGGGGAAATATTTTTACGAGATCTCCCCACCCCCAATTTTTTTTTATAGAATATAAAAAATGAACAGACAAAACGATTTTTAATTATATCAGAAGATTTTTATAAGTTTCAATGTCAGAGTTTTTATAGTAAAAAAAAACCAACATAAATACAGAATTCAGCTAAAAAATATCAATAAAGAAACTGACCATGTCGTAAAGAACGGACTGTTTTACTTATTTTTCAAAATAACGGTGAGTAATCTTTTCCCAGTCGGATTATTTGATCTTTCAATTAACTATTTCTTTTGTAACAACTCTTTAAGTTCGATATTTCTTTTGTGCGAGATTTTTTTTTAAAGTTAAAAAATATGCATGCTTCTTCCTTCAATATGGCCTAAACTGATCATGTGACCTATTTTGGTGGTACCTATTATACGGAAAGTAAGCAATAACACACATCAGATAGTCATTAAATTAAGTGGCAACAGAATAAGTATGGTTGAACTTTTAAAAACATATGATTAAGTATTAATGCTGTACTTAAATGCAGTGATTGATTTTAATTTCTTATGTAGTTTATTATGTTACATAATCTATGCGGTTGCA
This sequence comes from Doryteuthis pealeii, assembly GCA_023376005.1. Taxonomy (NCBI): domain Eukaryota; kingdom Metazoa; phylum Mollusca; class Cephalopoda; order Myopsida; family Loliginidae; genus Doryteuthis; species Doryteuthis pealeii. Next base: position 118,345,515 of record CM042151.1, on the reverse strand, counting down.
TAAGATTATTGTCAATCCCCTGTATTTCTAAAGGGGTGGCCCTTTTCATATCACGGGCGGGACTTTCCATGGAATAGTACAGAAAGCCTGCGAAATACGTGAAGTCACGTGGGACCTGGTTGGGTCCTCAGTTTTCAGTTGGACGTCAGGCAGAGAAGATGTACTGCCTTAACTGGAACTCACTGCATACGCGCGCTATGTTTAGTTACATGAAATGTTTAGTTAAGTAAATAAAAGCTTAAGAAAATAACACGGTTTTGTGGTTGGTGAATGTCTTGGTAACAAGACTGATCTAGAAGAAGAAATGAGTTGAGTGCGACCGACCACCAAGACAAAGTCCAGACGCTAGAACAGACGCTAGAAAAGACGAACAGAAGAATAGAAGAAAGTAAGGAAAGATGTATACAACAATTGTTGCTTATCGCTTGTGGTGGCAGTAAACCCCGCAAAAAGAAATCTCCCTTAACAGGGGATAGCTTTTAAGTATATAGTATTGGTAGAATAAAATATGAACGTATATGTTTGAATATCACAACCTGACACCCTCTCAGATAAATAATGGGCTATTCTGTTTTATTTTGTGAGGAAATAGATTGATGGAAAACAATACCCTACAATCCAGGAAGAAGAAAAAAGAAAGCAAATATAATAAGAAAGAGAAAAATAAAGAAAGAAAAAAGCAAAAGAAGAAAGAAAGAAAGAAAAAACAAACAAAGAAAAAGAAAAGAAAGAAAAAGAAAGAAGAAAGAAAGTAAGTAAGAAAGAAAGAAAGAAAGAAACAAACAAACAAGCAAGAGAAAGAAAAGAAGAAAAAAGAAAGAAGAAAGAAAGAAAAAGAAAAAAAGAAAGAAACAAGCAGAAAAAATGAAAGAAAGAAAGCAAAGAAAAGAAGGAAAGAAACAAACAAACAAACAAGCAGAGAGAAAGAAAGAAAAAAAAGAAGAAAGAAAAAAGAAAAAGAAAGAAAGAAGAAACAAACAACAAGAAAGAGAGAGAGAAGAAAGAAGAAAGAAAGAAGAAAGAAAGAAACAAGCAAAAAAAGAACAGGCAACGAAAGAAAGAAAGCAAGAAAAGAAAGAAGAAAGAAGAAAGAAAGAAAGAATCAATCAATCAAAGAAAGAAGAAAAAAAGAAAGAAACAAGGAAAGAAAGAAAGAATGAATCAAACAAGAAAGAAAGAAAGAAAGAAAGAATCAATCAAAGAAAGAAGAAAGAAAGAAAAAGAAAGAAAGAAGAAGAAGAAGAAAAGAAAGAAAAAACAAAAAGAAAGAAAGAAAGAAAGAAAGAAAAGAAAGAAGAAAGAATGAATCAAGCAAAGAAAGAAAGAAAGAAAGAAAGAAACAAGAAAGAAAGAAAGAATGAAAGAATGAATCAAGCAAAGAAAGAAAGAAAGAAAGAAACAAGGAAAGAAAGAAAGAAAGAAAGAAAGAATCAATCAATCAAAGAAAGAAAGAAAGAAAGAATCAATCAATCAATCAATCAAAGAAAGAAACAAACAAACAAACAAACAAACAAGCAAAGAAAGAAAGAAAGAAACAAGCAAAGAAAGAAAGAAAGAAAGAAAGAAAAAGAAAGAAAGAAAGAAAGAAAGAATGAATCCATCAAAGAAAGAATGAATCAAGCAAAGAAAGAAAAAAAGAAAGAAAGAAAGAAAGAAAAATACCAAAGTCCAGTTCCATCTGACCCAGAGAGTGGTCAAAATTAAGTACCGGACATGTATACCGAAAAGGGGAGGAGGGGGGGCTAAAGGAAAAATTATGATCTTGTAAAAAAGTACCTGGTATCTCTAAAGGCGATGGGAGTCATTTCTAAGATGAGGTAACCAAACAAATACCCCGGTACTGTTGATATTTTTGTAATTCAACCATTGTAGTTCTTTTAGACAATAGCAAAATAAAAAAAATTATTCTAATTAATTATCATTCTGATAACTCCATTGCAATCTATTAGATTTCCATATGTCACAATCGAATGAACTGTATATTTTTATCAAAAAAACTAAGTTAAGTTAAAAGTTAAAGTTAATAGAAAAAATGACATGATGAGATGCATTTAAAAAAAAATTATTATAAATTATTTATTTAACAATCTCCACGAGCGCAGGAGCAGCCGGACCGAATTAACATCACGGAAATAACCGATTTAACATCACGGAAGTAACCGAAAAAGAAAAAAAATCATATCTACGGCGTTCCTCAACTTCTTAAAACAACAAATGATTACACCTTCGCCGTGGGATAAGTACTATAAAAAACACCTAGTACTTTCAATAACTCTGATGATGTAATTTTATTTCCAAAAATATTTAGAATTAAAATAAATATAATTTTCAACACATTGTAAATTGCCTTCAAAATTTTTTATATTATTATAAATTATTTTAATTCATTATCTAAACTAGCTCCGGGTGCAAGTATTTAAGCTTTAATATAATAAAATATCATGTTAAATTAGAAAGGCCAATGAAACTGAATAAAAATGCAGATAAGATGATTTGGAACAGAGGGGGTATGATTGAAAAATAGAACAACTTTGAAAACTAACTCTTCCATCATTTTCAATTACTCCTATTCCTAATTTAACTATTTAGTTAAAATAGGAAGTAAAGAATAATATTACAGTTATTTCTTTTTGTTAAGGGATTTCTTTTAAGATTTATTGAAGAGAATTTTGCTCATATTCAATAAGATAAACTAAACAATTAGAAATCAATAATATTAAGCACATATTTATTAAAATCAAATTTTTTAAGATCAATATGTAAATTAGCCTTCCCATTCACACGGTAAACCGCTATTTTGTTGTATATATAAATACAACTGCATGATATTTGTATGTAGATATGGTCAACAGTGGCTTCGGCCTCTAGACCATTGATATAATTAACAGCGTCGATCCCAGGGGGCCATCCCCCCCAGGCAACACCTGCCCCCTTGATTTAAAGGGGCAGGACTGGGTTTATTGCCCAGTGCCTGAGGCGCCCCCTTGAGGGGGAATGCCGACGGGATCGACGCAATTTTTCACCTGCCACCCCATGAGCTTCGGTTTGTGGGTGGTCCCACGTTAATAGGGCCTTGTGCCTGACCCGTACAAGTGGGTTACGTGGAAAATATCATGTAGATATGGTCAACAGTCTTAATGATGTAAAACAATTTTATTAATAATTGAGGTTTAAATAAAAAATAAAATCATGGAGAATGGGATGCAGATAACAAAGGGAATTGTGATTTGTATAGTAATATAGTTTCGGTTACAGACCGAAAAACATACAATCTCCATTATAATAAGATATCAAAATAAATAATTCACATTATATCTACATTTTATTACAATGATGATTATGTAACTGTCTGTCTGTAACCGAAACTACGTTACCACTGACGTCACGATTTCCTTCGTTATTTAAGTCTTATTCTCAACGATTATGAAATAGTCATGATTTAATCTTAATTAGCGTCTTACTTATCAACGATTTCTCTATTAAAGTCCAACCGAGTTAGATTTGCCACAAAACTGCCAATATTATTAATGCATTTCAAATCCTGAAATATGTGTTATATATCTCTAAGAAATAAAGATTTACATAGTATATGGTGGGAATAATTTGCATAATGATTTTAACAAAAATGGGTTTAATAAATAATTACCGTATTAGGTCGCACCTTTTTCCCAACATTTTGGCTAAAAAAATTGCCTTGCGTCTTATACATCGTAGGTGAAGTTTGAGACCTCCCGCAAGCATAGGCTAATCTTCTCAATGATGCTCACTAACCCAGCTTACGCTCTTGCTTTATGCACTGCTGGCTTTATTTTCGTGTCCAATATTTTGTTATTATTATTATCATTACTAATACTACTACTACTATATTATTATTATTATTATTATTATTATTATTATTATTATTATTAATTTTATTATTATTAATTTTATCATTATTATTATTTACTCCTTTTGAGTTTTCACATCAGCATTAGCCGATGGTCTTTCACTGGAGTCTGAGTGACAGCAAGTCTCCTCAGGTCTCCAGGGCTCTTCTGAGTATTCTGGCAGATTGCAGCAGTGCAGTGTTCTGAAAGGTTTCAATCCTTCCTCTGATTTCCAGACTTTCCAAACCCTTTTCCAATCCTTTTGGGACCGTTCCAAGTGCACCAACCACAATTGGTATCACTTTCACTTTCATATTCCATAACTTATTCAGTTCTTTGGCAAGGTCCAGATATTTGTCCATTTTTTCATTTTCCTTTAGCTTCACCCTGTGATCTGCTGGAACTGCAAAATCCACCAGTTCATTATTATTATTATTATTATTATTATTATTATTATTATTATTATTATTATTATTTTTAATATTATTATTTCCTGCTATTGATATGTCTTGTGTGTGCTTATTGCTTGCCTGTACTGCCAAATTGCTTTTATACAGCTATGTTTCTGCTTGTGGAATTCACAGCTATATATTTTCAACAATATATGCTTAAATACACTAAGAACATTTTTTTCCTGAAATAAAGTCAGACTGAGGATGTTCTTCGCGTCAGAAGGACGAAATATTTCTCTCCTACTTGGACTTGAGTTATTATTTTTGTTCACTCTTCCTTTTACCTCACATCATAGAATTTTATATAGAAATCAATTGAAATAACATTAAGATAAGTATATTATTTTTACTAGTACAAAATTTAAAAAAACACCCTCCGGGCGATGTAAAATAAATTTTTGAAACATATTGCCTGCGGGATGGGAGTAAAAAATTCAATGTCAGCGAGTTTGTACCCTAAGTAAGTAAAATCATCAAATTCATTAAAGGATTAAAAAATAAAACAATTTGAAATGTAAACTTTAAATATGTATTAAAATAAAACAAACTATATATAGATATATAATACCAGTCATGTATTTATTAAAACTTGTTTTTAAAAACAATGACGACTGTCTAATGTTGCATGTTCAAATTTTGAGTGTATTTATTCTATGTTATGACGATTTTGGGTAATGTAACGTAAGCAGTGACGTAGTTTTTGTTACAGAAAAAAACTGGAAGCGAATCTCCATTATTAATAGATATTTATTCTTATTCAGTTTCGTTAGTCTTTCTAATTTAATATGATATTTTATTACATTAAAACTTAACTACTTTTGCTAGTCTAGATAATGTACATTGTGCTTTAGTAATAGGTACCAGATACTTTTTTTTTTTTACAATATCCCATTTTTTTTCCTCAGGGAACATCCCTTTTTCGGAATATATGTCCGGCACATAAAGTTTGACTCCCCACCATGGCTGACCCTACCTATTGCACTGAACAGAGTAAAATCAAGATCATTTTTCGACTCCTAAAGCGTTACCAAAACAGAAATACCGGCGGGAGTTGACAACTTCTGTCTCCTTCCCCGTACCCGTGGAGGGGGGGGGGTCGACCTTAAATTTGACATCTGCAGAGTCGGATAAATACTGACTTATATTCACAGAGACAGAAATAATAGAGAGAGAGAGAGAGAGAGAGAGAGAGAGAGAGAGAGAGAGAGAGAGAGAGAGAGAGAGAGAGAGAGAGTCAATAGTGAAAACGGGGTAGAAAAGAAAGAGAAAAAGAAAGAACAATGAAACTAAAGGGAAGAGAAAAAAGGGGAGAGAGAAAAAAGAAAGTGAGATATAGAGAAACAAGGAGACAAAGGGATATTGAAAGATAGATAGATAGATAGATAGAGAGAGAGAGAGAGATATCTCAATAGAGAAACAAGGAGACAAAGGGAGATAGATAGATAGATAGATAGATAGATAGTGAGTGAGTGAGAGAGAGAGAGAGAGATCTCAATAGAGAAACAAGAAGACAAAGGGAGATAGATAGATAGATAGATATTGAGTGAGTGAGTGAGTGAGTGAGTGAGTGTGAGAGAGAGAGAGAGAGAGAGAGAGAGAGAGAGAGAGTCAATAGTGAAAACGGAGTAGAAAAGAAAGAGAAAAAGAAAGAACAAAGAAACTAAAGGGAAGAGAAAAAAGGGGAGAGAGAAAAAAGAAAGCGAGATATAGAGAAACAAGGAGACAAAGGGATATTGAAAGATAGATAGATAGATAGATAGATAGTGAGTGAGTGAGTGAGAGAGAGAGAGAGAGAGAGATAGAAAGAGAGAGGGGGGTCAATAGTGAAATAGCAAAGATCCAAGAAAAATAAGGGAGTGAAACTGGTGCAATACCGGCCCTCGCCAACTCGGCGCATGGGTAGCACAGCTTGGGTAAATAGAACTGTGTGGTAACGCATCTGAAACAGATTTAGGTTTGGTTTGATTTGGTTGGTTTTGTTTTACGGCATATCAACCTCGGTGGGTTATTTAATGCCGACAAAGTTGTGAAATAAATTCATTTTTAATGCATAATACCTGATACCGACATTAGGCCGCCCCGACGCCTTTACATTTATATATATATATATATATATATATATATATATATATATATATATTATATTATTATTATTATTATATTATATATTAATATATATTATTAATACTAGCAGATATATGCACCCTCCGGGTGCAAGTATTTTAGTTAAATTTTATAATAAAATATCATATTAAATTAGAAAGGCTAATGAAACTGAATAAGAATGTAGATAAAAAGATTTTGAATAGAGGGGGTATAATCGAAAAATAGAACAACTTTGAAACTAACTCTTCCATCATTTTCCGTTACTCCCGTCTTTCATTGGTAAATGTTCCTAATTAAACTGTTTAGTTAAAATAGGAAGTAAAGAATAATATTACAGTTATTTCTTCTTGTTAAGGGATTTCTTTTAAGATTTATTGAAGAGATTTTTGCTTATATTTAATAAGATAAAACCAAACAATTAGAAATCAATAATACTAAGCATATATTTATTAAAATCAAATTTTTAAGATCAACATGCAAATTAGCCTTCCCATTCACACTGTAAACTGCTATTTTGTTGTATATATAAATACAATTGCATGTTATTTGTATGTAGATATGGTCAACAGTGTAAGTAATGTAAAACAATTTTATTAATAATTGAGGTTTAAATAAAAATAAAATCATGGAGAATATGATGTAAATAACTAAAGGAATTGTAAATAACTAAAGGAATTGTGACTAATATAGTTTCGGTTACAGACAGACAAACCCACAATCTCCATTATAATAAGATATATTATTATATTATTATCAATATATTATATTATAATATTCAATTAATTTCAATGCTAATATTTAATTTCAATTAAAATTTTTATTTAAATTTAAATTTATTTATTCAATTTAAATAAAGTTTTAGAAGACCAACTCTCGTTAGTTTTGTTTATCTTTTAGAAAAAAATTGAGGGAGGCTTATTCATCCTTCTTTGAAAAAAAAAAGGCTTCAAATGAAAACAGTTTAATATCACCTGGAAGGATATTGAAACAGCAACATATATCGGTACTTGAAAAAAGGTTTTGATAATTAGATTATTTTTCTTATGGGAATATAAGATATGATTTATCAAAAAATGAAAAAATAGAAATAGAAAATAGCAAAAATTTTAAAAATTAATAAATCTTATTATAATGGAGATTGTGTGTTTTTCTGTCTGTAACCGAAACTATATTACTAATCGAGTCACAATTAACATAGTTATTTACATCACATTCTCCATGATTTTATTTATATTTAAACCTCAATTATTAATAAAATTGCTTCCCCTTTTTATTAGTGTTGTCCATATCTACATACTAATAACATGCTATTTTATTTATATATACAAAAAAAATAGCAGTTTGCAGTGTGAACGGGAAGGCTAATTTGCATATTGATATTAAAAATGTGATTTTATTAAATATGGGCTTAGTATTATTGATTTCTATTTCCTTATCAATTAATGAAATAATTATTTTACTATATTTTTACCTTGCCGGCCGAGAGCCATTTTTGTTATTTGTATTTATTTGTAATATTAAATTTTTGATAGAGGATAGATAATTGAATCATATTACCACGACCAGACAACTCGGCAAACAACATTTGCGACATCCGGAGCACTGGACAGCTGTTTCGACCTCCTTTGGTCTCATCGGCAGTGCATACCACAATCTCCGCCACTAGATTCAATTATCTATCCTCTATCAAAAATTTAATATTACAAATAAATACAAATAACAAAAATGGCTCTCGACCGGCAAGGTAAAAAGTCTCTGAGCGTAAAAAAGGATTGGCAAAGATTACTTATCTTCTGAAGAGTTGTAGCACGTGGGTTTACATCCGAGAATACGAAAACAACCTTCGTGGGTGGAGATCACCTCACATCACACTGAGCTAATCTTCGTGTTGTTCTTTTATACGTACTCATTTGCATACGTGAGGGATTGTCCGGTTACTTCCCTTTACAACAAACAGTAATATTAATATTAAGGCGTAATTTAAGACGTTATTCGAGGCGTATTTTTATTTTCTATCAAGTTCAAATCCATTGGAAAACCCTACATAATTGTAAAACAACACAATCCACAACTAAAGTGCTTCATCTTCAATTGTAAGGTAGAATCAAGCTCAACCCAATTCCTATTTCCTTATCAATTAATGAAATAATTATTTTACTATATTAACTGGCATTAGTTAATCATTTTAGATAACTGAATCATTAAAATATGTAAAACCCGAATTTATTTTCCTAGGGAAACTGAAAACACTAAAAACGTACTACTCAAAAGAAACATCTCATTTATAAAAGTCCGTGCTCAACAATATACACATCCACAAGTCCTGTGTATGACGTTTAATGTTGTATACTCTTCTTTTTACTTACTTCTATTTTTCTTCTGTTCATCTCTTTCTATCTTACGTTCTTCTTCTAGCGTTTGGACTTCGTCTTGGGGACTTCGTGTCTGGTCTTCCATTGGGGATTTCTCTTTATCAGAAGCCCTGTGTCATTGGTAGTTTTTAGATAATAACACAAGACTTCGATTTACTTAAATCATATTTTATTCCGAAATCCCCACCAGACTACCTGCGCAGATTGAGTCGGCAGCGTACATAACACGACTTACCACCGTCGTGGTTTTGGCCGATCTCGACTAAAACTCTCTCTAATCTAAACCGGAAGAGGGCTTTCTCCACCGATTCTCACGGTATCCACCGGAAGGAGGATCAGGACTGAAGTCAAGCCTTGTCATTCAATCCTTCAAGGCCGTGAGCTGCAACTTATAACAGCCATTTTGGCTTCTACACTACTGTACATAAGTATTAGGAATCTAATAATTATGTAACAGTAACTGTATCTAGTGGTAAGGTTCCAGTTCTGCAGCTCGGGGAGTGTTGAGTACCCCTTCCTTGTCATTACTCCCAGGTCTACTCTGACCCAGTGTGAGTTGCTTTTAGGGTCCCATCCATAGGTTAAATAGATTACAAATGAATTTTGAAATGTTTTAAAAACATTGACTACCCAACAAGAATAAATAAAACTAATGTCTTCGGCATATTCGCCGAGAGAATAAAGAAAATGAATAAAATAATAAAAATAATAAAAAAGAAAAATAGAAAAAAGAATAAAAATATAAAAAAGTTGAAAAAAAAAAAGATAGAAAAAAAAGAAAGAAAATAATGAAACGCCTTGAGAATAAAAAAAATATTAACAATAATACAAAAGAAAAAAAAATTAAAAATATCAAAAAAGAAAAATAGAAAAAACTATAAAAGAAATAAAAAAAGTTGAAAATAAAAAAATAAAAAAATAAAAAGATAGAAAAAATAAAAAATAAAAATAATAAAAATAATAATAACACTGGTTTACAAAGAAATTGAGGCAAGCACGAAAATAGCTGTTTTAACCTAATTTTGGGGGTGCAGCTGAATTCAGATTTAAAATCCGTCTTTACTCATCACCTCTAGTTTTTTAGATATGCATACTGTACATTTTCTACACATACTGTACATAAAGGCGTATATGCATTCAGGGTTAATTTCTAATATTGTGTGACTTATGTCTTCTTTTTTAGTTATTATGCAATAAATGTAAGTGATAGCATTACATTATATATATATATAGCTATATATCAAGATGGATTTTGGCAGTTAAGCGTAGCCAACACGCCTCAATCAACATCCAGTAGTGCACTAGCTAGTAGTGCACTGGCAGTCAGCAGATCATCTAAGAAAACACATTTCTAACTGTCTGCGGTACTATGAATTGTGTACATTGTGTCATCCAAGTATATTTATTCCGTCAATGTTCTTTATCTATCCTGTTTTATCTGTAATAAGCTGCTGCAACTGTTGAAATAAGCATGTATGTACTCTGTATATACTAAAATGAGACTATTTAAAAGACAGAAAACTAGAGGTGATAGAGCAAAACTGTTTATAAATTTGAATTCAGCACACCCAAATTAGTAAAAAACACCTATTCACATTCTTGCCTCAGACAAAAAATATTTTTTTGTAAACCAGTGTAATGGGACGCATTGGGAATAAAAAAAATAATTAAAGAAATAAAAAATAAAAAGAGAAAAGAGAATTTAAAAAAAGAAAAAAAGTTGAAAATAAGAAATAAAGAATAAAAAGATAAACAAATAAAAAAAATAAAAATAAAAACAATAATGGAACTCCTTGAGAATATAAAGAAAAAAACATTTTTAAATAATAAAAAAGAAAAATAGAAAAAAGAATTTAAAAAAAATGTAAAATAAAAAAATAAAAATATAAACAGATAAAAATTTGAAAAAGAAAAAAATGATAATGTATAATATCTATTAATAATGGATATTCGCTTTCGGTTTTTGTCTGTAACAAAAACTACGTCATAGCTCTTCGTCACAGCTTACGTCACAATATTCTTATGCTATATACACCCAAAATTTGAGTAAGCAGTTTTAAAAATTGTTTTTTTACTCTCGTCCTTTTTTTTTTTTTTTTTTTTATTTTACAGTAACAAGAAGTTAACTAAAAAGTTTACAAATAAATAAATACCTACGATTTTGTGTAAAATTGATGTGGAAAATATTCAAAATAATAGTTTGATTATTACATGCACGCAACATTTTATTTGAGAGGGACGGGGCTCAGTTTTCATTTTAAATTGTTTTATTTTTTTTTTCTCCTTTAATAAATATGAGGATTTTGCTTACTTATGATACAAACCCTCTGACATTGAATTTTTATCTCCCACCTTCTCAGGCAATGTCTTTCAAAAATTAATTTTTACGAAGCCCGGAGGGTGTTTTCTGTTGCTAGTATATATAATAATAATAGAATGTCTTGAGAATAAAAAAAATAATAAAAATGATAAAAAATAAAAATAGAAAAAAGAATAAAAAATTTAAAAAAGTTGAAAATAATAGAACGTCTTAAGAAGAAAAAAAATAATAAAAATAATGAAATAGAAAAATAGAAAGAAAAAAAATTTTTTTTAAAAAGTTGAAAATTATAGAACAAGGCATTCTATAATTTTCAACTTTTTTTGTACACATCCAGAAAAGAGCTGAATTCAGATTTGAAATCCGTTTTTACTCATCACCTCTAGTTTTTTTTAGATATGCATACTGTACATTTTGTACACATACTGTACATAAAGGCGTATATGCATTCAGGGTTAATTTCTAATATTGTGTGACTTATGTCTTCTTTTTTTACTTATTTATGCAATAAATGTAAGTGATAGCATTACATTATATATTATCCGTCTTGATATATATATATAATAATAATGTGGAGAATAAAAAAAATAATAAAAAGAATGAAAAATAAAAATAGAAAAAAAGAATAAGAAAATAAAAAAAAAGTTGAAAATAAAAAATAAAAAATAAAAAGATAAAATATAATAAAAATGATAATAATGAAACGCCTTGAAAAATAAATTCCGAAACTTGTTGTTCAAAAGATCTCGACAAGAAAGTTTTCCAACTGGATATTTGAATATAAAATTTATATAGCTGTGTGCGACTTTCGTGCCACACTGATAGCCTTCATCACCGAGCAGATGCTGCGATCACGCTGGTTGGGAGAGTCAATGGCTTTTTTCTTCTTCTTCTTCTTATCCACAGCTGCAGTCTTATGCAGCGGCAGGGTATTTTGTTGCATTTAGGCCAATTAAATATTAGCTTTAGCCTAGATTCAATCCAATTAACGCCTTTGACGAGTTCAGATACCCGACCGCCCTGTCGGACGCGGCAGCAGAATACACCGATTGTACCCCTACGAAGGGATAAAATTCCCCCAGTAGAGCCCCGCCCTGTCGGCTGGGGCGTTAGAATGCACCGACGGCATCTCTGCAGAGGGGTAAGACTCCCCCAATGGGGCCACCTGTTGGCCGTGGGTGGTGACCCGTGATGCTTAAGGATAGAGCCCAGGTGGATGAGCAGTTCATGACTTGCAATACTCCACTTTGGCCCTATCTTGGGCTAGACGGGCGGTCGGAGAGGTCCCCTCCGATCAATCGGCTAGTCACATCAAGCCCTAGCACCTATATGATATCCCCAACCCTATTGCCCTTATGGCAAGCCCCAACCCCTTTTTATCATATGGGTGCTAGAAGGCGGTGGCTGCGGGTCTACATGTCCTGGGAATGACGTTAGACTCTATCTGATGGTGAGGTTCCAGTTTTGGAGGTTTGGGAAATGTGGAGCACCCCTTCATCACCATTGTTCCCTGGTCCACTCTGACCCGGAGTGGTAGTACCTGTTAGGGTCCCATCTATGGGTTAAATAGAAAAATGTGTTTATAAAAAATGTATTATCCATTAAGAATTGATTTATTTCAAAACTTTATCGGCATTAAATGACCCACTGAGGTTGATATGCCGTAAAACAAAACAAACCAAACCAGTAGCGCCACCTGCTAGACAGGTGATCGGAGAGAACTCCCCCTCCCCGATCAGATGGCTGGTTACGTCAAGCCCCAGCACCTATATGATTGTCCCGACCCTAATGCCCTTTTGGTAGACCCTAACTCTTTTTATCATATACTTACCCGGCTAGGCGGGGATCAGAGTGTAATATCTGTTCCAGTTACTATACTTTGAGACTTACCTATTCCCCTCGGGGAGTCCAGTGTGCTTCGGCCACTGGACCGGGTTAAAGTACAATTATTAGCGTCAATCCCAGAGGGCCATCCCTCCAGGTATTACCTGACCCTTTGTGGGCAGGGCTGGGTTTATTGCCCAGTGCCTGAGGCGCCCCCTTGTGGGGGAATGCCGAGGGGATCGACGCAATTTTTGTTCTTTCCCACCCATGAGCTTCGGCTTGTGGGTGGGCCAACATTAAAACGAAGCCTTGTGCCCAGTCCATACAAGTGGGGTATGAGACAAATATCCTAACCCTTTTTAGCATATATGTGCTAGAAGGCGGTGGTTTGGTTTGGTTTGGTTGGTTGGGTTTTACGGCATGTCAACCCCTTGGGATATTTTATGCCGAATACTTCTATTGGTAATTAGGTATTCAAAAATGTATAGGGGTTTATTTGCTGTAATCAAGTTTTCTGTTGAGAATTTGAACATCAAGAGAGTGTGTGGGTGATTTTTGTAGGTCTATGAACTTACATCCTTGATAAGAGGCCGGTTCTTTTCAAAAAGTTTAATATCCTCTTGGGATCTATTTTTCCAAATTGTTTGTCCATGCTGTCAACATTCTAGAACTTTCTTCGAGTGTGGGAGAGGTGTGTGCATTCAATCAGAATATGTTTTATTGTGTATTGGTTTCCAAATGAACATTTAGGTGGAGGTTCTTCTTTTAAAATGAAGGAGTGGGTTAATCTAGTGTGGCCAATGCGTAGCCAGGTGATAGTGGTTTCTTCTCTTCTGGTATTACTAGGATCAGGTGTCCTTTCTTTTAAGTTGGGCTGTAGTTTGTAGAGTTTGTTGTGGGGATTTTCATCCCATAATTGCTGCCATTTGATTGTCATTATTTGCTTGATTTTTGGTTTAAGATCACTGTATGGTATTTTCTAGTTTTTGTCTGGTATCATATCAAGTGCAGATTTAGCTAATGAATCTGCTTTATCATTTCCCCGGATTCCTATATGGCTTGGAATCCAGCAGAATATCACTTTCTTGCTATGGCTAATGGAGTTAAGTTTGTTTAAGAAGTCGGTGGCTGCGGGTCTTAGTGTCCTGGGTATGACATTAAACTACATCTAATGGTGAAGTTCCACTTCTGGAGAAGTGGGGAGTGTGTACAGCTTCATTACCATAACTCCCAAGTCTACCCTGACCCGGAGTGGCAGTACCTATGACGATGATGATATGTATTTGATACATATGATATAGATATATACATGATGATGTATGCATATAAATGGTGATGATGATGATGTGTGTGTATATATATGATGTATATATATATATGATATAATATGTATTTACATATGATGATGATGATGATGAATATAGATGACGATGATGCTGCTGCTACTGCTACTGCTGCTGCTGATGATAATGATGTATGTATGTATGTATGTATGTATATATATGATATATATTATATGTTCCTGGTTCGATACCGGCTCTTGCCAATTCAGCGTATGAGTAGCTGATGGTAGGTGTGGTGCTCCACCCCAGACGCTAAAATAATCTCACTTGTCTAGCGCTAGTGAAAAGGGGATCGACTCCCTTGCTGTATGGCTGATACCGACATTAGGCCACCCCGACGACTTTACTTATATATATATATGATATAAGTTTAATATATATATATATATATATATATATATATACATATGTGTGTATGTGTGTGTGTGTGTGTGTGTGAGAAGAAAAAATGGAAGTGAATCCGACAGTATCTAATTTTGTAAAAAAGTTGAAAAAACACACGTTTATATATATAAAAAAAAACACAAGTTTATGTATATAAAAAACACAAGTATATATATATATATATATATATATATATATATATATATATATATATATATATATATGTAACACGGTATGTTTGGAATGGCTTTTTTGCCGACAATTTTTGGGAGAATATGTGTTTAATTGGAGTCGTACCTAATTTTGAAAATTAATTAATTAATAATGAATTAGGTGGGAAAGCCTATTTAAATGTATGGCTAAACAAATCGAGAAAAATCATTATATATATATATATATATATATATATATATGTGTGTGTGTGTGTGTATGTGTGTGTAATATTGTGAAAAGTTGAACGTATAATGTTTAATTCGCCTACACAGCAGTCTCTCGGTCTGTTTCGATAGACCTTCATCAGGGCTTTCGTTGATTTAGGGAAAATAAATTATTACTATTAAAGGAAAGGAAATTATTTAAGGAAAAATAAATTATCACTATTTTAAATAGATTATTTACTATTATATTTAATATTACTATTATTATATTTACTATTACTAATATAAATAATTATTATTATTATTATTATTATTATTATTATTATTATTATTATTATTATTATTATATTATTATTCCTTTTGAGTTTTCACATCAGTGTTAGCTGATGGTCTTTCACTGGAGTCTGAGTGACAGCAAGTCTCCTCAGGTCTCCAGGACTCTTCTGAGTATTCTGGCAGATTGCAGCAGTGCAGTGTTCTGAATGGTTTCAATCCTTCTTCTGATATCCAAACTTTCCAAACCCTTTTCTAATCCCTTTGGGACTGTTCCAAGTGCACCAACTACAATTGGTATAACTTTCACTTTTATGTTCCATAACTTTTTCAGTTCTCTGGCAAGGTCCAGATATTTGTCAATTTTTTCATTTTCCTTTAACTTCACCCTGTGATCTGCTGGCACTGCAAAATCCACCAGTTGACAAGTCCTTTCTTTTTTGTTAATCAACACTAGGTCTGGTCTTCTTGCTGGGATAAGGTGATCCGTTTTAATTTCAAAGTCCCAGAGAATTTTGTGCGTTTCGTTCTCAAGAACAGATTCTGGTTTATGCATTATTATTATTATTATTATTATTATTATACCAACGAAAGCCCTGATGAAAGTCTATCGAAACAAACCGAAACACTGCAGCGTAGGCGAAATAAACATTATTCGTTCAACTTTTCACAATATTACACACACACACAGACACACACAGACACACACACACATATATATATATATATATATATATATATATATATATTATATATATATATAAATGAAGAATGGGAGGGTTGGAGTAAAATCCGACAGTATGTGGTGAGGTAAAAGGAAAAGTGAATAAAAATAATGACTCCAAGTAGGAGAGAATTCTTCGCGTCAGAAGGACGAAATATTTTTCTCCTACTTGGACTTGTTTGAGTCATTATTTTTGTTCACTTTTCCTTTTACCTCACCACATTCTGTCGGATGTTACTCCAACCCTCCATTCTTCATATATATATATATATATATATATATATATATATATATAATATATATATATATATATATATATATGAGTATAGATAAAAGGATATGAAAACAACACAATATGCTGTTAAAGTGAAAAGATTTTATATCATATTCATAGCTAATATTGAACAATATTTCGATTTATAAAAATCATCATCAGAGCTTGTTTATACTCCGGACTTATCAATAGCGGAGACGAACATGATATGAATTCAAAACGAAAACATTGATGTTGCAAAAAAGTTATGCGGTAGTTTCAATTTTTTTTTTGCAGCATCAATGTTTTCGTTTTGAATTCATATTATTTTCGTCTCCGCTATTTATAAGTCCGGAGTATAAACAAGCTCTGAAGATGATATTTATAAATCGAAATATTGTTCAATATTAGCTATGAATATGATATAAAATCTTTTCACTTTAACAGCATATTGTGTTGTTTTCATATCCTTTTATCTATACTCATACCGTCGGATTCATTTCCTTTCTTATATATATATATATATATATATATATATATATATATATATATATATATATATTATAATTTCCAAGCGTACAATGCAGAAGAAATGTATCGGTGGAAAAAAATATTGGAACATTTTAATACTTAATACGCCGACTTGATTTACAATTGCCCTGAAACGTCTGTCCCAACTTTTCAAAATCCCTTCGCAATATTCAATTGAAATCTTTTTTTGGGGGGTGGGGAGAGTAGGTCAGCCACTGTTCCTTTTCAACAGCCTTCAAGTCATTAATGTTCTTTTGAGTCCCTCTGATAGAATACAATACAAACCGAGAAAAGAGTCTAACAAAAGAATAAAGATCCAATTGTTGCGTTTCGAAGCGGATTAAGATCGAAAATTGAATGGGACGAATTACACCCAGGTGGTCTTTACCTTTGACAGGACTTCGGTCAAGGTTAAAAAAAAAGGTGTTACAACCATTTACGACACCATTTTCAAAACAGATCCATTTGACCCATAGATGACCAATAAATACTGGAGTTTTTTCCCATGTTGATTTAAAAAAATTTTTTTTCATCCTTTTATTTTAAAATACCCAGATGGGAAAATCTGTACTAGCAATAGGCAGTATTACTTTCCCACATGGGCTACCACAGATTTTCATAATTTACACACAGAAATTAATGACCTTTCCAGATTATGTATATGCAGTTATCTCCTTTTAACTTATATAGTTTCCATTAAAACTTTTCTCAAAGCATTTTGTTAAAGTCCAAGTTGTGCAACCATACAGTAGTACCTCTATAGCTACAGCTTAAAAGAAATCCCATTTTATATAACCAGATGGTCTTTGCCTTTTAACCGGCCGTTGACAGGACTTCGGTTAAGGCTATAAAAAAAATGGTGTTACAACTATTTACGATACCATTTTCAAAACAGATCCATTTGACACATATTTGTGGGCAACTCAAAAAAGAAAGAAAAGAAAGTTTTTTGTATTGTAATGTCTTGGCCGGAAGAAATAGGTTTTTAAAAAAAAAATCTAGATCAAACCCTGCATCGTAGGGATTAATTCAATGAGTGATACGGTCATTTCTCTTGTTGAAGTTGTTATTGTTGGTTTGATATTATGGTATGTCAACCCCTGTTGGGTCATTTTAAGCCGAAGACGTTTCTTGTTGGGTGCTCAATTTAAAAAAAAATAAGACCAGGCAAGCAAAATGTATTTAACTATAAAATTACAATGGGATTTTTAAACATTGAATGTCTATGGGGTCCACCAGAGTAAAATAGGGTTAAAAGGGGTCCATGGGTAAAAAAAGGTTGAGAACCATTGATATACAATATTAATACAATATCTATCTACAGTTCAACTTCTCTTAAAAGAAAGAAAAGAATGTTTTTGTATTGTTGTATCATATATGTGCTAGAAGGCAGTGACTGAGGGTCTTCATGTACTGAGTATGACGTTAACCTCTATTT
>CM042151.1:118319752-118322252 GCA_023376005.1 Doryteuthis pealeii | reverse complement strand
GATTTTTAGCTCTCCAAATTTGCTGAGGTTGGCGAAAAATGGTGACAAAAGCCAATTTTTCTGTTTTAAGTTTGACGGCAATTTGAAATTATAACCAAAAATTTAAAGTTTTTTTTATATAAATTCTTGACGATATAAAATTTGAAACATCCATTTGTTGAACAAAAATTAACTTGGGGTCTTCAAGATTTGACTGTTGATCCAAGATATTTAAACGTGCCAACAATTTTTTACTTTACCATCAATGAAGACAGATGGATTTACAAGACGTAGATTGCAAGCTGTAAAGTAAAGTTTATCACAGAATAATAAGGAAACTGTGATAGTTTTTGTTGATCGGTTTATCCCAGCGTAAGTAAAAGCGCTAATTTTCCATTCAAAACATTTTTAAACAAACTGATCAACAAAAACTATCACAGTCTCCTTATTATTCTGTGATAAATTGTACTTTTCCTTATATCAACAAAATCCCTGAAGAAGATCTATTAAACAGTTTGAAACACTGCAGCGTTGGCTGAATAAATATCACTCATTTTATTTGAACCTGTGTTTTTTTCAAATTTTTCACTATATTACATACCGTCGGATTCACTTCATTTTTCTCTTCACACACACACACACACACACACACACACACACATATATATATATATATATTATATATATATATGTGTGTGTGTGTGTGTGTGTGTGTGTGTGTTGCTGACTTCTGATTTAGGTCAGAAAATTAAAACGGAAAGTTTTTGGTGGTACCCAATGACAGTTTAACTAACAGTCTATAAATTAACATTTTGCGAATTGGGTTACGGTTTTAGGGGATTAAGGTCGTTTTTAATTAGGTATTGCTTAAAAAATAAACAACAAAAACCCAAATTACTATACATTTAATTAACCCTTGAAATTAATTATTGAATCTATTATTGAGACAGTTGTTTGTGTTAGTATTGCAATGTATAATTTCAATTAAACTTAGTTTAAAAACATATTTTTCAACATTAAATGTATAGTAATTTGGGATTTTTGTTGTTTATTTTTTAAAAGCAATACGTAATTAAAAACAACCTTAATCCCCTAAAACCGTAACCCAATTCGCAAAATGTTAATTCCTAGACTGTAGTTAAACTGTCATTGGGTACCACTAAAAAACTTTCCGTTTTTAATTTTCCGACAATAATCAGAAGTCAGCCACACACACACACACACACACACACACACACACACATATATATATATATATATATATATATATATATATATATATTAACTCGACCCGACAATATACATCTCCTCCACATCCAGACATGCAAAAAAATACCCACACACATATACACACACAAACACAAACGCTCGCACGTAAGCATTGTTAAAATGTGCACATTCACAGAACAACGTATTATGTGTGTGACCAGTTACCCCGCGTACGCAACCTTTATGCTGTCCATAAACACCTCATACATTCAAATTACCACCACATACATACGCACATCATTTTATCCAATTATACACATCCCATGTCTATTGAATTTTCTGAAATTTTTTGAATTTTTTTTCGATTTTCCTTGCATTTGAAACATCTTCACCTGATGATTGCATCGCATGAAACCAATATGGTCGTGAATGTTCACCTAATAAATAAATATGTAAAAACCTTTATATATTTATCTTATCAAATTATATAACAGCTTTATTTTATATTGAGCACTCTACCAATAATACTGCCTTTGGTACGCCATTCCAGCAAAAGCTGAAACAGTGACCATCTCCACTATATATATATATATATATATATATATATATATATATATATATATTGTAGAGAGGCGAACATTCAATTCCTATTCCTTTTTTACATATACTAGCAAATATATGCACCCTCGGGTGCAAGTATTTAAGTTTTAATGTAATAGAATAGTATATTAAATTAGAAAGGCTAATGAAACTAAATAAGAATGCAGATAAAATGATTTGAAACAGAGGGGTGTATAATCGAAAAATAGAACAACTGAAACTTACTCTTCTATCACTCTCGTCTTTCATTGCTAAATTTTCCTAATTGGATAACTTAGTTAAAATAGGAAGTAAAGAATAAAATCAGAATTATTTCTTCTCGTTAATCGATTTCTTTTAAGATTTATTGAAAAGATTTTTTATCATATTCATTAAGATAAAACCATACATTAAAAATCAATAATACTAAGCACATATTTATTAAAATCAAATCTTTAATTTCAATATGCAAATTAGTCTTCCTGTTTACACTGTAAACTGCTATTTTAGTGTATATATAAATACAATTGCATATTATTCATTTGTAGATATGATTAACGGTATTAATAATGTAAAACAATTTTATTAGAAATTGAGGTTTAAATAGAAATAAAATCATGGAGAATGTGATGTAAATAACTAAAGGGAATTGTGACTTGAATAGTAATATAGTTTCGGTTACAGACAGAAAAGCACACAATCTCCATTATAATAATAAATATATATATATATA
>CM042151.1:118309752-118314752 GCA_023376005.1 Doryteuthis pealeii | reverse complement strand
CTTCTTCTTCTCTTATTATATTATTTATTATTATTATTATTATCCTTCTTTCCTTCTTCTTTTTCTTCTTCTTCTTCTTCTCATTCTTCTTCTCTTCTTTTTCTTCTTTTTCTCTCCTTCTTCTTTTTTCTTCTTTTCTTCTTCTCTTTCTTCTTCTTCTTCTTCTTCTTCTCTTATTATTATTATTATTATTATTATTATTATTATTATATATGCCTTCTTCTTCTTCTTCTTTCTTCTTCTTCTTTTCTTCTTCTTCTTCTTTCTTCTTCTTCTGTCTCTGTCTATCTTCCCCGACGTCTCATTTGAACAATTCTTTTCATCTCGAAAAACGTTTTTCGGTTTTCTTTTCGACACACCTTACGTTCCCATTTCTCCTCTTCCTCACGCCCACCCAACACCCCCTCTCTCTCTCTCCCTTCCCTCTCTCTCTCTCTATACCTGGATCTTTCTCTCCGTTCCCCACCCTCTTAATATGTCTCTATCTATTTACATACCAACACTTGTTTGCCCTTTCGAGAATTGGAGTTTACTGGTTCGTGACCAATATGTTCGGGTCGTCCTTGTCTACTAGACAATTATCTAATGCACATTATGAAAGCCTTTCACTGACGAAATCTATCTATCTCAGTCAGTTCATATCTATCTATCTTCTATCTATTATCTATTTATCTATCTATCTATTTATCTATCTATCTATTCAACTCAGTCTGTCCTATTTATCTATTTATCTATATATCTCAGTTTGTTCATATCTATCTATCTATCTATCTATCTATCTATCTATCTATTCAACTCAGTCTGTTCCTATTTATCTATTTATCTATATATCTCAGTTTGTTCATATCTATCTATCTATCTATCTATCTATCTATCTATCTATCTTCAACTCAGTCTGTTCCTATTTATCTATTTATCTATATATCTCAGTTTGTTCATATTCTATCTATCTATCTACTATCTATTCAACTCAGTCTGTTCCTATTATCTATAATACTCAGTTTGTTCATATCTATCTATCTATTCTATCTATCTATTCTATTAAACTCAGTCTGTTCCTATTTATCTATTTATTTCTATATATCTCAGTTTGTTCATATCTATCTATCTATCTATCTATCTATCTATCTATTCACTCAGTCTGTTCCTATTTATCTATTTATCTATATATCTCATTTTTCATATCTATCTATCTATCTATCTATCTATCTATCTATTCAACTCAGTCTGTTCCTATTTATCTATTTATCTATATATCTCAGTTTGTTCACTATTATCTATCTATTCTATCTTTCTATATCTATTCAACTCAGTCTGTTCCTATTTATCTATTTATCTATATACTCAGTTTGTTCATATCTATCTATCTATCTATCTATCTATTAAACTATTCTGTTCCTATTATCTATTTATCTATATATCTCAGTTTGTTCATATCTATCTATCTATCTATCTATCTATCTATTCAACTCAGTCTGTTCCTATTTATCTATTTATCTATATATCTCAGTTTGTTCATATCTATCTATCTATCTATGTCTATCTATCTATCTATCATCTATCTATTCAACTTCAGTTGTTCCTAATTATCTATTTACATATATCTCAGTTTGTCATTATCTTTCTATCTATCTATCTATCTATCTATCTATCTATTAAACTCAGTCTGTCCTATTTATCTATTTATCTATATATCTCAGTTTGTTCATATCTATCTATCTATCATCTATCTATCTATCAACTTCAGTCATTTCCTATTTATCTATTATCTATATTCTCAGTTTGTCATATCTATCTATCTATCTATCTATCTATTCAACTCAGTCTGTTCCTATTTATTCTATTTATCTATATATCTCAGTTGTTTCATATCTATCTATCTATCTTCTATCTATCTATCTATCTAATCTATCTATCTATCTATTCAACTCAGTCTGTTCCTATTTATCTATTATCTTATATATCTCAAGTTTGTTCATTATCATCTATCATCTATCTATCTATCTATCTATTCAACTCAGTCGTTTCCTATTTATCTATTTATCATATTCTCAGTTTGTTCTATATCTTTATCTATCTATCTATCTATCTATCTATTCAACTTCAGTCTGTTCCTATTTATCTATTTATCTATATATCTCAGTTTGTTCATTATCTATCTATCTATCTATCTATCTATCTATTCATCTCAGTCTGTTCCTATTTATCTATTTATCTATATATCTCAGTTTGTTCTATCATATCTATCATCTATCTATCTATCTATCTATCTATTATCAACTCAGTCTGTTCTATCTATTCAACTCAGTCTGTTCTATTTAGATCTATTTATCTTATTATCCTATTTCTCAGTTTGTTTCATATCTTTCTAATCCTATCTATCTACTCTATCCATTTCAACTCAGTCTGTTCCTATTTATCTTATTATCATATATATTCTCAGTTAGTTGTGTCATAATCTATCTGTCAATCTTATACTATCTATTCTATCTATCTATTCAAGCTCAGTTCTGTTTCCTATTTATCTTATTAAGTCTATATATCTCAGTTTGTTCATATCTATCTGTCTATCGTATTCTATCTATCTACTATCTATCTATCTATCTATTCTATGCTATTCAACTCAGTCGTGCTTCCTATTTATCTATATATCTCAGTTTGTTCATTAATCGTATCTATCTATCTATCTATCTATCTATCTATCTATCATTCCAACTCAGTTCTTCCTATTTATGCTATTTATATCTAATATATGCTCAGTTTGTTCATATCTTATCTAGTCTATCTATTCTATCTAACGTATCTATTCAACTCAAGTCTGTTCCTATTATCTTATTTAATCTATATATCTCAGTTCGGTTCAATATCTATCTATCTATTACTAATCTCTATCATAATTTCCACTCAGCCCTGTTCCTAATTTATCTATTATCTATATATCTCAGTTTGTTCATATCTATCTTACTAATCTATCTATCTATTCTATTCACTCAGTCTGTCTCTTTGTATCTCATTTATCTATATATCTCAGTTTTGTTCATATCTATCTATCTATCTATCTATCTATCTATCTATCTATTACTCAGTCTGTTCCTATTTATGTATAGTTATCGTATTATCTCAGTTTGTTCGTATCTATCTATCTATCATTCTATCTATCTATCTACTATCTATTCAACCTCAGTCTGTTCCTATATTATTCTATTTATCTATATATCTCAGTTTGGTTCATACTATCTATCTATCTATCTATTATCATTCTATCTATTCAACTCAGTCTGTTTCCTATTTATCTATTTATCTATATTATCGTCAGTTTTGTTCATTCATCTATCTTCTATTTATCTATCTATTCTATTCAACTCAGTCTGTTCCTATTATCTATTTATCTATACTACTCTCAGTATTGTTTCATATTATCTATCTATCTATCCTATCTATCTATCTATCTATTCAACTCAGTCTGTTCCTATTTATCTATTTACTATATATCTCAGTTTGTTCGTATCTATCTATCTATCTTATCTATCTATCTATCTATCTAATCTATTCAAACTCAGTCTGTTCCTATTTATCTATTATCTAATATTCGTCAGTTCTGTTCATACTTACTCTATCTATCTATCTTGTCTATCTATCTATCTATTATCTTCTATCATATCTATTCAACTCAGTCTTGGTTCCTTTTATCTATTTATCTATTATCTCAGTTTGTTTCATGATCTATTATCTATCTATCTATCTATCTATCTATCTATTCAACTCAGTCTGTTCCCTATTATCTATTTAACTCTATATATCTAGTTTTTACATATCTATCTAATCTATTCTATCTATCTATCCGTCTCTCTCTCTCTCTCTCTCTCATAATATGTATATATATCACTATATATATTAATATATATATATATATAATATATATCACACATATCTGTCTATCTGTCTACAGTTACTGGTATTTATATTTATCTATTTATCTATTTATCTATGTATCTATTCTCAGTCTGTTCCTAAATCTACTAATTTATCTATATTCTATTTATCTCAGTTTGTTCATGTCTCTCTTTCTCTCTTCTCTCTCTCTCTCTTCTCAATATATTATATATATATATATATATATTATATATAATCTGTCATATGTCTGTCTATTGTCTATTCTGTTTCGTTACAGTCTGTTTATATCTATTATCTATTTATCTATCTCAGTCTGTTAATGACTATCTATTTACTCCTGTTCATATCTATCCTAATCTATCTTGGGTTCGATATCTATCTATCTATCTATCTATGCTATCTATCTATCTATGTTCATATCTGTCAACTCTATGCTTGGTTCAGTCTAATTATCTATCTATTATCTATCCGGTTCTGATATCATATCTATCTATCTTCTCATTCATATCGATCTATTCTATCTCTATATTATCTATCTCTGTTCAATGTCTATCTATCTAATCTATACTATCTATTCTAGTCTATCTATCTATCTATCTCTGATTCATGTATAATCTATCTATCTTATGTTCATATCTATCTATCTATGTTCATATCTCATCTATCTACTCTATCTTATCTCTGTTCATGGTTATCTATCTATCTATGTTCAATATCTAGTCCTATCTATTTATCTATTTATTCTATCTATCCTATCTATCTATATATCTCCTTGTTCAATGTCTATCTATCTATCTATCTTGTTCAATAATTATCTATTATCTACTATCTATCTATGTTCATATCTTATCTATCTATCTATCCATCTATCTATCGATGTTCATATTATCTATCGTATCATCTTATCTTTGAGATAGGTCTGTCTATCAGGTCCTCACCTATCTTTGTCTTTTTTTGTATCAACATTTGGCATCCCTAACTCTGTTTTCGTCTCTGCTCCCTCTTACCTCTCTTCTCACTCAATCTCGTCTCTCTCTCAATCTCCCCCTCTCTCTTCTCTCTCCTCTCTCTCTCTCTCTGAGTATCTCTCTTTCTTTATAGATCTC
>CM042151.1:118292598-118309742 GCA_023376005.1 Doryteuthis pealeii | reverse complement strand
AGTTAAATCACAAGGGCAATAGTCATGTCCTTGTGATTACCTGAAGATTGGGCCGTATTAATACGCGAGGTAGAAATAATATATGTAAATGAAAGTAAAGTTCTAGATTTTTCTTCATTTTTACTACCCCTATTATATATATATATACTATATATATATAATATATATATATATATATTATATAATTATTGGTAATTTCCGAGATGAAATAAAAGAAAATAAAGTGCTCAATTACAAATGTAAGAGCTTATCTATTAGATATAACTGTTTATACAAAAGTTTTAGTGAGCATCTACCTAAGGTTTCAGGCTTTGCCTTCGTCAGGATACCTTTAATCCTTCTGCTGTGTCTGCAAAATCATTTTTTGTGGTTATGTTTTTGTGAATGACGGCAATATTTCGGTTGAGTTCATGGACGCTGATAAATCCGAAAAATCTATTTTCTATTATATCTATATTTTTGAATTTATCAGCGTCCATGAACTCAACCGAAATATTGAAGTCATTCACAAAAACATAACCACAAAATATGATCTTGTAGACACACAAAGGGATTAAAGGTATCCTGACGAAAGCAAAAAGCTTGAAACCTTGGGTAGATGCCTACCAAAACCTTTGTATAAACAGTTATATTTAATAAATAATTAATAAATAAAGCTCTTACATTTGTAATTGAGCACTTTATTTTCCTCATTACTACTCGGAAAAATTACCAATATATATATAGTTATATTTAATAAATTAATAAATTAATTATATATATATATATATATATATATATATATAATATATATATATATATGAAGATTTTTTTGCTTTCATAGTGAGTTCGAAGCATTAATTAAAATGTATAATAAATGAAACAACAAAGAATTGAAAATTTACCAAATACAGATGAAATTATGAGAAAATAATTCATTCCCCTGATGATGAGCTTTGCTTGAAATAATTGGACCCTTAATATGAAAAAAAAAGAAAAAAAGAAATAAATATGTTTTTTAAACATAAATGTGCATTATTACGCCTTCAAAAATTATTATTACATTTTAATTAATGCTTCGAACTCACTATGAAAATAATGGACAAAAAAAATCTTTCATTTCAGTGTCCCTGAGCAGGACTTCATTATTTATATATATTATAAAAAAAAAGAAAAAGAATTTATATATGAAATAATTTTCAAAAAATCCGCGGAACACGATCACCGCACCGATTTATTACGGAATTTACCGAGCGTAACTATATCTTCGCCGGGAAAAAAAAAAAAAAAAAAAATTTTTCACAGTTACCACCAAACATTTGAAAACACGATTGAATTTACCAAATACAGATGAAAATTATGAGAAAAATAATTCATTCCCTGATGATGAGCTTTGCTTGAAAATATTTGGACCCTTAATATGAAAAAAAAAAAAAAAAAAAAATAAATATGTTTTTTAAACATAAATGTGCATTATTACGCCTTCAAAAATTTATTATATATATATATATAATAAGATAAATATATAAAGGTTTTACATATCTATTTATTAGATGACAAAGGAACATTCACAACCATATTGGTTTCATGCGATGCAATCATCAGGTGAAGATGTTTCAAAAGTAAGGAAACTCGAAAAAATTTCAAAAAATTTTAAAAAATTCAATAGTCATGGGATGCGTATGATTGGATAAAATGATGTGTGTGTGTATGTGAAGGTGAATTGAATGTATGAGAGTGTTTATGGGCTGCATAAAGGTTGCGTACGCGTAGTAACTGGTCACACACATAAAACGTTGATCTGTGAGTGTGTGGTATTTTAACAGCGCTTACGTGCGAGCGCTTGTGCCTGTGCATGTATGTGTGTGTATGTTTTTTTTCTATCCGGATGTGTAGGTTTATGTTTATATATATATATATATATATATATATATATATATATATATATATATATATATATATATATATGTAAAATGGAAAAGGAATTGAATCCGACAATATGAGGAAAAATGAGTAAAGAAAAGAAAAGTAAATGGATAAAATGAATTAAAAATAAAATGAATTAAAAATAAAATGTTCACTCTGATGAAGGTCGATTCTTGTATGTGTGCGAAATATTTTCACACACATAAACTGACCGAAACACATGTGTAAGTGATATCGATTAATGTGATATCGATTAAATTCATTTTATCCATTTACTTTTCTTTTCTTTACTCATTTTTCTTCATATATATATATATATATATATATATATATATATATAATATTTTTATATTTTTGCTTGAAGGCAATTGCAATGCGAATATCGCATGAATTCGATAATTATAGAAGATAACAATGACAAGTGAATTTCGCAAAGAATTACTCAGCGTGTAGAATATCGTACAGACTGTTTCAACTTTATTAAGTCTCATCAGCGATATATACTAACGATTTCCCTCCGATAGAAATCGAAACCGGGATTTCAGCAGGATAGTTTAGACACTATACTGTTTCAGCCACGATACAGCACCGGGAAATCCTTGCGAAATTAACCTGTCAATGATTCTGTAGCGTCTCTACCATATGAGGCAAGGAAGGCGCTGAGTGAATAATAACAAACACATCCGGGGCCTTTATGCTTTTCGGCGAAGGAAATAAGATTTTTTTTTTTGGATGTTTGTTTATTTTTTTTAGAAGCATTGGTGAATAAAGTATTTATATTAAATATTTTTTTATATTTTTGCTTGAAGGCAATTACAATGCAATTACAATGCGAATATCTTCTATAATTATCGAAATTTATGCGATATTTGCATTGTAATTGCCTTCAAGCAAAACTATTAAAAATTTTAATATATATACTTTATTCAGCAATGCTTTAAAAAATAAACAAACATCAAAAAATAATCTTTTATATAATATATATATATATATATATATATATATATATATATGTGTGTGTGTGTGTGTGTGTGTGTGTGTGTGTGTGTGCGTATCAACTTTGAGTGTCCCAAATTACAAGTTTTCCAAGTTATGAGCTATCACTCAGTCAATCAAGCTACCATTGTATATTCATTTTATTTTTGTGAAAAACGTAGTTAATGCACTGGCGGTGTTTCATTTAAAATGAGGTTAATTTTGTCAGTTCTTAAGAAAGTTAAGGTTAATTAAAATTAAAAGCTTTTTTATTACAGAAAAGCAAACAGGTTATTGAATTGAAAATAAATAATAAAACGGTTATTTGTTTTGAATCTTATTTTTTCTTAAAACCAGTTTTCTTTTTCACATCATCAGACATCTTATTGCTGTGAAATTAGAATTTAAAGCACACACACACACACACACACACACACACACACATATATATATATATATATATATAATATATATATATATATATTATTAAAATTTAAACCTAATGAGTCAGATATACCTTCTAAAAGTTTCGCCTAGTGCTCTTCAGGGCAAATATCTGACCTGAAGATCACTAACCGAAACTTTTAGTAGGAATATCTGACTCATTAGATTTAACTTTATTATTTGCTCTTAATGCAGATAAAAAGATTTGAAACAGAGGGTGGTATAATCGAAAAATAGAACAGTAGTAGGGTAGACTGGGCTCTTTAAACTTGGTTAACAACCAGTCTAGGAGAAGGAAATCTCTGAATTCAGACCTGTTAAACTCCGCTTAAGAAATTGACCTTGTGTCACATCCTGCTCGTGCGGAGGGGTTAGTAAATATTCATATATAATCTTTTCAATTAGTAAATTTTGAATTTGAAACAGATTTCTATATTCAGGGTGCGGTAGAAATACCTCCCATGTTTTAAAATGTCCCTGTATATATATTTACCAACCCCTCCGTACGAGCAGGATGCGACACAAGGTCAATTTCTTAAGCGGAGTTCAACATATTTGAAGTCAAAGTTTTCCTTCTCCTAGACTGGTTACCTAGCCAAGGTTATAGAGCCCAGTCTGCCCTGCTATTTACCCATAGCTGGAGGGAGCCTAGGATTCATACCTTTCCCAAGGATATTAGCGCTATGTGAAATTCAAACAGCTTCGTCCAGGAATTGAACTCGGATCGACGAGTCCATTTCCAATGTCCCCGTGTATATACTTCCCATCGTTCTTTTATTGGTTCCCTTCGTGTCAGGGAAACCCCTGAAGAACAAGAACATTAAAAAGAAGCCAGATAACTGATGGGTTGGACGGCTCCATACCATACCAACCACGAACTAGAAACCCATAGGTTAATAACTGGCGACTCACCGGGCCAAAACAATAAACTTTGCCGCGGTAGACAGATTTATGTTATTTTGCAAGGAATCATATGAGTGGTAAAGCTTTTCTCTGGGGACTGTCATGGGGCAAACAGCGGCCAGCGCTGAGTTCGGAATGACCCGCCTAATTTCTCGCGGAAAGTAACGTGCTATGATGTACAGCTTGAGTAGTAGTGGTTCTACCCCAGGCTACTGGTCAACTATGTCTCGATTGGTTGCAACGAGGTTTACTTATACTATCAAATATATGAACCCTCAGCGTGCAAGTACCTAATTCTTAATGTAATGAAATATATTAAATTATAAAGGCTAAAGAAACTAAATAAAAATGCAAATAAAAAGATCTCAAACAGAGGAGGGATATAATCGAATAAAAAAGACCAACTGAAACTTACTCCTACATCACTCCTGTCTTTCATTGCTATATTTTCAAAAATTTAACTATTTAGTTAAAATAGGAAGTAAAGAATAAAATTACAGTTATTTCTTCTTGTTAATAGATTTCTTTTAAGGTTTATCTCCGAGATTTTTAAATAAGAATGCAGATAAAAATATTTGAAACAAGGTTTTAAGTAGGGTTTAAAAACTTGCAATATGAGTGTCAGAGCTTATGGTGGAGTCCTGAAGAAGGTTTCCAGTGTAAACCGAAATGTTCGAACATCGACTATAAATTTCCATCCAATCATAACATCCCGTGTTTGTTTCTAAATTTTCTCCACACACTGTCGGATTAATTTCCTCATCGTACTTCCATATATATATATATATATATATATATATATATATATATATATATATATATATATATATATATATATATATATATATATATATATATATATATATATATATATATATATATATATATATATATAAGTTTTAAAATAAACGAGAAATTCTGGGAAAGACAGATAGTGTAATGGTTAGAGTGTCCGCCTGTCAGCCTGATAGGTAGGGTTCGAATCACGCACAAAGCATATGTCTATAGCTCTGATGATGAGGCCTAATGGGCTGAAATGTACATACAGAGATTGACTTTTTCTCGATTTGTTTACGCTTTACATTTAAACCGATATGCACGCCTAATTCATTTAATTATAATTAATTAATTAACAAATTAGGTATGACTTTAATTAAGCACAAAATCTCCCAAAAAATTGTCGGCTATCGCCATTTCAAACACATTGTTTGTTCACTTCATATATATATATATATATATATATATATATATATATATATATATATATATATATCAACCCCTCCGCTCGTGAAGAATGCAACACAAAGTCAATTTCTTAAGCAGAGTTTAACAGGTTTGAATTCAGTGTTTTCCTTTTCCTAGACCGGTTGCTTAGCCAAAGTTAAAGAGCCAAAGTTAAAGAGTCCTACTATTTACCCATAACTGGAGGGAGAATTGGATTTATACCTTTCCCAAGAGTATTAGCAACATGGGAAATGCTAACAACTTCGTCCAGGATTTGAACTCGGGTCAACGAATCCATTTCCTACGACTCTCACCATTACACCACTCGCCTCCTTCACATCTGTTATTAGAGAAGTATAAAGATTTTTTTTTATATTCAAATCCGAATACACTGGACAAGTTTGTAGCAATAACTTTCCCTTTTCCCTCATTCCTTTTATCGCATAACAATAATTCATTTAAAAACGGAAAACAGTTCCTTTCTTCAAATAAAACTTAAACAAACGTATTCGTCTACGGCATTGAAAAAAAAAAAAAAAAAAAAAAAAAAAAAGAAGAAAATATTTATGTATTTTATCTTGGACAAAAACGAACATAAAATTCCTGCAAAAATTGGACGACATTCTTGGCATAGCACACTTAAATTGACAGGCCATTTTGTTTTTCTCTTCTAGATTTCTATATAACATTAGTCTATTCTTGTCTACTTTTATGTTTAATTAAGTGTTCATATTGGCCGAGAATCGAGAGATTATTTACGCTTTTTTACAGCCCAATATCGTCCATAGATTGTTCAAGTGAAACATTGTCTGAGAAGCCAGCCCACTTACAATTCTTCGCCAGGTCAAGATGCTTTTAACCTGATTGCATTGTTCCACGTCAGAAATGCAGTCAGCTTTATAAAATTGCTTATAAACAGTTTTAATGATTTTTTAACTTGGCGTATTTTTGCTTGATGGTTTTGAAGTTTATGTGGTGGACTTTGTACTTAGTGTGTGCACCAAGGTATACTTCTTTGGACAATAAAGCCTTTTTAAAAAAAATGAAAAATGAAAAATGAAGAATCGTTTGCCAAAGATACAAAACAAAGACCTTATGAACAAAAAGCAAACAATTTTTGAGTTAGAGACATAAAAAAAAAGTTTTTAAAAAGTTAGCGGAGTGGCCAGTATAAGCTGGAAAGCGAGGGAGTCTATCGCCTTTTTGCTTGTGCCAGACCAGGGATCACCAAACTTTTTTTTACGGTAGACCGGATAATTGAAAAAAAAATACGAGCGCGGGCCACGTTATTATTGTATTAAATACTTGCTAGCCAGAACAAAATCTCTGAGCAAAAGATACAAAACAAAGACATTTTGAACAAAAAGCAAACAATTTTTGAGTAAGAAACATTAAAAACAAAGTTTTTAAAAAGTTAGCGGAGTGGCCAGTATAAGCTGGACAGCGAGGGAGTCTATCGCCTTTTTGCTTGTGCCAGACCAGGGATCACCAAACTTTTTTTTTACGGTAGACCGGATAATTTTTAAAAATTACGAGCGCGAGCCACGTTATTATTGTATTAAATACTTGCTAGCCAGAACAAAATCTCTGAGCAAAAGATACAAAACAAAGACATTTTGAACAAAAAGCAAACAATTTTTGAGTAAAACACATAAAAAAAAAGTTTTAAAAAGTTAGCAGAGTGGCCAGTATAAGCTGGACAGCGAGGGAGTCTATCGCCTTTTGCTTGTGCCAGACCAGGGATCACCAAGCTTTTTTCACGGTGGATAATTGAAAAAAATAACGAGCGCGGGCCACGTTATTTTGTATTAAATACTTGCTAGTCATAACGAAATCTCTGAGCAAAAGATGTAAAACAAAATTTATTTGGTGGACTTTGTACTTAGTATGTGCACCAAGGTATACTTTTTTGGACAATAAAGCCTTTTTTTAATGAAAAATGAAGAATGTTTTTTTCATCAGAAGTGCCAGATTTTGGTTTGGTTTGTTTTATTTTACAGCATATCAATCTCAGTGGGTCATTTAATGCCGACAAAGTTTTGAAATAAATTCATTCATAATGGATAATCAAATTTTGTTTATAAACCCATGTTTTTCTATTCAACCCATAGATGGGACCCTAACAGGTACTACCACTCCGGGTCAGAGTGGACCAGGGAGCAACGGTGATGAAGGGGTGCTCCACATTCCCCAAACCTCCAAAACTGGAACCTCACCATCAATAGAGTTTAATGTCATTCCCAGGACATGTAAACCCTCAGTCACTGCCTTCTAGCACCCATATGATAAGAAGGATTAGGGGTTGCCATAAGGGCAATAGGGTTTTGACAATCATATATGTGCTAGGGCTTGACGTGACCAGCCGATTGATCGGAGGGGGTCTCTCTGACCGCCCGTCTAGCCCAAGTTAGGACCTAAGTGGAGTATTGCAAGTCTTGGACTCTCTCAAGAAGTGCCAAAGATACAAAACAAACAATGTGTGAGTAAAACACATAAAAGGACAGCGAGGAAGTCTATCGCCTTTTCGCATGTGCCAGACCAGGGATCACCAAGCTTTTTTCACGGTGGGTCAGATAATTGAAAAAAATAACAAGTGCGGGCCACATTATTATTGTATTAAATACTTGCTAGCCAGAACGAAAGCTCTTGGGAAAAGAAGTAAAAAAAAATTATTTTTACACAAAAAAGTAAAAGAAAAAGTTAATCTTGGCCAGTATAAGGTGGACAGCGAGGGAGTCTATCGCCTTTTCGCATGTGCCAAACCAGGGATCACCAATAATTGAAAATAACGATAATGATGGATGTTCATGTGTTGGTAATTATACCTGTCCCAAAACAAAATGGCATTACTTTTTGACTCACCCTCGTACAATCAACGTATTCTTAGCCTCGCCGACAGGACTGAAAAAAAGAAAAATGGAATAATATAAACGTTTTATCTCAGACTTTCGGGAAATTTCAGGGTAGATATAAACGATAATTGAGATAAATACGGTATTTCAAAAAAAACATAATTCAGTTAGGAAAATTAACACATGGTTCATAAAAAAAAAAGAAGATTATTATCCTTTTGATCTGCAATAGTGCGAAAAAAGAACTGTAAAAATTACTTACCTAGTCATCAAATATGGCTGATGTCTTGCTGATAAAAAAAAGTTTAAAACAATTTATCTATTTAAGAGAAACCTGACATTACATTCTTAAAACACTTAGCATCTCTCTCTCTCTCTCTCTCTCTCTCTCTCTCTATATATATATATATATATATATATATATATATATATCTGTTGAAAAAAAAGAAATGAAGGAAAGAAAGTATCGAATGGATAAAATAGGATATTTTAATCAATTTTACTTACACGTGTTTCGGTCAGGATTTTATCTATGTGTAAGTAAAAAGTAAAGTCGTCGGGGCGGCCTAAAGTTGGTATCAGCCAGTCAGTGAGGGAGTCTATCCCCTTTTCAATAGCGCTAGACCAAGGAGATTGTTTTTAGCATCGAGGTGGAGCGCCACAACTACCATCAGCTCCTTACTTTACCGCGCAAATCCCTGTGCTACTCATACGCTGAGTTGGCGAGGACCGGTATCGAAGTAGGAACCTTGTGGTTTCTAGCTGAAGTGTACATTATTCAAACTATTATCATTTTTAGATAACCAAATGAAATGAAATAATAATAATAGAAAAAATGTAGAAGTGTTCTGCACACAAAGAAAATTCGACCTTCATCAGAGTAAATCCTTATTTTTAAACGAAATTCGTTGGAAAGCGGAGAATTTTTTTAATGTTCGAAAAAAGAACTTTTTTAAAATCACGTGAAGAGAGTGTTCAAACACGGGCCAGAAAGACAGTTAATGACGTCATGTCGCATATATATATATATATATATATATATATATATATATATATATGTGTGTGTGTGTGTGTGTGTGTATATATACACGCTTGAGTAAATGAATTGAAAGAACTGGTTTAATTTCCTTTCTTTCAGCATACAGTAAGTTTTAGACCCATTGGAGTGACAGGGTGTAATCGATTTCAATATTTTCCTCAGATTAGATCCTTTGCAGTGGTGTGCTATAATATGAATCTATTTTCGGGATGTATGGTGAAAATTGTTTGGCCTTGAAAAATATTGCGTCATCAGTGATTGGATCATATTTTTATCACGTCCAGACAGTATTGTCTTGACTGTTTATTAGTTGCCCTATGGTCATTGTCTGCAATGGACGTTACTCTAAGGAGGTGTGAAAAATTGTAACGCAGCACGAATACACTGGCCAGTCTAACTGGGAGATTGCGGATATCATAATAATAACGGAACTATTCATTTTGTTTCAATTAATTTGCATAAGGGTGTATATATTGTGTGTGTGTGTGTGTGTGTGTGAAGCAGCTTACTCCGTCATGGGAAATTTAGTCTTAATGGTTCAGTCATCTACAATGATGGTTTAGTTTGACTTGTTATATTTTACGGCATGTCAACCCTTGTTGGGTTATTTTATGCCGAAGACGTTTTGTGCTATTCATTCTTGATGGGTTGACAGACTTGAGTTCTCTGGTGAATGTAAAAATATACACCCTGTAAGTATGTATCAAATTCTATCAGGTTTCGCTTTCGGCTAGAGGTAGCTGTTTAAAAAAGTCGAGCCGCACTGATGAGACGTAAACGTCGAAACACGTGTCTGTGGATGACTGATATATATATGCTCCCAATTTCCTGGTAGAGCACTGTAGAGGAGACATTATTTGAACTTTCACCGTTTAGCGTAAGGCATTTACTCGCCTATTGTTTACAGACTTGAGTTCTCTGGTGAATGTAAAAATATGCATCCTGTAAGTATGTATCAATTAATTGTTCGCCCCTGACTGATAGATGAAAATTATGTCGGGTTTCGCTCCCAGCTAGAGGTAACTGTTAAAAAAAAGTCGAGCTGCACTGATGAGACGTAAACGTCGAAACACGTGTCTGTGGATGACTGGTATGTATTTAATAGTTTAAATAAATTCATCTTATTTTTGGAACACTTCGTCTTTCAAATTTCTTCATATATATATATATATATATATATATATATATATCAGTCTCTTTAATCTCTCTCTCTCTCTCTCTCTCTCTCTCTCTCTCTCTCTCTCTCTCTCTCTCTCTCTAAAAATGACTGAGTGTGGGTTTACACTAAATTTAATGGAAATCTCTCATTATTAACATTGCATCATTTGATAAGTAAGCTACAATAACAACAACAAAAATAATAGTTTAAAAAAAAACGACATGAAATTTAACCAATCACGTTGTGTGTGTGTGTGTGTGTGTGTCCTTGCCCTTGCAGGAGTGGCATGAATCGAGTTTTCTTACCTGCGATATCTGTCCCACACTGACATCAGACTCGTCACTGTTGCGCTTTTATGAGAGGCGAAATTTTCCCATATATAAAATAAAACAGCCTCATCAATCAAACCAGTAAGTTTTATATTCCCAATATTGACACAATTATTTCTCATATGTGTCAGTTTTTAATATTTTTTCAAAAATAAAAGCCGAGTCATTTATCCAGTTTTCTGTTTTGAGCAGAAGACGCTTATGGGCCACCCCCAGCAGCTATTAAGTTTGACGTCGGGTCACGTCTTATTAGTAGACATTGTGTTACTAGTGTGTGTGTGTAGGGGGCGCATTTTGAATAGGAGAAAGGAAAATAAAGTGTTCGAATATACGTATAAGAGCTATCATTTCCAAGGTGGGTTGTCCTATGATAAGTAGCTAATACACTGCTTTGAAACCCAAATGCATTTTAATTGTATATAGCTCAGTTGGTAGAGCGTTCGGCTAGAAACCACAAGGTTCCTAGTTCGATACCGGTCCTTCTTAAGGAATAAAATACAGGTTAACACACAACACCATTGTTACCTTATTCTTTACACTTTCATTGTGATAGCCTTCAAAATCAACCTCCAAGCCAATATATACACAATGCTTTAAGCAAATTATAAAACTCTATGATTGGTATATATATATATATATATATATATATATATATATATATATATAGTTCCCGATAATTCTGTCGGGTTTCACACCCGGCTAGAGGTAGCTGTTAAAAAGTCGAGCCGCATTGATGAGAAGTAAACTTCGAAACACATGCCTGTGGATGACTGGTATATATATATATATATATATATATATATATATATATATATATATATATATATATATATCAGTGGTCTGAAGAAGCTCGTGAGCATACTCGCGAGTGGAAATGGTCCATAACCACGATACCCATGGTATTTAAGGCATTTTATTCCCAAATATATATATATATATATATATATATATATATATATATATATACCAATCATCCACAGGCATGTGTTTCGAAGTTTACTTCTCATCAATCTGGCTCAACTATGTATATATATATAATATTATATATATATATATATATATATATATATGCTCCCAACTTTCATGGTAGAACACTGTCGGGGAGACATTAGTTGACCTTTCACCGTTTAGCGTAAAAGCAATTACTCGCCTGTTGTTTACAGACTTGAGTTCTCTGGAGATTGTAAAAACACACATCCTGTAAGTTTGTTTGTATCAATTAATTGTTCGCCCCTGGCCCCGAGGGCCGTGGGGATAAGAGCTTGACAGACGAAAATTCTGTCGGGTTTCGCACCCGGCTAGAGGTAGCTGTTAAAAAGTCGAGCCGTAGTGATGAGAAGTAAACTATATATATATATATATATATATATATATAAAATTTTAAAAATGGACTCGCTCGTCGATTTTCGACGTATGAGTGTTCATCCAATGAACAACCAACACAGTGATTTGTTTATAGTGGTGAAGGCTTGTGTCGGACCATCCGCACTTTTTGTCACAGTCCATAGGAAAGAAATGGTGCATCAAGGAATGCCATGAACCCAATCAACGACTGACCTCAGGAATTTTGAATTCAGAGTTATCCCTCTCCTAGACTGGTTACCTACCCAAGGCTGAAGGACCCGGTCTGCTCTACTATCTAACCCATAGCTGGAGGGAGAATATATGGATTCATACCTTTCCCAAGGGTATTAGCGCTATGTGAAACACCAACAGCTTCGTCTAGGAATTAAACTCGAACCGACGAGTCCATTTTCCACGACTCTAACCACTAACCCACGCGCCTCCAGACACACACACACACACACACACACACACATATATATATATATATATATATATATATATATATATATATATATATATATATATATATATATATATATATATATATATATATATATATATATATATATATATATATATATATATATATAATATTATATATATATATTATCATAATACACACGCGCGCGCAAGTTTGTTTAAAGCATATTTTATGTAAGTTTATTTACTGCAAAATAAGATAAGATGAGGGGAACATTCTCTGAGTGTACTAATATAATTTTTACGGTAGGTATTCAAAATAAAAACTAAAAGATTTTTCTTTTTTTTTTCTTTGCTTTTTTAGACATACTACTTTAAAAACAAAAGCCTGTTTTTTTTCCTATGTAGAACAAATCCGGTGATTAGCACTCGTCGAATTTCAGGCGAGCTAGATATCTCACAGTCCAGTGTGGTTTGTCACTTTCACGACCACGGCCAAACCGCCCTGTCGGCTATCGACTGCATCTCTGCAAAGGGGTAAAATCCAACCAATTTCACCACCTGTTGGCCGTTGGTGGTGGTGACCCATGATCCTTAAGGGCGGAATCTTGGTTGATGAGTAAATAACATGGAACACTCAGCTTTGGCTAAACAGGTGGACGGAGAAGCCTCCTCCGATCAGTCGGCTGGTCACGTCAAGCCCTAGCACCTATTGATTGTCCCGACACTATTACTCTAACCCTTTATTCCACTGGGGTCTCCTGTTCTCATTCCGCTAATTATAGCTGGTGTGCAGGTGTTAAGCTGTGTTAATTATTATTCTATGTTACTGCTGACCCTGACCAGGATTGAACCTGCAGTCTAGAGATAATTGTCACTTAGAACTGTCTTAACCTAACATGGAAGCCATTAGGCTATGTGTCCAATTGGATACTCCCGTGGACTGAATAAAGGGTTAAGTTCAAAGTTCCGTGATGGCTCGACAAGAAGGTTCCCAAGTCCGACAAGAAATACCCGAAGAAGGCCGCGGGGCACATCGGTCGAAACGTTGTACAGATAACAATGAAGATGAGGACAATAGTCCGAATAATCCAAATAATACTTTCTTCTTGTGTTTTTCATTCTGTTTTTTTTTTTTTTTTACTGCTTTTTGTTTGTTTTTTCCTTTTCTTTTTTCCTGGCTTGGTTTGTTTTTTTAGTTTAATGGCATATCAACCTTCATTAGTTAAACTAGCAACAGAAAACACCCTCCGGGCGTCGTAAAAGTTAATTTTTGAAGAATTACTTGAAAGGGTGGGAGTTAAAAATTCAATGTAAGAGGATTTGTATCCTAAGTAAGCAAAATCCTCATATTTATTAAAGGAGTAAAAAATTAAAACAATTTGAAACGAAAACTGAGCCCCGTCCCTCTCAAATGAAATGTTGCGTGCATGTAATAATCAAACAATTATTTTGAATATTTTCCACATCAATTTTCCACAAAATCGTAGGTATTTATTTATTTATAAACTTTTTAGTTAACTCCTTGTTACTGTAAAAAAAAAAAAAGGACGAGAGTAAAAAACAATTTTTAAAATTGCTTACTCGAATTTTGGGTGTATATAGCATAAGAATATTGTGACGCAAGCTATGACGTAGAACTATTACTTAGTTTTTGTTACAGACAGAAATACAGACAATCTCCATTATTAATAGATAGTGCATCTACTGTTCTTCTACATGGGTGGCTTTGACATTAGATAACCCACGTAGGTTGATATGCCATTAAACAAAGAAACCAGGCCAAATCAAATTTGATTGTGTGCGTCTTGTTGGTGGCCAAATTGTTCGATAATGGAGTGTGCGAATTAGTCAATATGGGTAATTTGGGGTTGTAAATGGGAAAGATGGTCTTGACCTTCTAGATCGCTAGGGGTCACCATAGGTCAATTTTGGGTCAAAACTGATTTTTCCGGTCACATGTAAAGAGATTATGTTTAATATAGACTGTGTTTTTCATGAATACATTCTTCAGAAAAAAAATGTTTATTGTTATCCGCCCACCCACCCCCAAAAGCTGATAATGTTTTTCCAGAAGCATTAGGAACATCATGAACACACGCGCGCGCGCGCACATACACACACACACACACACACACATATATATATATATATATATATATATATATATATATATATTTTAAAATATTAATTTCATACTGTCGGATTCACTTCCATTCACTTTTTTCATATATATATATATCTTATCTTCTTATTATAATGGAGATTGTGTGTTTTTCTGTCTGTAACCGAAACTAAATCACTACTCAAGTCACAATTCCCTTAGTTATTGATGTCACGTCACATCACCATGAATTTATCCTTATTTTAACCTCAATTATTAATAAAATTGTTTCACATTATTTATACTGTTAACCATATCTACATACTAATAACATGCAATTGTATTTATATATACAACAAAATAGCGGTTTACAGAGTGAACGAGAAGGCTAATTTGCATATTGATATTAAAAATGTGATTTTAATAAATATGTGCTTAGTATTATTGATTTCTAACTGTTTGGTTTTATTTTAATGAATATAAGCAAAAATCTCTTCAATGAATCTTAAATGAAATCCATTAACAAGAAAAAATAACTCATTTTATTCTTTACTTCCTATTTTAACTAAATACTTAAATTAGAAAAAATAACAATGAAAGACGAGAGTGATGGAAGAGTAAGTTTCAGTTGTTCTATTTTTCGATCATATCTTTTCTGTTTCAAATCTTTTTATCTGCATTCTTATTTAGTTTCATTAGCGTTTCTAATTTAATACGATATTTCATCACATTAAAACTTAAATACTTGCACCCGGAGGGTGCATATATTTGCTAGTATATATAAGTAAAGAAATAACAAAAGATTTAGAGATTTAGCATTATAGTCTATTTCAGGGACCTTAGACAAAGTGTCTAATTCTCCGGACTCATCAGATGCGAATGATGAATTCTTTATTACTTTTAAGGCATTTGAAAACAGATTTTTGATTTTGATTTTTAAAATTTTTTTTTATATAGTCCTGTGTCGCTCAGCTGTAGAGTAATAAAAATATATTTGTATAGTTATACGATTTTTAGCAGCTGCCTCTGGCTGGGTTCGAGACCCGAACGAACATGCAAAGAGCTATATATATTTTTCCTATATAAAATTATATATATATATGTGTAAAATGAAACTGGAAGTGAATCCGACAGTATGTTGAAAGAATGAATAAAGGAAATAAATTATAGAATGGATAATATAGGATATTTTGATCAATATTACTTACACGTGTTTCGGTCAGGAGTTTATCTATGTGTACATTATTCAATCTATTATTATTTTTAAATAACCAAATGAAATGAAATAATAATAATAGCAAAAATGTAGAAATATTCCGCACACAAAGAAAATTCGACCTTCGTCAGAGTAAATCCTTATTTGAAATGACATTCGTTGGAAAAAGCGGAGAATTTTTGAAATGTTCGAAAAAGAACTTTTTTAAAAAATCCCTTTCTCCGCTTTCTCCAGCGAATTTCATTTCAAATAAGGATTTACTCTGATGAAGGTCAAATTTTCTTTGTGTGCGGAACATTTCTACATTTTTTCTATTATTATTATTTCATTTCATTTGATTATTTAAAAATAATAATAGATCGATTAATGTACACATGGATAAACTCCTGACCGAAACACGTGTAAGTAATATTGATTAAAATATCCTATATTATCCATTCTATACTTTATTTCTTTTATTCGTTCTTTCATATATATATATAATATATATATAATATAATAAAATAAATATATAGGTTTTACATATCTATTTATTGGGGGACAAAGGAACTTTTCATATATATATATATATATATATATATAAGAAAATGGTTATTTACCGGTGAAATTCGTCTCAATTTATAGTTATAGATACAAGTTTCTTAATGACAGTGATATAACCAATATAAAGTGCTCAATACGTAAGTAGAGTAAATTTATTACAATGTTATTCCTGTATATACCATTGTAATATATATATATATATATATATATATATATATATATATATATATATATATATATATAATATAATATAATAAATATATAAAGGTATTACATATCTATTTCTTTGATGGCAATAGAACAGTCACAATCTTAGGTTTCATACATGCAAAATCGCATGCATTCATCAGGTGACATACTACTGCAATTTGGTGCAACATTCCAGTGAAGCTGGAGCGGTGATTATCCCAGGCTATAGTTATATATATATATATATATATATATATATATATATATATATATATATATATATATATATAATCCAAAAGTCCAGAGAAGAAACTTCCTTACGACATAGGTTTTTTTTAAAACAACTTGTCGCAGTTTGAGAGCTCAATGTGTGCTCTTATTTTTTAGAGTCACAGAGCAAATTTATAATTAAAGAAATAACAAAAGACTTAGAGATCCTGCATTATAGACTATTTCAGGGAGCTTAGACAAAAATGTCTAATTCTCCCGACTCAT
>CM042151.1:118267598-118287598 GCA_023376005.1 Doryteuthis pealeii | reverse complement strand
AAAGTAAAAAAACACCTATTCACATTCTTGCCTCAGACAAAAGTATTTTTTTGTAAACCAGAGTTATTATTGAATTGCCCCCCCCCCAAGTGCAGCGTAAGCCCCACGTTGGGAATCACTGATCTAAACGAATAAGTGTCTATCTGAAATCAAGACAAAAAAATCTTTCTCAACATCAGACAGATAGTGCATTAAGAGATTCGCTACTAGTCATAAGAGATGATAAAGAGAGAATTTTTTATCAGATGCTCTGGAGGACAAGAGAAGACTGCGCTGCAAATCTTTTGAATGAACTCAAGTATTCCCTCCAACCGAACATGCTTGGGTTTTTCTCAGATGAGAAAATTCTTCCAGGTGTAAGACTTGGCTCAGGGTTATATACTTGATATACATGACTCCGACGAAGGTTAACAGACAAAACATTTAATATCATACAGCACATGGATATGGCGAGATACAAAGTACATAGGTAAAAAGAATTACATATAGAACGATAAATACACATTCATGAATGGTACAAGATAACATATAAAAGTACAGACATGAGACTAGGGATAGTCCATGCTGTGAAGAACTTACAGTAATGTAAGTGGGG
Organism: Doryteuthis pealeii; assembly: GCA_023376005.1. Taxonomy (NCBI): domain Eukaryota; kingdom Metazoa; phylum Mollusca; class Cephalopoda; order Myopsida; family Loliginidae; genus Doryteuthis; species Doryteuthis pealeii. Next base: position 118,287,003 of record CM042151.1, on the reverse strand, counting down.
CCAAAAGCCCCAACGAGAAGGGATAGACCGTGACTAGCCCATGTGTCTCGTGGTTACAGCTACAGGAAAAGAGGCCGAAAAGGTTTGAACCCGGTGCTTAAATACTATAGCCCCCTAGTGGGCACCAGCAAACTAAACCGGGCAGACAACTCTCCCAGGTAAATACGAAGCTAACGCTACACAGGATTAAACGAGGAACTCTCGAAGTGTTGTATACTCTTCTTTTTACTTTCTTACTTCTATTCTTCTAGGGTCTCTTCTAGTGTCTGGTCTTCATCTTGGGGACTTCGTGTCTGGTCTTCCATTGGAGATTTCTCTTTATCAGAAGCCCTGTGTCATTGGTAGTTTTTAGATAATAACACAAGACTTCGATTTACTTAGATCATATTTTATTTTGAAATCCCCACCAGACTACCTGCGCAGATTGAGTCGGCAGCGTGCATAACCTGACTGACCACCATCGTGGTTTTGGCCGATCTGACTAAAACTCTCTCTAATCTAAACCGGAAGAGGGTTTTCTCCACCGATTCTCACGGTATCCACTGGAAGGAGGATCAGGACTGAGGTCAAGCCTTGTCATTCAATCCTTCAAGGCCGCCGGCTGAACTTATAACAGCCATTTTGGTTTCTACACTACTGTACATAAGTATTAGGAATCTAATAATTATGTAACAGAAGTGCCCATTGGTTATTTGCTCTGTCCACGCAAGGTGTACTGATAGTGATGAAAAGTAAACACCGATCTATCTCATTTTATTACTTTCTATCTATCCATCTATCTATTAACTTTTTAACTACAAAGTTGTAGTCGCCAGTTCGAATCCAGTACGAGTTTTTCTTTTTTTTTAAATTGAAATTTCATCTCAAGGGTAAGAGTTAAGGGCTAAAATCTTGGTTGTTTTATTTTACGACATATCAACCCTTTTGGGGTCATTTAAAACCGGTTTAGCTCAGTCGGTGGAGCGTCCGACTAGGAACCACAAAGTTCCGGGTTCGATACCGACCCTCGCCAACTCAGCGTATGAGTAGCACAGGGAATATGTGCCGTAAAGGGAAGAGCTGTTGGTAGGTGTGGCGCTCCGTCTCAGACGCCAAAAACAATCTCCTTCGTCTAGCACTATTGCAAAGGGGATAGTCTCCCTCACTGTCTGGCTGATACCGACTTTAGGTCACTCCGACGCTTTTTCATTTTTATTAATGCTGAATCAAGTCAGTTTTATTAAACAAAAGACTCGGGTTGCTAACAGTACCTGCTGTTGCTTAAGTTGGCTGGTTGTTTGGTTTTATGGCATATCAACCCTTTTTGGGTCATTTAATGCCGAATCAAGTCAGTTTTGATAAACAAAGGACTCAGGTTGCTCACAGTACCTACTGTTGCTTAAGTGGTCATCCAATTGAGCTTTGAACAGACTCATCGCTGCTTAGCTTCGGTGATCTATCGCGAATCCGTGCTTTCACCGTGACTTGGCCGTAGTGGGATGAAGATGATTGCGAAAGAAACAAGGTAAGTTATCGGGGTGGCCTAATGTCGGTGTCAACCAGACAACGAGGGAGTCTATCCCCTTTTCACTAGCGCTAGACCAAGGAGATTGTTTTTGCGTCTGAGGTGGAGCGCCACACCTATCATCAGCTCCTTACTTTACCACACATAATCCAGGTGCTACTCATACACTGAGTTGGCGAGGGCCGGTATCGAACCAGGAACCTTGTGGTTCCTAGTCGGACGCTCTGCCGACTGAGCTAAGCGAAATTTCACCTTATATTAAAACTGAACAGTTAAATTAGGAACATTTAGCAATGAAAGACGGGAGTGATGGAAAATGATGGAAAAGTTAGTTTCAATGTTATTCTATTTTTTTGATTATGCTCACTTTGTTATCTGCATTCTTATTTAGTTTCATTAATCTTTCTGATTTGATATATCTCATTACATTAAATCGTACCGGCCCTCGCCAACTCAGCGTTATGAGTAGCACAGGGATCAGTAAGGAGCTGATGCTAGGTGTGGCGCTCCATCTCAGACGCAAAAAACAATCTTCTTGGTCTAGCGCTAGTGAAAAGGGGATATGCTCCCTCGCTGTATGGCTTATACCGACATTAGGCCGCCCCGACGACTTTACTTTTTACTTAAATCGTAAATACTTGCGCCCGGAAGGTGCATATTATTGCTAGTTAAGTTGATATTCACATGAAAGTGTATTAAGTCAATATCTCTAATATAAAGTTGATATCATATTATGATAAGTTGATACTTATATTAAATTAATATCAAGTTGATCCGAATATGAACTCGTATCAAGTTTATATAAACAGTGGTGTCTTGACTTACGAGTACCTCAACTAACGAGTTTTCCGAGTTACGAGCTGTTACTCACTCCATTTTTTACTTTGTGTTAAGAGTTAAAATCTGAAGTACGAGCGAGTTATAGATACGCTTATGGGTTATTTCCTATAAGTCTAACATAAACAAAGGGGAACCACTCTTGACTGAATTATTTATTTATTTATTTATTGAACTACTCGGAAAAAAGAAGACGGGTTTAGGGTTAGGGTTTAGGGTTAGGGTTAGAGTTTAGGGTTAGTTTAATGGGAAAATAGATAAATAATTTATCAGTCAAGAGTAGTTTCCCTTTGTTTATGTTAGACTTATAGGAAATGACCAAAAAGTAAACATTAAACATACAACACATAATTTATTTAAAAAAGGGTAACAAAAATTAGTTTTTTTTTTTTTTTTTTTTTTGTAGGGTTGGAACGGATTAATGGCATTTCAGTTTATTTCTATGGGAAAAATTGATTTGATATACGAGGAAATTGATTTTCTAGCAGAACGAATTAAACTTGTTAGTCAAGGTACCACTGCATTATGAAGTTAATATTTCAAGTATTGCGATGTAATTATTTTACATTACTAAAAATGAAGAACTACCTATAAACCGGTTTTTAAATTAATATTTACGAGAGCGAGTCAAAAAAAGTAGTGCCATTTTGTTTAGGTCAGGTATAATTACCAAGACAGGAACATGTATCATTGTTGTATAATCTATGCGGTTGCATAAGATTATTGTCAATCCCCTGTATTTCTGAAGGGATGGCACTTTTCATGTCACGGGCGGTACTTTCCATGGAATATTACAGAAAGCCCGCGAAATACGTGAGGTCACGTGGGACCTGGTTGGGTCACAGTTTAAGCTTGGACGTCAAGCAGAGAAGGATATCTGCCTTAGCTGGGGCTCACTTGCACACGCGCGCTGTGTTTCGTTAGAGGAAGATGTTTAGTTAAGTAAATAAATGTTTAAATAAATAATATGGTTTTGTGGTTGATGAATGTCTTGGCAACAAGACTGACCTAGAAAAAGAAATGAACCAAGGACGACCAACCAGCAAGAACAGAGAAATAGAAGTCATAGAGAAAGAATAGAAACGACAAGAGATCACCAATGGCCAAGGAAGTAAGTTATGCATCTCTCTATCTACCTGTGTCTATCTCTCCCCCTCTCTCCAGTAAAAGAACACTTGTGTATGTAACCAACATGGGTATATGTGTATGAGTATGTAACATCATACATCAAAATGAAGCTGCTTCTTTGTGAATCACATCCCTAATTCTTCACAAAATCACCGTTTCTCTCAATAGCAATGTTTCACCTTCGAATGAGAGCATATATCCCTATCCCGTAAAATTCTGTTGACTGTTCTTTGAGCCACTTCTTCACTACAGATTTCACTTCCTCTTCACTGGAATAATATTTGCCTTCAGACTATTATCTTTTTGGCCCCATGAAAGAGGGTTTGAGAGGCAAACATGTGTTACATAAGTGTTAGTACCTTAACACTTATGTACCATTAGTGTAAAAACCAAAATGGCTGTTATAAGTTGCAGTCCACGGCCTTGAAGGATTGAGTGACACGGCTTGACCTCATCCTGATCCTCCTTCCGGTGGATACCGTGAGAATCAGTGGAGAAGATCCATTTCCGGTTTAGATTAGAAAGAGAGTTTAGTTCATATCGGCCAAACCACGAAAGTGGTAAGTCGTGTTAAGCGCACGACCGATCAATCTGCGCAGGCAGTCTGTTGGGATTTAAGGAGGATGATGAGTTGACGTCGAACCGCGAGTCCAGTTTTCCACGGATCTAATCCACTAACTCCACGCGCCTCCAGACACACACACACCCAGTGCAGCACACACACACACATATATATTATATAATAATATATATATATATATATATTATATATATAATATTATATTAATTATATATATAATATATATTATATTATATATTATATATATATATATATATATATATATATATATATATTATTTATATATATATCATAATATTATATATATAGTATATTATCATATACACACGCGCGCGCAAGTTCTTGTTTAAAGCATCATTTTATGTAAGTTTATTTACTTGCAAAATAAGATAAGATGAGGGGACATTCTCTGAGTGTACTAATATAATTTTACGGTAGGTATTCAAAATAAAAACTAAGAGATTTTTCATTTTTTTTTTCTTTGCTTTTTTAGACATACTACTTTAAAACAAAGCCTGTTTTTTTTTCCTATTGTAGAAAAATCCGGTGATTAGCACTCGTCCGAATTTCAGGCGAGCTAGATATCTCACAGTCCAGTGTGGTTTGTCACTTTCACGACCACGCCAAACGCCCTGTCGGCTATCGACTGCATCTCTGCAAGGGGTAAAATCCACAATTTCACCACCTGTTGGCCGTTGGTGGTGGTGACCCTGATCCTTAGGCGGATCTTGGTTGATGAGTAAATAACATGGAACTCAGCTTTGGCTAAGACGGTGGTACGGAGAAGCCTCCTCCGATCAGTCGGCTGGTCACGTCAAGCCCTAGCACTATTTGATTGTCCCGACACTATTACCCTACCCTTTATTCCACTGGGGTCTCCTGTTCTCATTCCGTTAATTATAGCTGGTGTGCAGGTGTTAATCTGTGTTATTATTATCTATGTTACTGCTGACCATGACCAGGATTGAACCTGAGTCTAGAGATAATTGTCACTTTAGAATGTCTTAACCTAACTGAGCCTATTAGGCTATGTGTCCAATTGGATACTCCCGTGGACTGAAATAAAGGTGTTAAGTTCAAAGTTTCGCGTGATGGCTCGACAAGAAGGTTCCCAGTCCGACAAGAATACCCGAAGAAGGCCGCGGGGCCACATCGGCTCGAAACGTTGTACAGATAACAATGAAGATGAGGACAATGTCGAATAATCCAAATAATACTTTCTTCTTGTGTTTTTTCATTCTGTTTTTTTTTTTTTTCTTTTATGCTTTTTGTTTGTTTTTTTCCTTTTCTTTTTTCCTGGCTTGGTTGTTTTTTAGTTTAATGGCATATCAACCTTCATTAGTTAAACTAGCAACAGAAAACACCCTCCGGGCGTCGTAAAAGTTAATTTTTGAAGACATTACTTGGAGAGGGTGGGAGTTTAAAAATTCAATGTAGAGGGTTTTGTATCATAAGTAGCAAAATCCTCATATTTATTAAAGGAGTAAAAAAATTAAAAACAATTTGAAAGAAAACTGAGCCCCGTCCCTCTCAAATGAAATGTTGCGTGCATGTAATTTCAAAAACATTATTTTGAATATTTTCCACATCAATTTTTCACAAAATCGTAGGTATTTATTTATTATAACTTTTTAGTTTTAACTTCTCTTGTTACTGTAAAAAAAAAAAAAGGACGAAGTAAAAAACAATTTTTAAAATTGCTTACTCGAATTTTGGGTGTATTAGCATAAGAATATTGTGACGGCAAGCTATGACGTAGAACTATTCTAGTTTTTGTTACAGACAGAAATACAGACAATCTCCATTATTAATAGATAGTGCATCTCTGTTCTTCTACATGGGTGGCTTTGACATTAGATAACCCACGTAGGTTGATATGCCATAAACAAAGAACCAGGCCAAATCAAATTTGATTTGTGTGCGTCTTGTTGGTGGCCAAATTGTTCGATAATGGAGTGTGCGAAATTAGTCAATATGGGTAATTTGGGGTTGTAAATGGGAAAGATGGTGCTTGACCTTCTAGATCGCTAGGGGTCACCATAGGTCAATTTTGGGTCAAAAACTGATTTTTCCGGTCACATGTAAAGAGATTATGTTTAATATAGACTGTGTTTTTTCATGAATACATTCTTCAGAAAAAATGTTTATTGTATCCGCCCACCACCCCCAAAGCTGATAATGTTTTTCCCAAGAAGCAATTAGGAACATCATGAACACACCGCGCGCGCGGCACATACACACACACACACACACACATATATATATATTATATATATATATATATATATATATATTTTAAAATATTAATTTCATACTGTCGGATTCACTTCATTCATTTTTTTTCATTATATATATATCTTATCTTCTTATTATAATGGAGATTGGTGTGTTTTTCTCTGTCTGTACCGAAACTAAATCACTACTCAAGTCACAATTCCTTAGTTATGATTGTCACTACTCAATGAATTTATCTTATTTTAACCTCAATTATTAATAAAATTGTTTACATTATTTATACTGTTAACCATATCTACATACTAATAACATGCAATTGTATTTATATATACAACAAAAATAGCGGTTTACAGTGTGAACGAGAAGGCTAATTTGCATATGTGATATTAAAAATGTGATTTTAATAAATATTGCTTAGTATTATTGATTTCTAACTGTTTGGTTTTATTTTAATTGAATATAAGCAAACATCTCTTCAATGAATCTTAAATGAAATCCATTAACAAGAAAAAATAACTGGCATTTTATTCTTTACTCCCTATTTTAACTAAATACTTAAATAGAAAAAATAACAATGAAAGACGAGAGTGATGGAAGAGTAATTTCAGTTGTTCTATTTTTTCGATCATATAACCTTCTGTTTCAAATTCTTTTTATCTGCATTCTTATTTAGTTTCATTAGCGTTTCTAATTTATACGATATTTTCATCATTAAAACTTAAATACTTGCACCCGAGGGTGCATATATTTGCATAGTATATATAAGTAAAGAATACAAAAGATTTAGAGATTTAGCATTATAGTCTATTTCAGGATTAGACAAAAGTGTCTAATCTCCGGACTCATCAAGATGCGAATGATGAATTCTTTATTACTTTTAAGGCATTTGAAACAGATTTTTATTTTGATTTTTAAAATTTTTTTTTTATATAGTCCTGTGTCGCTCAGCTGTAGAGTATAAATATATTTGTATAGTTATACGATTTTTAGCAGCTGCCTCTGGCTGGGTTCGAGACCCGAACGAACATGCAAAGAGCTATATATTTCTATATAATTTTATATAATATATATATATATATATATTTGTGTAAAATGAAACTGGAAGTGCATCCACAGTATGTTGAAGAAATGAATAAAGGAATAAATATAGAATGGATAATATAGGATATTTTGATCAATATTACTTACCACATGTTTCGGTCAGGAGTTATTCTATGTGTACATTATTCAATCTATTATTATTTTTAAATAACCAAATGAAAATGAAATAATATAATAGCAAAAATGTAGAAATATTCCGCACACAAAGAAAATTCGACTTCGTCAGAGTAAATCCTTATTTGAAATGACTTCGTTTGGAAAAGCGGAGAATTTTTGAATGTTCGAAAAAGAACTTTTTAAAAAAATCCCTTTCTCCGCTTTCTCCAGCGAATTTCATTTCAATAAGGATTTACTCTGTGATGAAGGTCAAATTTTCTTTGTGTGCGGAACAATTTCTACATTTTTTTATTATATTATATTTCATTTCATTTGATTATTTAAAAATAATAATAGATTCGATTATGTACACATGGATAAACTCCTGACCGAAACACGTGTAAGTAATATTGATTAAATATCTATTTATCCATTCTATACTTTATTTTTTATTCGTTCTTTCAACTATATATATATAATATAATATTATATATATATAAATAAAATATATAGGTTTTACATATCTATTATTGGGTGACAAAGGAATTTTCATATATATATATATATATATAATTTATAAAAAGATATAGGTTATTTACCGGTGAAATTCGTCTCAATTTTATAGTTATAGATACAGTTTCTAAATGACAGTGATATAACCAATATAAAGTGCTCAATACGTAAGTAGAGTAATTTATTACAATGTATTTTATTACCATGTAATATATATATATATATATATATATATATATTATATATATATAATATATATTATTAATATATAGATATAATATATAAAGGTTATACATATCTATTTTTGATGGCAATAGAACAGTCCACACTTAGGTTTCATACATCAAAACGCATTGCATTCATCAGGTGAATACTACTGAATTTGGTGCAACATTCCAGTGAAGCTGAGCGGTGATATCCCAGGCTATAGTCATATATTATATATATATAATATATATATATATATATATATATATATATATATATATAATATAATCCAAAAGTCCAGGAGAAAATCTTCCTTACGACATAGGTTTTTTTTAAAACAACTTGTCGGCAGTTTGAGAGAGCTCAATGTGTGCTCTTATTTTAGAGTCACAGGAGCAATTTATAATTAAAGAAATAACAAAAGACTTGAGATCCTGCATTATAGACTATTTCAGGGAGTTTAGACAAAAATGTCTAATTCTCCCTGACTTCATCAAGATGGAATGATGATTCTTTTATTTTTAAGGCATTTGAAAACAGATTTTCCCCTTTCCTTTTAATTGAGCAGGACAGGACAATTTAAAAGGAAGGGGGAAAAAATTTTAAAAAAATCTGTTTTTCAATGCCTTAAATAATAAGAGAATTCATCATTCGCATCTGATGAGTCGGGAGAATTAGACATTTTTGTCTAAACTCCCTGAAATAGTCTATAATGCAGGATCTCTAAGCCTTTGTTATTTCTTTAATTATATATATATATATATATATATATATATATATTATATATAATATATATCAACGCTCTTCTATATAAGGAATGGAGCACTCTGTGACGGTCCTTTACACACAAAGCGATGTGTTTATTAAAACAGTTAAAATCCTCCCAATTCTGTAAGTGAAAGACAGCCTAATGGTTAAGGATTTAATTCGCGGTTGTAGGTAGCTTCAAAATGTCTAGCCTCACTGAGGAGACTGATAAGTCGAAACACGTGTCTGTGGATGACCCTATATATATATATATATATATATTATATAATATACAAGGTGACCAAAAAACAACAGGCCTGACTTTCAAAAAATTCCGTTTTTTTGGAGGGGATCACCTGTATTATATACCTATGCATGTATTTAACAGTTAAGATCTACCCCTCATTGTCCGTATTTCTTTCCGTTTTAGTTGCAATGGTATCGGGTTTTTTTTTCTACTTCTTATCTTCCTTAGTTTTCTTCTTTGTTTTTGTTTTTTTGTTTTTTTTTTTGTTTTTTTTTAATTTCTGAATTAATCACTTTTTTTTTCTTTTTTTTTTTTTTCACATTCGACATGTTCTATAGTTTATAAGTACTTATCTCTTGTTTATATTTATTTACTTCTCTCATGAATAAAATTTTACGCTTCTCACTCCTCCATCTTTAATTACAATCTTCCGTTTATTTTCAAAACTTGTTTTTTTTTCGTTTCTCGTAAGTGTATTTCTCACCGCTTTCTTTTTTCTTCTTTCTTTTATTTTTAATTACAATATTTCACCCTTTCATAAACACTCCATTCTCTTCTTTCCCACCCCTTATTCCTCTTACAAATCACCGATATCCCAGTTCTACACACAATTTTTTTCTTTTATCCCACTAATATCTATTAACCTGAACTCTGACCCTTGTCTCTTGCTTAACGACCACATGTATACCGACTAACAAAAAAAACGTACACACAAAAAAAAGAAGAAAAGGAAATAAAGAAATAAAGAAAAAGAAAAAAAAGGTTTGTAGTGATTTTCCTTGAAGGGGATTACTAGTCTTATGTTTTCGACAAATCTTTGATCAAGAAGCGCCGAGAAAGGCCGTTTTGAAAAGAAGAAATAATCCGCAAAAATAGCGCTATTTAAGACCTAACACATGTTCAGAAAGATGTTTTTGTGAAACAAAAGATGGCGCTGCCTGGCCATTGGTTCACCCTTTGCTATTATTAAACTCATTTTTTTTATGTCCTTCCACACAGAAATACGCCTACAAACCAACGCATATGCATGAATGTAAACACCGACTCCGCTCTTCCCTACACACACACACACACACACACACACACACATATATATATATAATATATATATATTATATTATATAATATATATATATATATAAAAAGATGGTCATATATATGAAGATATTATGATATATATATTAATATATATATGTATTATAAATTTGTGTCATATATATGAGTAAGATATATATAAAAGAATATTGTAAAGAGTCATATATATAATATAATATATATGTATATAAATAATATAGAATTATATATATAATATAATATACAGTATTATATGAAGATTGTACATATATGTATATATATATATATTAATATATATATATATATATATATATTATATATATATAATAAATATATATATAATGTATATATATATATATATATATATATATATATATAAATATTAATATATAGATATATACTTATATATATATTATATATATATATAAATATGAAAGACCAATATATGTAAATACATAAATTGTTGTTGTTTATATAACGGCATATCAGTCATTTATTCTCTCGAGATGTATAATATTGAATCACTATCACTATAATTTATAATACATAAATATATAAATATATTTTAACATATACTAAAGATATTTAAGTTAAAGAGCGTACATTCTACTATATCAACGAGAATAATCGTAATGGTATTTCAACACAGCAATCAATTATTAATATTAGATAATAATTTATATCGCCTTCTTAAAGAACGAGCATATATACAAAGAGAGTGTATTAAACAGTTAAAATGCCTTTCGCATTCTGTGGGTGACGATATCCCAAGTGGTTAAGCTGTCCGTACTGCTGAATCGATCGGAGTTCTATCCCTGGTCAGGTAGCTAGAAAATGTCTACCCACACTGAAGAGACTTGATAAGTCGAAACACGTGTCGTGAATTGACTATATATATATATATATATATATTATATATATATATATTATATATATATAAGTAAAGAAATAACAAAAGACTTAGAGATTTTGAATTATTAGTCTATTTCAGGGAGCTTAGAAATAGACTATAATGCAAAATCTCTAAGTCTTTTGTTTATTTCTTACTTATATATTTGTCTGTGACTTCTAACATTAAGAGCATCTCCAAACTGCGACAGGTTTAAAAAAAAAACTCTTGTGTCGTAAGGAAGATTTCTTCTCTGGACTTTTGGATTATATATATATATATATATATATTATATATATATATATATTTTTCTGTGTGTGTGTGTGTGTGTGTGTGTGTGTGTGTGTGCGTGCGTGTGTGTGTATGTCTTGTGTGTGTTTCGCTTTATGTATGTACCTAAGCATTTATAAATAAAATATATCTCCTAATAAATTAATATAATTGATTAAAACAATTTTGATTGAAAAATGATAAATACATCGCCAGTTAAAATCTAAAAGCTTTTTTAAAATAATTGTTTTTACAAGACCTTTTTTCCCTGGCGATGATCAAAGGTCAATATTAGACGAGAATAATAATAGAAATAAATAAAAGAACACATTCCTATTGTTTATTATATATATATATATATATATATATATATATATATATATATATAATATTATATATATATATATGTATTGTATGTTGTTAGTGATGATGTGTGTGTATGTATATATGTATGTATGTATATATATATATTGTATTAATGTTGTATATATATATGTGTATATGTGTATGTATGTATATATATATATATTATATATATATATATATATATAATGTGTATATTATGGGTATATAAGTTATGTATATATATATATATATATGTATTGTATATATATATGTTAGTATATATATGTATATATATGTTATATGTATGTATATATATATATATGTATGTATATAGTATTATGATATTATTAGTCGTCGCCTATGGCTACTTATATAGTATACGTGTTCTTGTCTGGATTAGTTTATCGATATAGACCGAATTAAAGTATGCTGGTGATGAGATGTGCTATATATCATGGCAGGACGAAAAACAATATCAAAGGATATCCCTTGCGAACGGCCATACCAATACGCGGACTAGAAACTGATGTATAGCTAAATATCACCGAGCGTTGCATGCCTATTTCTGACTACACCATTGCAAGAGCAATAGTGATTAGAGAAAGGAAAATTACAGTTTATTACTTAATCAAATATTTACTGGTGTTGTCTGCAGCCATGACTGTGACGTTTGAACTTTTTTTGAAGCTCATATGTGGCAATGCACTTGAAAGTTTGCGGTAATCTGTTCTGACGTCGGCAACCGTTACCGTACACTTCAAGTATAAGCTTCAGGTTTTAAAGATGACCCATTATATCAAACATGTTTTTGTGCACTTTAATGATTTTTGAAAGATAGCTGCAGCAGCCATCGTCATTATCACTGAGATTAGGTGCAAAACTTTAGAATTTTAGCGCTTAGCATACGATTACAATGACAGTTGTGTTGAAAAAGTATCTCGTCTTGGACATAAAAAATTATCCAAAATAAACTAAGGTTTTAACAGTCCAGAGATTATAAAGAATCCTTTTAATAATGTGAATTAATTCTGTGGTATAGGATCTTGGGCTCACGAATAGAGTACTGAGTTAAACATCAAACCTATCGATAAGCTGGTGTCCAGATTGACTAACATTAGACCATCGGTGAACATGAATAATGCACATCTTGTGTCATAGATTCGGTAGTTACAATTAGCCGCTGATAAATTTCGGTAGTGAATATAACGTCCTTAGGTGAAATAATGTATGATCCTCCACTATATTTTTTGAATTGACTCCTTACCGTGGTTGACATAAGTCATTGATGAATGAAAAAATCTGTCCTGTTCATATTAATAGACGTGAATTTGGAGGATTTGCAGCCTGACTTTTCCCCAAAAAAAAACGAAATCATTGAAATACCCGTTTTTCAACTCATTATTAGTTCTGCCCACTTTTTGATATTCTATACCCCGTTAATTTGTAGTAGACAATATCCGTGGAATATCATAACAATTATGCTTTCAAAATTAAGGGTTAATTAATTTATCAGTTATGTTGTGACTAATGTTTCTTTATATCCTGTTATTAGCAGGACTGAGAGTGAAGCTTCTTACAAGCAGTTAATGCACGTAGGCTTACCTTTGAATACGCGTAAAATTACAAGAGCTGTATTAAAGACGAAATGATGATAGAAAACGATTTATAAAAGATTAGCAGCCATAAAAGAAAACCGTATTCATGTTCTCCTCCTCACACTCAAACGTTTTGCCTCCGTAAACCTGAGGAGTATGGTTGAGATTGCCCCCAGTCAGCAGAAAGGACCCCCAGAATCATATCTAACAGAATAGATGTTAGACAATCTAAGCAAATAACTTCACGGCATAATCGACCGGAGATAATGCTTAGGAGTGTCTGCTGACATCCGGAGGCAAATACAGAGATATCATCTAAAGAAACAGCATTCTTCAATGCTGGGACAAGATGAATGCTGCTGTAAATTTGATGAACTCAAGTATTTTAATTCCGTCAATGTTTCTTTATCTCATCCTGTTTATATCTGTAAATTAAGCTGCTAAACTGTTGAATAAAGCACGTATATACTCTGTAATATACTAAATGAGACTATTTAAAAGAACAGAAACTAGAGGTTAGAGAAACTGTTTATAATTTGAATTCAGCACACCCAAATTAAAAGTAAAAAACACCTTTCACATTCTTGCCTCAGACAAAAAGTATTTTTTTGTAAACCAGTGAAGTATTATTGAATTGCCCCCCTGCAGCAAGCCCACGTTGGGAACACTGATCTAAACGATAAGTGTCTATCTGAAAACAAGAAAAAAATCTCTGAATTAGCATGGCATAAGAGTTCGCACTAGTCATACGAGATGATAAGAGATGAATTTTCTATCCCATGCTCTGGAGGACAAGAGAAGACTGCGTGCAAATCTTTTGAATGAACTCAGTATTCCCTCCAACCGAACATGCTTGGGTTTTTTCTCAGATGAGAAAATTTTCAGGATTAAACGAGGAACTCTCGAAGTGTTGTATACTCTTCTTTTACTTTCTTACTTCTATTCTTCTAGGTCTCTTCTAGTCGTCTGGATTCGTCTTGGGGACTTCGTGTCTGGTTCTTCCATTGGGGATTTCTCTTTATCAGAAGCCCTGTGTCATTGTAGTTTTTAGATAATAACACAAGACTTCGATTTACTTAGATCATATTTTATTTGAAATCCCCACCAGACTACCTGCGCAGTTAGTCGCAGCGTGATAACCTGAACTGACCACCATCGTGGTTTTGGCCGATCTGACTAAAACTCTCTCTAATCTAAACCGGAAGAGGGTTTCTCCACCGATTCTCACGGTATCCACTGGAAGGAGGATCAGGACTGAGGTCAAGCCTTGTTCATTCAATCCTTCAAGGCCGCCGGCTGAACTTTAAACAGCCATTTTGGTTTCTACACTACTGTACATAAGTATTAGGAATCTTAATATTATGTAACAGAAGTGCCCATTGGTTATTTGCTCTGTCCACGCAGGTTACTGATAGTGATGAAAAGTAAACACCGATCTATCTCATTTTATCTTTCTATCTATCATCTATCATTTAACTTTTTAACTACAAAGTTGTAGTCGCCAGTTCGAATCCAGTACGAGTTTTCTTTTTTTTTATATTGAAATTTCATCTCAAGGGTAAAGTTAGGGCTAAAATCTTGGTTGTTTTATTTTACGCATATCAACCCTTTTGGGGTCATTTAAAACCGGTTTAGCTCAGTCGTGGAGCGTCCGACTAGGAACACAAAGTTCCGGGTTCGATACCGACCCTCGCCAACTCAGCGTATGAGTAGCACAGGGAATATGTGCCGTAAAGGGAAGAGCTGTGGTAGGGTGGCGCTCCGTCTCGGCCAAAACATCTCCTTCGTCTAGCCTATTGAAGGGGATAGCTCCCTCACTGTCTGGCTGATACCGACTTTAGGTCACTCCGACGCTTTTATTTTTATTAATCGCGAATCAAGTCATTTTTTAAACAAAAACTCGGTTTACAGTACTCTGTTGCTTAGTTGGCTGGTTGTTTGGTTTTATGGCATATCAACCCTTTTGGGTCATTTAATGCGAATCAGTCAGTTTATAAACAAAGGATCAGTACGCTGCTTGCAGGCTTACATCACTTATAAGCATCAGCAGTTGTAAAAAAGCTAGGTTGCTACAGTACTCTGTTGCTTAGTGGTGGTTGTTTGGTTTAGCATATCAACCTTTTTGGGTCATTTAATGCGAATCAGTCAGTTTGAAAACAAGGACTCAGGTTGCTCACAGTACTCTAAGTGTCATCCAATGAGCTTTGAACAGACTCATCGCTGCTTAGCTTCGGTGATCTATCGCGAATCCGTGTTTTCACCGTGACTTGGCCGTAGTGGGATGAAGAGATTTGCGAAAGAAACAAGGTAAGTTTCGGGGTGGCCTAATGTCGGTGTCAACCAGACAACGAGGGAGTCTATCCCCTTTTCACTAGCGCTAGACCAAGGAGATTGTTTTTAGACAGCACAGAATCCGGTGCTACTCATACACGAGTTGGCGAGGGCCGGTATCGAACCAGGAACCTTGTGGTTCCTAGTCGGACGCTCTGCCGACTGAGCTAAGCGAAATTTCACCTTATATTAAAACTGAACAGTTAAATTAGGAAAATTTAGCAATGAAAGACGGGAGTGATGGAAAATGATGGAAAAGTTAGTTTCAATGTTATTCTATTTTTTTGTTTTGCTCACTTTGTTATCTGCATTCTTATTAGTTTATCAATCTTTCTGATTTGAATATATCTCATTACATTAAATCGTACCGGCTTCGCAACTCAGCGTTATGAGTAGCACAGGGATCAGTAAGGAGCTGATGCTAGGTGTGGCGCTCCATCTCAGACGCAAAAAAACAATCTTCTTGGTCTAGCCGCTAGTGAAAGGGGATATGCTCCCTCGCTGTATGGCTATACCGACATTAGGCCGCCCCGACGACTTTACTTTTTACTTAAATCGTAAATACTTGCGCCCGGAAGTGCATATTATTGCTAGTTAAGTTGATATTCACATATGAAAGTGTATTAAGTCAATATCTCTAATATAAAGTTGATATCATATTATGATAGTTGATACTTATATTAAATTAATATCAAGTTGATCCGAATATGAACTCGTATCAAGTTTATATAAACAGTGGTGTCTTGACTTACGAGTCCTCAACTAACGAGTTTTCCGAGTTACGAGCTGTTACTCCTCATTTTTTTCTTTGGTTAAATTTTTTGTTTAAGAGTTAAAATCTAAGTACGAGCGAGTTTAGATAGCTTATGGTTATTTCCTATAAGTCAAACATAAACAAAGGGAACCACTCTTGACTGATAAATTATTTATTTTATTTATTGATCTATCGGAAAAAAGAAAGAGGTTTAGGGTTAGGGTTTAGGTTAGGGTTAGAGTTTAGGGTTAGTTTTATGGGAAAATAAGATAAATAATTTATCAGTCAAGAAGTGTTTCCTTTGTTTTATGTTAGACTTATAGGAAATGACCAAAAAGTAAACATTAAACATACAACACTAATTATTTAAAAAGGGTAACAAAAATATAGTTTTTTTTTTTTTTTTTTGTGTAGGTTGGAACGGATTAATGGCATTTCAGTTTATTTCTATGGGAAAAATTGATTTGATATACGAGGAAATTGAGTTTTCTAGCAGAACGAATTAAACTTGTTAGTCAAGGTACCACTGCATTATGAAGTTAATTTTTCAAGTATTGCGATGTAATTATTTTACATACAAAAATGAAGAACTACCTATAACCGGTTTTTAAATTATATTTACGAGAGCGAGTCAAAAGAGTAGTGCCATTTTGTTTAGGTCAGGTATAATTACAGACAGGAACATGTATCATTGTTGGTATAAGCATTTATTGTCAATCCCCTGTATTTCTGAAGGGATGGCACTTTTCATGTCACGGCGGTTACTTTCCATGGAATATTACAGGAAAGCCCGCGAAATACGTGAGGTCACGTGGGACCTGGTTGGGTCACAGTTTAGCTTGGACGTCAGGCAGAGAAGGATATCTGCCTTAGCTGGGGCTCACTTGCACACGCGCGCTGTGTTTCGTTAGAGGAAGATGTTTAGTTAAGTAAATAAATGTTTAAATAAAATAATATGGTTTTGGTGGTTGATGATGTCTTGGCAACAAGACTGACCTAGAAAAGAAATGAACACAGGACGACCAACCAGCAAGAACAGAGAAATAGAAGTCATAGAGAAAGAATAGAAACGACAGAGGATCACCAATGGCCAAGGAAGTAAGTTATGCATCTCTCTATCTACCTGTGTCTATCTCTCCCCCTCTCTCAGTAAAAGAACACTTGTGTATGTAACCAACATGGGTATATGTGTATGAGTATGTAACATCATACATCAAAATGAAGCTGCTTCTTTGTGAATCACATCCCTAATTCTTCACAAAATCACCGTTTCTCTCAATAGCAATGTTTCACCTTCGAATGAGAGCATATATCCCTATCCCGTAAAATTCTGTTGACTGTTCTTTGAGCCACTTCTTCACTACAGATTTCACTTCCTCTCACTGGAATAATATTGCCTTCAGACTATTATCTTTTTGGCCCCATGAAAGAGGGTTTGAGAGGCAAACATTGTGTTACATAATGTTAGTACCTTAACACTTATGTACAGAGTGTAAAACCAAAATGGCTGTTATAAGTTGCAGTCCCGGCCTTGAAGGATTGAGTGACACGGTTGACCTCATCCTGATCTCCTTCCGGTGGATACCGTGAGAATCGGTGAGAAGACTCCATTTCCGGTTTAGATTAGAAAGAGAGTTTAGTTCAATCGGCCAAACCACGAAAGTGGTAAGTCGTGTTAAGCGCACGACGACTCAATCTGCGCAGGAGTCTGGTGGGGATTTCGGAATAAAATATGATCTAAAGCAAATGAAGTCTTGGGTTATTATCTAAAAACTACCAATGACACAGGGCTTCTGATAAAGAGAAATCCCCAATGGAAGACCACACGAAGTCCCAGACAAGTCCAAGACGTCCAGACGCTGAAAGAAGAACGTAAGATACCAAAGATAGCAGAAGAAAATAAAGTAAAGAGAGTATACAACCATGTCCTAAACAAAATGACATTATTTTTTGACTCACCTCGTAGTCAAAGGTAAATCACTATTTTGCTAATTCTTAATTTTGATTTCCACCTCAGATGCCTACGCCGCATTCTACGCATAGCTGCAGGACAAAGTGCCAAACACAGACGTACTGGAACGAGTAAACATGAACATATGCCCGCCATTATCAGCGAGAGACACCTGCGTTGACTTGGAGGAGGAGACAAGGCCGCGTCCCCAAAGACCTGTATGATGAATTAGTGGAGGGTACCGACCGGTAGGAAGACCACACGCCTGCGCTTTAAAGATGTCTGCAAGAGGGACATGAGACAGCAACATCAATACCAACACATGGGAGGCTTGTGCAGAAGACGTGCGACTGGCGCTTCCTCGTCAAACAAGGAACGAAAAGGAGTGAAAAGGAAAGGAAAGAAACCGCCGGCTGAAAAGAGAGCCAAAAAGGAAGGAAGACAACACATCTCTAGCAAGCATCACTTTTGTTTACAGTCACTGCACCAGAGATTTCCATTCAAAAATTGGTCTGTTCACGCAGTTGCAGATTAAAAGAATTGGTAATTTATGAGGAGGTGCGTCCGGTCTCCTGCCTCAAAAATTGCTACCCGGTGACTATTAAAATAACGACCGCAGCTCAGTCTATTCAAAACTATCTCATCTATCTATCTATCTATCTATCTATCTCAATTTGTTATATTTATCTATATTACTTTAAATACTAAGATTTTTTTTTATTCTGTTTGTTTAATGTCTTGTTTTTAGTTTAATAAACAAGAATTACGACAAAAAGAAGCACACCCCCCCCCAAATACATTTACTTGTCGAAAATATCTATCTATCTCCATTTGTTCTCATATCAATCTATATTATTTTGTTTTGTTTATCTATCTATCTCACAGTCTATTCCAACTATATATCCATCTTCTTATCTAAACAAGAATTACGACAAATTACGATAAATAAACAAGAATTACGACGAGCTGGGGTTGTTATTTTGATAGTCACCGGGTAGCAT
>CM042151.1:118262639-118267588 GCA_023376005.1 Doryteuthis pealeii | reverse complement strand
AAGCAATTTTTGCAGGCAGGAGACCGAGGACGAACACTTCCTCATAAATTACCAAAGAATTAAAAGTGGACACTACGCCATCGTCTTCAGTAGACGGACGGATGTCCAACCAATTTTGTTTTAATTATTTGTTGTTTTTTTTTGTTTTTTTGACGTTTGGAAATTAACATTTTGTAGAATTAGTTATATCTTCCAGCAACATAGTTTTCAGCTGATGGTGTTTATTTTTTTTTTTGAGACAATGAGAAACATTTTTTTTTCTTTGTTTTTCCATGAGGAAATATTCAATGTTAAAATCTTCCCCAGGGTCCCATAAGTAAACATTCCATATTTTGTAGCTCTACATCAAACGGTTCGACTGCCGATAAAGAACGGTCAAACTCTTCCCAATTATGGTGCGCTGACTCCTCCATCTTCCAAATAAGAAAAAAAAAAAAGTAAATAAAATTGTTTTTATAATACATTGATTCAATTCCCTAAATTTCGTTTTATTACAATAATTTTATTGTATGAATAAAAACGATAATTTTATTTATGATGCTAAAAGGATTTTTTTTTAAAACAAAGTAGTTTTATTTTTATTCTTTTTCTTTTCTTGGTTTTTGTTTTTTTCTTTTTATTCTTATTTTATTTTATCTTTATTTTTATTTTTTTTTTACTTTATCTTTATTTTCATATTTATTTATTTATTTGTTCGAGTCAAACAGTCGTCAGCCTTTCTTTCTTTCTGACTCATGTCAGCCAAAATTTTCAATAGAAGAATCGTACATTAAACTGGCCATTATTATTATTATTATTATTATTATTATTATTATTATTATTATTATTATTATTATTATTATTATATATTATTATTATTATTATTATTATATTATTATTATTATTATTATTATTATTATTATTATTATTATTATTATTATTATTCGTTGCTTAAGCCCCTCTGTTTTTAACTATCGTAAAGAATATTCTTCCTTTTTCTTTTTTATTTTTTTTTTTTTATCTATTCCTTTTTTTATTTATTTGTTTATTTATTTTTGGCAATCTTTACATTTTGAAAAAACTGAATAGTGTTTCAGATAAAGAACTTATTTTTGAGATGATGGGGTAGGAATCTGCTAAAAATAATTTGATTAGCATGAATAAAGTTGAAAATAATAGATGAAAACAAGAAGAAGAAAAAAAACGTGTGGTGGAGATTAAAACCGATTCGGAACTGAAGGTAACCGTGTGAACAGAGAGGAAAAGAAATAAGGATTTTGACTGAAAGAAAAAACTAAATGCTATTAAATGAAAAAAGAAGAAAAGAAGAAAGAAAATGTATTGAAAAGAAAAAGAAAGAAAGGGGAATAAAAAGAAATATATAAAGAATGAATAATTGTTAAAAATGAAGGGCCAAACAGTAAGAAATAAGAAAGGAAAGAGAAAAAAAAAAGAAAGAAAGAAAATAAGAAATACGCGTAATAGAAAAAAACTAAATGCTATTAAATGAAAAAAAGAAGAAAAAAAGAAAGAAAGGTATTGTAAGAAAAAAAGAAAGGGGAATAAAAAGAAATATTAAAGAATGAATAATTATTAAAGAATAAAGGGCCAAACAATAAGAAATAAAAAAGAGAAAAAAAGAAAGAAAGAGAAAAATAAGAAATATGCGTAATAAAAAAAAAAAATACTATTAAATGAAAAAGGAGAGAAAAAAAAAAGAAAGAAAATATATTGAAAGAAAAAAGGGTGGGTGGAATAAAAAGAAATATATAAAGACTGAATAATTGTTAAAACGAAGGGCCAAACAATAAGAAATAAAAAAGGAAAAAGAAAAAAGAAAGAAAGAGAAAAACAAGAAATACGCGTAATAGAAAAAAATACTATTAAATGAAAAGGGGTGAAAAGAAGAAAGAAAATGTATTGAAAGAAAAAAAAGAAAGAAAGGGGAATAAAAAGAAATATATAAAGAATGAATAATTGTTAAAAATGAAGGGCCAAACATAAGAAATAAAAAAGGAAAGGAAAAGAAAGGACAGAAAGAAAGAAAGAAAGAAAGAGAAAAAAAATAAGAAATACGCGTAATAGAAAAACAAATGCTATTAAATAAAAAAAAAAGAAAAAGAAGAAGGAAAAAAGGTATTGAAAGAAAAGAAAAAAGAAAAAGAAAGGGGAATAAAAGAAATATATAAAGAATGAATAATTGTTAAAAATGAAGGCCAAACAGTAAGAAATAAAAAAGGAAAGAAAAGAAAGAAAGAAAAAGAAAGAAAAGAAGAAAGAAGAAAGAAAGAAAGAAAGAAAAAAAAATAAGAAATATGCGTAATAGAAAAAAACAAATGTTATAAAAAAAAAAAGGAAGAAAGAAAGAAAGAAAATGTATTGAAAAAAAAAAAAGGGTGGGAGAATATATAAAGGACTGAATAATTTTTTAAAAGAAGGGCCAAACGAAAGAAATAAAAAGTAAAGAGAAAAAAGAAAGAAAGAAAGAAAAAAGAAAGAAAGAAAGAGAAAGAAAAAGAAATATGCGTAATAGAAAAAAACAATGTTATTAAATGAAAAAAAGAAGAAAAGAAGAAGGAAAATGTATTGAAAGAAAAAAAAAAGAAAGGGAATAAAAAGAAATATATAAAGAATGAAAAACTGTTAAAATGAAGGGCCAAACCGAAAAAGAAATATAAAAAAAAGAAAGAGAAAAAGAAAGAAAGAAAGAAATAGAAAAATAAGAAATACGCGTAATAGAAAAAAGTAAATTCTATTAAATGAAAAAGGAAGGAAGAAAAAGAAAGAAAAAGAAAAGAAAAAAAAAAAAGAAAAAAGGGAAATAAAACGAAATATATAAAGAATGAATAATTGTTAAAATGAAGGGCCAAACAGTAAGAAATAAAAAAGGAAAGAGAAAGAAAGAAAGAAAGAAAGAAAGAAAGAAAGAAAGAAAGAAAGAAGAAAGAGAAAAATAAGAAATATGCGTAATAGAAAAAAACTAAATGCTATTAAATGAAAAAAAGAAAGAAAAGAAGAAGAAAAAGGTATTGAAAAAAAAAGAAGGGAAATGAAAGAAATATATAAAGATGAACAATTGTTAAAAATGAAGGGCCAAACAATAAGAAATAAAAAAGGAAAAAAAAAAAAAAAAGAAAGAAAAATAAATAGAAAAACCTAAATGCTATTAATGAAAAAAGAAAAAAAGAAGAAATAAAATGTATTGAAATAAAAGAAAGAAATGTTAAAATGAAGCCGCAAACAATAAATAAAAAAGAAAGAAAAGAAAGAAAGAAGGAAAAAGAAAGAAAAGAAAGAAAGAAAGAAAGAAAGAAAGAAAGAAAGAAAGAAATAGAAAAATAAGAAATACACGTAATAGAAAAGAATACAAATGTTTAGCCCGGTGAGAAGAAAAGGAAGATATTAAAAAAATACAATAAAAAAAAAAATGTCCGACTCATGAATTGTTAATGCTATTCTCATTTCAAACACTTTCTACCGATCATCTGATAGCCGACCGCTGCTGCTGATGCCGAGATCGGCTCGCAAATTTACAACATTCGCACATCGTATATTTGAAAAAGCAATCTTGGGCCATTTTGTGAAAAATTTAGATTGTCTAATTGGAATAGAAAACCGCCCATAAATTAATCTTCGTTTTGTTTTTTTGTTATTTTTTTTTTTTGTTTTCATTTTTTTTTTTGCATTCATAAAAAAATATTGAAAACATAAATATATATAAAAAAATAAGATAAATAACTTAAAAAAAACAAAAAACAAAAGAAAAAAACCCTGAAAAAAGTATTGTTAAAGAATACTTGAAGAGATAAAAAAAAAAAGCCCGGGAAGGCAAAGCCGAAAGGAAGATAAAATGACTGAAGCGGATGGTGGCGTTTTTAAAAGCTTCCAGATCAGATGCAGGCAACGAAGGAATAAAAAACCCTTTCAGGGGTTTGTTCGGTTACACACCCAGCCGAACGCGCGTGCACACACACACACACACACACACACACACACATACACATACACATACACGCAAACACATACACACAGACGTACACATAAAAACACAAACACGCACTCACACTCTCTCTCTTCTCTCTCTCTCTCTCTCTCTCATACACACACACACAGGTGTGTGGTTGTGTGTGTGTCAAACGACACATGCATAACTTTGAAGGTGCTTCCATGCTATATATATATATATATATATATATATATATATATTTATTATAATGGAGATTGTGTGTTTTTCCGTCTGTAACCGAAACTATATTACTACTCAAGTCACAATTCTCTTAGTTATTTATATAACATTCTCCGATTTTATTTATTTAAACCTCAATTATTAATAAAATTGTTTTACATTATTAATACTGTTAACCATATCTACATACTAAAACATGCAATTATATTTATACATACAACAAAATAGCGGTTTACAGTGTGAACAGGAAGGCTAATTTGCATATTGATATTAAAAATGTGATTTTAATAAATATGTGCTTAGTATTATTGATTTCTAACTTTTTGGTTTTGTTTTAATAAATATAAGCAAACATTTCTTCAATGAATCTTAAATGAAATCCGTTAACAAGAAGAAATAACTGTCATTTTATTCTTTACTTCCTATTTTAACTAAATACTTAAATTAGAAAAAATAACAATGAAAGACGAGAGTGATGGAAGAGTAAGTTTCAATTGTTCTATCCAATTGTTCTATACATTTGTTCTATACCCACCTCTGTTTCAAATCTTTTTATCTGCATTCTTATTTAGTTTCATTAGCCTTTCTAATTTAATATGATATTTTATCATAGTAAAACTTAAATACTTGCACCCGGAGGGTGCATATATTTGCTAGTATATATATATATATATATTACAGCGTCCCATACTCACACCGTAAAAGAATATTTGATGTCATATTTCAAACCGTCTCCTTTTTTTAAACCTGAACATTTTTTAAACAGACTGAATAACAAGGATTA
>CM042151.1:118252639-118257639 GCA_023376005.1 Doryteuthis pealeii | reverse complement strand
AGAAGGAAAACTCTGAATTCAAACCAGTTAAACTCCGCTTAAGAAGTTGACCTTGTGTCACATCCTGCTCGCACGGAGGAGTTGGTCAATATATATATATATTTACCAACCCCTCCACACGAGCAGGATGTGACACAAGGTCAATTTATTTAGCGAAGTTTAACAGGTTTGAATCCAGAGTTTTGGGAAGCGCGGAGTGCCCTTTCATCACCAGTACTCCAAGATCCACTCAGACCCGCAATGGTATTACTTGCAAGGGTTCCATCGAGGAAAGTTCACCTTCTTCTTCTTCTTCTTCTTCTTCTTTGCAGTCTTCTTCTTCTTCTTCTTCTTCTTCTTCTTCTTCTTTGCAGTTCTTCTTCTTCTTCTTCTTCTTCTTCTTCAGTCTCCTTCTTCTTCTTCTTCTTCTTCTTAGTTAACCTAACTCTAACCCTGACCCTAAACCTAACTTTAACTGTAAATGATGAATGAAAAATAAGAAAATATCGAGGAACTTTCACCTTTTTTCATCTTCATCTTCTTCTTCTTCATTTTTTATTTTTTGAGTTTTTAAAAATTGTTTTTAAAAGAAAATTGCATGCCATATCAAGAATGAATAAAACAAAACGTCTTCGGCATAAAATAACCCAACAAGGGTTGACATCCCATAAAATCCAACCAACCAACCAGCCAACCAACCAATCAACTAGCCAACCAACTATGTACTACCAGAGTGGATCTGGGAATAATGGCAACGAAGGGTGACTTAATACTTCCCAGAACTCCAGAACTGTCGCGTCGCCACTGGATGCAGTTCAGTGACCGGCATAGGACACCTTTTTTTTCGCGGGAGGCGGGGGTTGTAGGGTCCAAGGCCACTTTAAGAGATGGAATCGGCGTATTCTAAGCCCAGCAACGAGAATCGGCTGAAAGGTCAAATGGTTAATGTCGATAAATGTAAGAAACTAAACAAAGGGTGTTTTTTTTTTTTTGTCTTGAGCATAATCATTTTAAACATTTCTTGAAAGCATTCACCCATTGAATTGACTCTGGCAATGTCGACGGAATGGTCAACTCTGACAACAAAAAAACTTGGTCGTATAGGCAAATATTTAGAGATATACTCCCCCTCTCTCTCTCTCTCTTTCTCTCTCTCTCTCTCTCTCACACACACACACACACATCTCTCTCTCTCTCTCTCTCTATCTATCTATCTATCTATATATCTATCTTATCACAAACACACACACACACACACACACTCTCTCTCTCTATCTATCTACCTATCTATACTCACACACTATCACGTCTATCTATCTATCTACACACACACACACACACACACACACTCTCTCTCTCTCTCTCTCTCTCTCTCTCTCTCTCTATCTATCTATCTATCTATCTATATATCTATCTTACACACTATCACAAACACACACACACACACACTCACTCTCTCTCTCTCTCTATCTATCTATCTATCTATATTACTCACACAATATCACACACACACCACACACTCTCTCTCTCTCTCACACACTCACACACACACACACACACACACATTCACACATTCACACATATGCGAGTACGCAGTTACACACTCAAACATATACATGATCAAACATTTTTTTTTCTATCTCGATCTTCCACATTTGTTTTCGCTCCGTAAATCGACCTAATCTCTTTCAAATATACTGGGTGTTTCAAAATGAATACAGCTGTCTGACAAAATGTATTTTTTTAAAACCGACTCTACCCGTGTATAAGTCGATCTAACCACTACATCTGGTCCATTTATTTTTCTATCAGTTTGAATAGCAAAATCCCAAAAGAATAGGGAATATGGCTGGGTTAGCTCAGTCGGTAGAGCGCCACACCTACCATCAGCTCCTTACTTTACCGCACATATCCCTGTACTACACATGTGCTGAGTTGGTGAGGGTCGGTATCGAACCCGGAACCTTGTGATTCCTAGGCGGACACTCAACCGACTGAGCTAAACAGGCCCGTAGACTTTACTATAACGGACCAAATTTAAAGTGTCCGGCTGGGAACCCCGAGGTTCCTGGTTCAATACCGGACTTAATTTCATTTTTCTAAACAATATAATTTCTTTACACTGTCAGATTTCATATTCATTTTTTCTTCTCATATATATATATATATTGAAAGGCCGGTTTAGCTCAGTCGGTAGATCGTTCGGCTAGAAATCACAAGATTTGTGATTCGATACGGCCCTCACCAACTCAGCGTATGAGTAGCACTTGGATATGTGCGGTAAAGTGAGGAGCTGGTGGAGTAGGAGTGGTGCCCCGTCTCAGACGCCCAGACAATCTCCTTGGTCTAGCGCTAGTGAAAAGGGAATAGACTCCCTCGATGATAGGCTGATGCCGACATTAGGCCACCCCGACGACTTTACTTTACTTTTTATAAGGTGAATAAGTACACACAAGAGAATATTCATCACATTTTAAAGGACTTTAAGTGTAATGTTTCCCTTATCGCAATCTTATGTCTGATTTTAAATACATTAGCGTCCCTTTATTTAAGAGTATGAACATAATAACTGTAACATATTAATTATCTTAACTAGCAAATATATGCACTCTCCGTAGGGTGCAAGTATTTAAGTTTTAATGTAATAAAATATTATATTGAATTAGAAAGGCTAATGAATCTAAATAAGAATGTGAAGTAAATAACTAAGGGAATTGTGACATGAGTAGGGATATAGTTTCAGTTACAGACTGACAATGAATCTAAATAAGAATGTGACGTAAATAACTAAGGGAATTGTGACTTGAGTAGGATATAGTTTCAGTTACAGACTGACAATGAATCTAAATAAGAATGTGACGTAAATAACTAAGGGAATTGTGACTTGAGTAGGGATATAGTTTCAGTTACAGACTGACAATGAATCTAAATAAGAATGTGACGTAAATAACTAAGGGAATTGTGACTTGAGTAGGATATAGTTTCAGTTACAGACTGACAATGAATCTAAATAAGAATGTGACGTAAATAACTAAGGGAATTGTGACTTGAGTAGGGATATAGTTTCAGTTACAGACTGACAATGAATCTAAATAAGAATGTGACGTAAATAACTAAGGGAATTGTGACTTGAGTAGGGATATAGTTTCAGTTACAGACTGACAATGAATCTAAATAAGAATGTGACGTAAATAACTAAGGGAATTGTGACTTGAGTAGGGATATAGTTTCAGTTACAGACTGACAATGAATCTAAATAAGAATGTGACGTAAATAACTAAGGGAATTGTGACTTGAGTAGGGATATAGTTTCAGTTACAGACTGACAATGAATCTAAATAAGAATGTGACGTAAATAACTAAGGGAATTGTGACTTTTTAAGGGCAGATGACTAAATGAATCTAGTAAGGGAATTGTGACTTGAGTAGGGATATAGTTTAGTTACAGACTGACAATGAATCTAAATAAGAAGTGACGTAAATAACTAGGGAATTGTGACTAGTATAGTTTAGTTACTGACAATGAATCTAAATTTGACGTAATTACAATACTAATGTAAAAACACGTATACAGAATATTTGGTTTTATTTGTGAAATACATTGTTGTGTTTAATCTTGTTGTTTTCAATTTCAAGCACACCAAAAGTGCATGTTCGCATGTGTGTATGAGAGGGGGAAGGGCACTAGGAATACATTGGAAAGTTGAGGGGGTGCTAGCCTGAAAAAGGTTGG
The DNA here is from genome assembly GCA_023376005.1 of Doryteuthis pealeii. Classification (NCBI taxonomy): domain Eukaryota; kingdom Metazoa; phylum Mollusca; class Cephalopoda; order Myopsida; family Loliginidae; genus Doryteuthis; species Doryteuthis pealeii. The sequence goes on along the minus strand of CM042151.1, from coordinate 118,253,927 downwards.
GAACCACGTCTGTATGACATGAAAAAAAAATTAACCAAAAATAATGACTGACTGGAAGAGTTTCAAATAAGCGTGTTGATCTTTAATTTATTTCAAAATTCATATATTTTCATATGAAATGATAATAATATATATATATAAATATATATATATTATATATATTATATATATATATATTTCTGAGGTGTAAAATATATATTTTGCAAAGTAGTTTTGCTTACAGGTCTAACCATTGATAAATCACATTTATATACACTAGCAAATATATATATACGTATATTATATAAACTAGAAAATATATGCACCCACCGGGTGCAAGTATTTAAGTTTTAATATAATAAAATATCATATTAAATTAGAAAGGCTAATGAAACTGAATAAGAATGTAGATAGAAAGATTTGGAACAGAGGGGGGTATGAATGAAAAATAGAACAATTTGAAACCAACTCTTCCGTCATCTTCCATTACTCCCGTCTTTCATTGGTAAATTTTCCTAATTTAACTATTTAGTTAGAATAGGAAGTAAAGGATAATATTACAGTTACTTCTTCTTATTAATCGATTTCATTTAAGATTTATCCCCGAGATTTTGCTCATATTCATTAAGATAAAACCAAACAATTAGAAATCAATAATACTAAGCATATAATTAAATCAAATTTTTAAGATCAATATGCAAATTAGCCTTTCCATTCACACTGTAAACGTTATTTTGTTGTATATATAAATGTTTTAGTATGTAGATATGTCAATAGTATTAATGATGTATAACAATTTTATTAATAATAGAAGTTTAAATGAAAATCATGGAGAATGTGATGTAAATAACTAAGGGAAATGTGACTTGAGTAGTAATATAGTTTCGGTTACAGACAGAAAAACACACAATCTCCATTATAATAAGATATATATTAAACTTACATTTAAATATATTATTATTTAATAAACCAAGTGGGTGAGTCACAAAGTAATGCCATTTTGTTTAAGACAGGTGTAATTACCAACACAGGAATATGTATCATACATCAAAATGGAGCTGGTCTTCTGTGGGTCACATCCCTACTTCTCCACATAGTTACCATTTCTCTCAATAGAAATGTTTTACCTTCGAATGAGAGCATGTATCCCTACACTGTAAAATTTTGTTGACTGTACTTTGAGCCACTTCTTCACTACCTCATCACTGGAATAATGTTTGCCTCTCAAACCCTCTTTCATGGGGCCGAAGAAATGATAGTGATTATTCTAGTGACGAGAAAGTGAAATCTGTAGCAAAGAAGTGGCTCA
>CM042151.1:118212639-118245139 GCA_023376005.1 Doryteuthis pealeii | reverse complement strand
CTTTCTTCTTCTCCTCGTTTATGAATGAAATGGAATAACTGTAATTTCTTATTTTCTCTTTTTTTTTTTTTTAAAGTTTGTGGAGAAGAAATATTCTTAATATCGGCTTGTCATCGGTCAAATGTTGCAAGTATGTTGCCAAATATGTTGACAGTTTGTAGACATGCCAAAATTCAAAAAACAAAATGAATAAATAAATAAAAACCGTTAATAGAAAATTTACATACTTAGCTTTTGTTTCGCTTTCCCTTTCCTTTTTCTTTTTCCTTCTCCCTCTTTCTTTTTTTTGTGTTATTTCTCTCTTTTTTTTTTCTCTTTTTTTCCCTTTGTTCTCTAATTAAATTTTTTTATAGTAAATAAGTAAATAAAGTTATCTCAAATTATGTATTAGTATTGATAGAAAAAATAAATAATTTTTTTTTTTAAGAAAATATATTTTATGAGTCGTTCAAAAAGGTGAAACTGTGAAGACGCTGAAGAAAAATTGGTAATTTATGAGGAAGTGCGTCCCGGTCACCTACCTCATAAATTGCTACCGGTGACTATTAAAAAAACGACCCCAGCTACGGTGTTACTTAAAAGAAAACAACCAACTTAGGGCGTTAAATGTATTTTAGAGGGGGGGGGCTTCTCTTTTTTGTCGTAATTCAAACAAAATAATATAGATAGATATGAACAAATGGAGATAGATAGATAGATAGATAGATATTTTCGATAAGTAAATGTATTTGGGGGGTGTCGCTTCTTTTTTGTCATAATTCTTGTTTATTTAAACTAAAAACAAGACATTAAACAAACACGAATAAAAGAAATTACGATAAATAAACAAGAATTATGACAAATTTCTATAAATAAATAAGAATTACGAAAAATTACGATAAATAAATAAGAATTACGACAAAAAAGAGAAGCCTTCCCACTAAAATACATTTAACGCCCTAAGTTGGTTGTTTTCTTTCAAGTAGCTGGGGTTCTTATTTTGATAGTCACCGGGTAGCAATTTATGAGGCAGGAGACCGGGACGCACTTCCTCATAAATTACCGAAAAAAATTGTATCCCTAAAACCAGCAGTCATATATAAAAGCTAAAGACGGCGAAATTTTAATTATCTTTCCTCGAATGCCGACAAGATGTACTGATTTGACAAATCGTTACGACGCATGCCGTAAATAGGACCTGGAAATGAATTAAAAAATAAAATGAAAAAACATAAACAAAAACGAACTCCTTTGATCTCATCAAGGTGGACCTCTGCCAATGTTGCGTTGTCAAGAGTAATACACTTTTTCAATTGATTAGTTGGTTAAATCGAATTTAACGGACATAAATTCCACCATCGTATATCAACCCACCGAAAGAAATAAAAAGAAATACCAAAATTCAGGGAATTAACCGAATTTAATGAAATCTTCAAATGAAATGATAAACAAAAAGACTTGTATATATATTTACCAACCCCTCCGCACGAGCAGGATGTGACACAAGGTCGAATTCTTAAGCGGAGTTAACAGGTTTGAATTCAGAGTTTTCCTTCTCTAGACCGGTTGCCTAACCAAAGTTAAAGAGCCCAGCTCTGCCCTACTATTTGCCCATAACTGGAGGGAGAGTAGGATTCATACCTTTCCCAAGGGTATTAGCGATAAGTGAAATGCAATTACCATGTCCAGGATTTGAACTCGGGGCGACGAGTCCATTTCCCATGACTTCAACCATTACACACCGCCCTGTCGGCTGGGGCGTTAGAATGCCCCGACTGCACCTCTGCGGAGGGGTAAGACTCCTCCAATGGGGCCACTTGTTGGCCGTGGGTGGCGACCCGTGATGCTTAAGGATAGAGCCCAGGTGGATGAGCAGTTCATGACATGCAATACTCCACTTTGGCCCTATCTTGAGCTAGACGGGCGGTCGGAGAGGCCCCTCCGATCAATCGGCTGGTCACGTCAAGCCCCTAGCACCTATATGATTGCCCCAACCCTATTGCCTTATGGCAAGCTCCACCCCCTTTTTATCATATGGGTGCTAGAAGGCCGTGGCTGCGGGTCTACATGTCCTGGAATGACGTTAAACTCTATCTGATGGTGAGGTTCCAGTTTTGGAGGTTTGGGGATGTGGAGCACCATTGCCCCTGGTCCCTCTGAACCGGAAGTGGTAGTACCTATTAGGGTCCCATCTATGGGTTAAATAGAAAATGTGATTTATAAAAAATTGAGTATCCATTAAAAAATGGAATTTATTTTCAAAACTTTGTAGGCATTAAATGACCCACTGAGGTTGATATGCCGTAAAACAAACCAAACCTAACCGTTACACCACGCGCTTCAACAACAAAAAGACATACAACTGATTGTATGGAATTTAAATGATTATTCAAATTTAATTGAAATATTACTAATTAGGTTTATAGACAGTTCTTCAAATTGGAGATTTAAAATAATTACATGCAGTTGTATTGATTCAAATTCCTATTTTCATGTGGATTAAAATGAAAATGTCTGACCAAAACATGGCTTCCTCAAAACGAAATGAACGGGGGGGGTGACTTACTGTCATTTATGTAGCTAATGTTCAGATTACCAAACTTACTAGCAGTACCTGTAGATATACCACAATAAGATTATTTAATTATTACAAGATTTGATGTTTACTTAAGAGCTATTGTAAATAGTTCAATATGTAAAAAGTATAATAATCTTTACTTTTTTTTTTTCTTTTTTTTTCTTTTTTCTTTTCCTTTTCATCTTTTCAATTGAAACATATTAACATTATCACTTCTGTGTGCTCCCCTTCTGTTGTGTGTGTGTGTGTGTGTGTGTGTGTGTGTGTGTGTGTGTGTGTGTGTGTGTGTGTATTTGACGGCATATAAGACGCACCCCCATATCAGCAGGTCAGATTCAGGAAAAAAGTTTCTAGTGTATTTAGGATTATGGTTTAACCAGGGTTAATAATCTGGACAAAAAAAAGTTTAAATCTCTTAAGTGTTGCTCACTCAAAAATAAAATAAAAATTACACTAAAAAATGTTCAAAGGACAATACTAACATTATAAGATTAATTTTGAAAAGATTGGTTAAATCGAACTTAACGGACCTAAATTCCACCATTATAATCACCCCACCGAAAGAAATTTTAAAAAAATATACCAAATGTTGAGAATTTTGCTTATAGTTATTTACTAAGCTTAGCTTAGATGTGGCACAAGGCCAGAAGTATGGGCACCCAGTTGAGCAATCACTAACAATGGTCTGCTAACTTAGCTTGTAACCATTACACCACCAGGTGCCCAAGAGAATTGCTTATAGTTATTTACTAAGTTAGCTTAGATGTGCACAAGGCCAAAGTATGGGGAACCAGTGAGAATCGAACTCACTAACAATGGTCTGCTAATATAGCTTGCTAACCATTACAACCACGTGAGGTGCCCAAGAGAATTTTGCTTATAGTTATTTACTAAGCTTAGCTTAGATATGGCACAAGGGCCAGAAGTATGGGCTCCACAATGAGAATCGAACTCACTAACAATGGTTTGCGAAGCGAGCTTGCCATAACCATTACACCACGTGGTGCCCAAGAGAATTTTGCTTTTAAGGTGTGTGTCGGAAATCCACTTCTACTTATTAGGACTCGCGCAACCATGTGACCACTATGGCATCTCTGTGCTGGTATTTTATTTTATACCGACTGTTCTGGTCATACCTAGCACATTGCTTTGAACCTTCGTGGACGACGAAACATAGGATTATATCAGTGGACCTTTTACACTACGTAGGATTCCATAACTCAAGACTTATTCATTTACTTTAAGTCCTTTTTAACTGGCCAAGGATGGCGGTCAGAAACTCAACACCAAAAATCAGGGAATTAACCGAATTTAATGAAATATTCAGTGTTGATATATAATCAATGATGCTGATGATGCTGATGATGATGACGTTTTTAGATAACGACATTAAATGTTGTGAGAAAAATGTCAAATATATGAAAAGCGTGAGTGTGATTGAAGGAGAGAAGCAGTAAGTAGAAAGAGAAAGTGATATTTTTAAGAAAGCAAGATAGATAGATAGATAGAGAGAGAGAGAGAGAGAGAGAGGAGAGAGAGAGAGAGAGAGAGAGAGAAGTGACAAAGAGACAAACAGATGACAGACAAGAGAGAAGAAGGAGAGAGGGGGGGAGGAAAGAGACAACAGATGACAAGAGAGAGAGAGGGAGGAAAGAGACAAGCAGATGACAAAGAGAGAGAGGAGAGAGAGAGAGAAAAAAAGAGACAAACAGACAAACAGATGACAGACAAAGAGAGAGAGAGAGAGAGAGAGAGAGACAAACAGATGACAGACAGAGAGAGAAAGAGAGAAAGAGAGAAAGAGAGAGACAGGTGACAGACAAAGAGAGAGAGAAAGAGACAAACAGATGACAGGCAAAGAGAGAGAGAGAGAGAGAGAGAGAGAGAGAGAGAAAGAGACAAACAGATGACAGACAAAGAGAGAGAGAATAGAGAGAAAGAGAGAGACAGATGACAGACAAAGAGAGAGAGAGAGAGAGACAGACAGACAGACAGACAGATGACAAATTGAGAGAGAGAGAGAAGACAGAGGAGAGAGAGGAGAGAGAGAGAGAGATAGTCTAGAGCAAAATTCGCCATATGAATCCAAAATGGTATAACCACCTTGATGGTGTGCAGATAAAACCAAAATGGCTGGTCAACAGATGGTATCACTTGACAAGTGAGTTATGACTGCGATGCAGCTTCCTTTTAAGAAAAAAAGTATTCTATACTCCCACGTACGAAACCCTGGGATGAGAATATGCCGACACTATCCTCTGAAGACGAGTAAGAACCCCTTCCCCATAGGGGTGTTCTGGGTATGACAATAAACCGCTTCTGATGATGAGATTCCAGTTCTGAAGCTTAAAACAAAAATTTTAGATGTGGGGGGGGGGGTCCAGATGGTCAGGTCCACCCCTAATTCATCTAAAAACCCGGTGCCAGTTTCGGTTCAACCTCGAATCGAAGGTATCCTGTTTTTTGTGGAAAGAAAGTGATTTCTTCAGTTATTTTCGAAGTGAGAGTATATTTCCACATTGCCATGGCACACAGGGTTTATGGGAGGAATTGGTGATTCCAATCTTCAACTTAACTTTTTCCCAATAGCCCAAAGCTTAAAGTCTGTCCTCCATCAGGGGTGCTCATTTCCCCGTATAAGTTTATAGTAAGTCGAGCCCCCATACAATACTAATCTATATGGTGATTTTATGATTTCTAAGTACAAGTGTCACTAAGTATGGGGAGTATATTTTTAAAAAAGCCTTGTTTATTTATATTGTGCTGGATCTAAAGTTTTGTTAAGAATAGATGATTTGTTATTGTTTGTCCCTGTTAGAGAGAGTTATCTCCCCCTAACGATTGGAACCGGACTCTCTAAAGAGGAGGTGGACAAAAATACTGACTATCACCAGATAAGAACCGGACCGCGGTACGACACACACGCGTATCCTATCATCAGCCGACCTCTAATCCAAAACCATCCGACTGTATTCCCTGTCAGTGAGAATAAATAAAACAAATATTGTTATATGTTAAACATATTTCACTGTTTTTATTATCATTTCTGTATATCCTACATCTCGGGAAAGCCGAAATCCACTTTGAAAAGTGTGATCAATTCCTTTCTATTATTAGGGTTATTCGGAATATTGTCCTCATCTTTATTGTCACCCGTACAACATTTTGGCTGATCTGTCCCCTGGCCTTCTTGTCGGACTTTGGAACCTTCTCTTCGAACCCAGGAACCTTCATGGGACTTTGAACCCAACCCTTTATTCCATCAATGGGGGTATACTGTTCTCATCTTTATTGTTATCTGTACAATGTTTCGGCTGATGTGCCTCCGGCCTTCTTCAGGTATTTTCTGATGGATTCGGGAACTTTCTCAAACTCAGGAACCTTCTCTTCCATCTTGTGAATCTTCTTTTCGAACTCATGGACCTTCTTGTCGTAATCGGGAACCTTCACGGAACTTTAAACCCAACCCTTTATTCAATCCATGAGGGTAAACTGTTCTCATTCCGCTAACCATGACTGGATACAAGTGTTAAGCTGTGTTAATTATTATTTTATATTACTGTCGACCTTGACCAGGATTGAACCTATGATGCAATCCTAATTAGCTATTCAGTTTGTCTACATGAAAATATGAACACATAAAGAGATTCACTGAGTTGTCTCAGTATCACAAACACTGTTGGATCATGTGTATTGGCCTTAAAGTGTTATGCTTCGTTATTGGTCAACAACGCAGATACACCTGCTTTCTGTTGTAATATATTGCCTGATCGGTCGGTTGCACCCGAGGACCGAGCTACACGCAGGAAGTGCGTGGGTGTCGTACAGGCTGGAAACAGAAAAAAATGTGGCCTTGAACTGACCTTTGGCACCTAAAAATGCAGGTGAATATTTGACACTGTTTAGGTGCAGAAAATCTGAAGGTGTAGCCCATAGTCAATGAAAACAGGCTGCGTGGGCGAGGAGGTGTGTCTACAGAAAAAACTGCGTAGGTATCACGATCAAAGAGGTGTGACACCGGTAGTAGGTCTACAATTTAAAAAAATTCAAAAGCCCGTGGAAATCGATTTGCAGACAACGATCAGGTTCGAGATCACTTGAAGAGGAATTCCGAGGGCTCCACTTTTGCGTAACCCCTTGCTAGCCCCTCTATACACAACCGAGGAAATAAAGATTTCATGTTATATTTTCATAAATATAAGTTTTCATGTTCCTTGATGGGTCCAGTGTGTAACACTGTGTATGTGGAAGGGTAGAGCTTGAGAGAAGTATCTGTGTGTTCGCCAGTAGACATGCGTGTGTGTATTTGTCCGTGTGTCAGTCTATATGAATATATTCGATCGCCTGTGTATGTGTGTATATGTGCATATCCGTGTGTGTGGGAAGGTGTATCTTAGTTTCTGTCTGTGTTCGTGTTTTTGTGTGTCAGTCTATATGAATATATTAGATCGTCTGTGTATGTGTGTATATGTGCATATCAGTTTGTGTGGGAAGGTGTGTCTTAGTTTCTGTGTTCGTGTCTCTGGGTCACAGTCTATATGAATATATTTGATAGTTTGTGTATGTGTGTATATGTGCATATCAGTGTGTGTGGGAAGGTGTATCTTAGTTTCTGTGTTCGTGTCTCTGGGTCACAGTCTATATGAATATATTTGATAGTTGTGTATGTGTGTATATGTGCATATCAGTTTGTGTGGGAAGGTGTGTCTTAGTTTCTGTCTGTGTCGTTTTTTGTGTGTCAGTGTATATGAATATATTGATCGTCTGTTATGTGTGTATATGTGCATATCAGTGTGTGTGGGAAGGTGTATCTTAGTTTCTGTGTTCGTGTCTCTGGGTCACAGTCTATATGAATATATTTGATAGTCTGTGTATGTGTGTATATGTGCATATCCATGTGTATGGGAAGGTGTATCTTAGTTTCTGTCTGTGTTCGTGTTTTTGTGTGTGTCAGTCTAAATGAATATGTTAGATCGTCTGTGTATGTGTGTATATGTGCATATCATTGTGTGTGGGAAGGTGTATCTTAGTTTCTGTCTGTGTTCGTGTATCTGCGTTTCAGTCTATATGAATATATTTGATCGTCTGTGTATGTGTGTATATGTGCATATCAGTGTATGTTGGGGTGAGGTGGGTGTAGGTTGATAATTACATTTATTCGACGTGGGGTGCAAAGTCTTCCATACTTAAATAGAGGGATTAATGGAGAGCTCTTCATAGAAAAGTTCGTCATTGTATCGCATGTCAACAAAGAAGGCCACTGCTCAACAGAAGTGGAATCGACTGCTGTGAGGGGTTTTAGGTTTGCAGCATAACATCAAAATATCTCAAATTGTTGAAAACCATCAATAAAAGCTTTTTTTTTTGTTATATTTATGGGGAAAGATGGGAATAAAATCCAACGGAAGGAGAAATGTAAAACAATACAGAAATTTAAATTGACATGCTTCGCTATAAGTCTATACTTTTTTCAGAAAGAAAATTACATTTCAATTCAGAGAAAAAAAACGAAGTCTGTACGTAACAATGGAATATATTATATATACATATATATATATATATATATATATATATATATATATATATATATATTATATATATATATATAGTTAAAAATTGATGGTAAAATGAATGAATAGATGAAATAAAAATGAATGAAATGATGGGGGTAAATGAAAAATCCTTTCCAAGGGACCCCTCTCAAAAGTATTAAAACACTTTTTGAGAGTGGCGTCCCTGATAGAAAGTTTTTCTCATCTATTATTAGACTGCTTTGAAACATCAAGTTAATATAATTATTCTATAAATTATTAGAGAAGATAAATTCGTTTCTTTCCTTTGCAATATCTGTTAAGAATGAGTTTGAATTTTTATATTTGTATATATCTAATTGTGTCTAGTTAACTTCCGGTGAATATTGCTACATTGTAACTATACTGAATTCAAAATAAAAACGGTCAAATAGAAGAATTTATTTACTTAGCTTTTTTTTTTTCAGTTGTAAAATGAAATATATTAATTAATTAGATAGATCAGTAAATAAATAAAAGATTATCTTTAATTATATATTAGAAAAGATTGATGAATTATATATATATATATATATATATATATATATATATATATATATATATATATATAGTATATTAAGAAAGAATGAAAAACACAGGTTTAAATGAGTTAAGTGGTGAGTTTATTGGCCGACGCTGCAGTGTTTCGATCTATTAATTAGATCATCTTCAGGGTATTTGTTGGTATATGGAAGGTAATAAGAAATTTTTATCAGAGAATAACGAGAAAAGCGAGTGATAGTCCTTGTTATTCAGTCTGTTTAAAATTTGAAGTTTGAAAAAAGGAGACGGTTTGAAATATGACGTCAAATATTCTCCTTTACGGTGTGAGTATGGGACTGTGTAAGTGTGTGTAGCGAAAAGAACCGACTGAATAACATATATATACATATATATATGTGTGTGTGTGTGTGTGTGTGTGTGGTGTGTGCATGTGTGTGTGTGTGTATTTGGGACAGCATTCTTTCATTTATACATGTTTAACAATTTTTATTAATACCTTTTTTATATATTTTTACATCAAACTCTTTTGAGTTTTTTCTTATGGATAATAATGCTTCTGATTTTAAAAATAAAATTTATTTATTTTTAACACAGAATACGCATTTAAAAAAAAAATTCCAACATCGAATACATTTTGGAGGATATGTGCTTAATTGAAGTCATACCTAATTTTGAAAATTAATTAGTTAATAATTAATGAATTTAGGCGGGCATATATGTTCAAATGTAAGGCTAAACAAAGCGAGAAAATGTCAATCCCTGTATGTACATTTCGACCTATTAGGTCTCATCAGCAAGGTTATAGACATTGTTTGTTTACTACTTTTGTACTGTCGTGCGATAAGTCCCCAAAAAGTGGTATATAATTAAGTTCAAAACGAACAAAAAATCTGGTATAGGCCAGCTGGTGTAGTGGTTAGAATCCCCGCCAGTCAGCTTGGCAGTCGAGGTTTCGAGTCACACACTGAGCAGTCTCCCATGACTATAACCTTGCTGATGAAACCTAATAGGTCGAAATGTACATACAGGGATTGACATTTTCTCGATTTTTTTAGTCTTACATTTGAACATATATGCCCGCCTAAATTCATTAGTTATTAACTAATTAATTTTCAAAATTAGGTATGACTTCAATTAAGCACATATCCTCCAAAAATTGTCGGCTTTAAGCCATATAAAAATAAACACATTGTTTGTTTACTTACTTTCTTATATATATATATATATATATATATATATATATATATATATATATATGAGTATGAAAAGGTGGAATGAAAACATCACACAATGCTGTTAAAGAAGAAAACAATTTATAATATAATCATAGCTGATACTGATCAATATTTCGATTTTACAAAAATCATCATCAGAGCTCATTTACTCCGTGGTGTTTGTGATCGGAGATAAATGTCAAATCATTAGATATTGATCAGTATCAGCTATGATTCTATTATAAATTGTTTTCTCTTAAACAGCATTGTGTGATGTTTTCATTCCACCCTTTCTTACTCATATTGTCGGATTCATTTCCTTTCTTTTAACTTATATATATATATATATATATATAATGTACACATATTTGTGTCTCTACAGGGGAGGCCGTAGTGGAATGTCACGTGACAAAGAGCTTGTTAAGTTAGACAACATTATTCTAAAATGTTTTCCTTTTCATTTGGTTTACTCGGTGGGGGGCACTTACATTGTCTCTGACTCATCCAGACATTACCATTACCCCACAAACACGCTCACGAAACTCTCTCTCTCTCTCTCTCCCTCTCTCTCTCTCTCTCTCTCTCTCTCTCCTTTTTCTTGCAGTATTTCTATTTTTCTCTCTCTTTTTTCCAATCATCCTACCTCTTTCCATTTTCGTATCCTCCTCTCTCATCCTTACTCTCCTTCCCAGCTCTCTCTCTCTCTCTCTCTCTCTCCTTTTTCTTGCAGTATTTCTACCTCTCTTTTTTCCAATCATCCTACCTCTTTCCATTTTCGCATCCTCCTCTCTCATCCTTACTCTCTTCCCAGCTCTCTCTCTCTCTCTCTCTCTCTCTCTCTCTTTTCTTGCAGTATTTCTATTTTTCTCTCTCTTTTTCCAATCATCCTACCTCTTTCCATTTCGCATCCTCCTCTCTCATCCTTACTCTCCTTCCCCCCTCTCTCTCTCTCTCTCTCTCCCTCTCCTTTTTCTTGCAGTATTTCTATTTTCTCTCTCTTTTTTTCCAATCATCCTACCTCTTTCCATTTTCGCATCCTCCTCTCTCATCCTTACTCTCCTTCTCTCTCTCTCTCTCTCTCTCTCTCTCTCTCTCTCTCTCTCTCTCTCTCTCTTCTCTGCAGTATTTCTATTTTCTCTCTCTTTTTCCAATCATCCTACCTCTTTCCATTTCGCATCCTCCTCTCTCATCCTTACTCTCCCCCTCTCTTCTCTCTGTCTCTGTCTCTGTCTCTGTCTCTCTCTCTCTCTCTCTCTCTCTCTCTCTCTCTCTCTCCTTTTTCTTGCAGTATTTCTATTTTTCTCTCTCTTTTTCCAATCATCCTACCTCTTTCCATATTCGCATCCTCCTCTCTCATCCTTACTCTCCTTCCCCCCCTCTCTCTCTCTCTCTCTCTCTCTCTCTCTCTCTCTCTCCTTTTTCTTGCAGTATTTTCTATTTTTCTCTCTCTTTTTTCCCAATCATCCTACCTCTTTCCATTTTTCGCATCTCCTCTCTCATCCTTACTCTCCTTCCCCAGCTCTCTCTCTCTCTCTCTCTCTCTCTCTCTCTCTCTCTCTCTCTCTCTCTTGCTCTATTTTCTCTCTCTTTTCAATCATCCTACCTCTTTCCATATTCATCCTCTCTCTCATCCTTTCTCTCCTCTCCTCTCTCTCTCTCTCTCTCTCTCCTCTCTCTCCTCTCTCTCCTTTTTCTTGCAGTATTTCTATTTTCTCTCTTTTTTTCCAATCATCCTACCTCTTTCCATTTTCGCATCCTCCTCTCTCTCCTTACTCTCTCTCTCTCTCTCTCTCTCTCTCTCTCTCTCTCTCTCTCTCTCCTTTTTCTTGCAGTATTTCTATTTTTCTCTCTCTTTTTTCCAATCATCCTACCTCTTTCCATTTTCGCATCCTCCTCTCTCATCCTTACTCTCCTTCCCCCCTCTCTCTCTCTCTCTCTCTCTCTCTCTCTCTCTCTCTCCTCTCTCTTTTCTCTCCTCTTCTCTCTCTCTCTCCTCGCATCCTCCTCTCTCTCTCTCTCTCTCTCCTCTCTCTCTCTCTCTCTCCTCTCTCTCTCTCCTTTTTCTTCAGTATTTCTCTCTCTCTTTTTTTCCAATCATCCTACCTCTTTCCATTTTCGCATCCTCCTCTCTCATCCTTACTCTCCTCCCCCACTCTCTCTTCTCTCTCTCTCTCTCTCTCTCTCTCTCTCTCTCTCGCTCTTGCACTCCCCTTTATTGCTTTCTTTGTATCCTTCACACTTTTTCTATCCTCCCCTCTCAGTTTTCCTATTACTCCCCCTCTCTCTCTCTCTCTCTCTCTTTCTCTCCCTCTCTATCTATCTATCTATCTATCTATCTATCCTTCTATCTTTCTTTTAAAATATCACTCTTTCTTACTGCTTCCTCTCCTTCATTCACACTCACTCTCTCATTATTTTGACATTCTTCTCACTATGTAATCTAGCTTTTCTTCCTCCCCCTCTTTCTCTTACTTTCTTGGTTATTCTTCCTCTTACCTCTCTCTCTCTCTCTCTCTCTCTCTCTCTCTCTCTCTCTCTCTCTCTCTATCTATCTATCTATCTTGCTTTCTCTTAAAATATCACTTTCTCTTTCTTACTGCTTTCTCTCCTTCAATCACACTCACTCTTTCATTATTTTGACATTTTTCTCACAACATTTAATGTCGTTATCTAAAAAACGGTCCTCCTCCCCTCCTCCTCCTTCTCCTCCTCCTCCTCCTCCTCATCATCATCATCAAGTCGCGCAATTAGCACGGATATCCATTACAATCTCTTTTTTCTTCTTCTTCAAATGAACAAAGGTCAGCCCCTCCCCTCCTTCTACATTCTGAATTGATAAAAAAAATTGTAAGTTTTTTTGTTTTTTAATAAAATAAGCTGTTCATTATAAAATTAAGTCATTAACGAATAATTTGGTGAACATATCATTAAAATCGGACAATTATTTTGAAGATTGTCGTCTTTTAACATCGTTCACACTGCACACAATTTCAGAAAAATTGAAGGGGGTGGGTGTCACTTTTACTTTTTTCTGGATGATTTGACATGGAATTACCCTTACCTGCCCACCCTGTCGGCTGGGGCGTTAGAATGCACCTCTGCAGAGGGGTAAGACTCCCCCAATGGGGCCACCTGTTGGCCGTGGGTGGCGACCCGTGATGCTTAAGGATAGAACCCAGGTGGTTGAGCAGTTCATGACTTGCAATACTCTACTTTGGCCTTATCTTGGGCTAGACGGGCAGTCGGAGAGGCCCCCTCCGATCAATCAGCTGGTCACGTCAAGCCCTAGCACCTATATGATTTTCCCAACCCCATTGCCCTTATGGCAAGCCCCAGCCCCTTTTTATCATATAGGTGCTAGAAGGCGGTGGCTGCGGGTCTACATGTCCTGGGAATGACGTTAAACTCTATCTGATGGTGAGGTTCCAGTTTTGGAGGTTTGGGGAATGTGGAGCACCCCTTCATCACCATTGCTCCCTGGTCCACTTGACCCGGAGTGGTAGTACCTGTTAGGGTCCCATCTATGGGTTAAATAGAAAAACATGAGTTGATAAACAAAATTGTATCATCCATTAAAAATGAAATTATTTCAAAACTTTGTTAGCATTAAACATTGTTTTTACCAATAGAAGTATTCGGTATAAAATAACCCAAGGGGTTGACATGCCGCAAAACCCAACCAACCAACCCTTACCTGCTGTTGTTTAAGTAATGTCGTCGGGTGGCCTAAAGTCGGTATCAGCCAGACTACCAGTGAGTCTATCCCCTTTTCAATAGTGCTAGGCCAAGGAGATTGTTTTGGGGTCTGAGGTGGAGCGCCACACCTACTATCAGCTTCTCACTTTACCGCACAGTTACCTGTGCTACTCAAACGCTGAGTTGGCGAGGGCCGGTATCGAACTCCAGAACCTCGTGGTTCCTAGTTCGAGTCTCTACCGACTGAGCTAAACCGGCCCTTTAGGTAACTATAAAACTAGTATAAATATAGACAATCATTTTTGACATGCTTCAGCAGACAACTTTTTAAAAATTTTATTTGTTTGTTTTATTTGTTGTCTAATAAAGACCTGGTTTTCTATTTCATTCGTATTTCTCAAGGACTGTAGATTTTTTTTTTTTTTTGGTCCTGAACAATGGCGGCTCGTGACATTAATTCGTGGTGGGGGGCTGCTTTGGAAAATATATAAAAATTGTATTAATATTGCGTAACATATTGCGTAATATATATATATATATATATATATATATATATAATATATATATTGAAGAAATGGATACAACAGAAACCTACTCGAGTTTCATCGCTAGAATCATCAGGGTTAAATCCACTGAATTAATCGAGTTACCGATTAATTGCAGCTGATCACACGTATGTTCATTGAATAAGATTCATCGTTACATAAATAAATTCACGATAAATCTTATTCCATGAACATACGTGTGATCAGCTGCAATTAATTGGTAACTCGATTAATTCAGTGGATTTAACCCTGATGATTCTAGCGATGAAACTCGAGTAGGTTTCTGTTGTATCCATTTCTTCAATAAATTTGCTCTACTTTGTACTGAGCACTTTGTATTTGTTTTATCATGGACTTAACCCCTGGATCCTGTGCACCTCCAACGATCTAGCCCATATTCACCGGTAAGCCACCCTTTATATATAAATACAATGTATATATATATATATATATATATATGGTATTTGTGGAAAAGGTGACTTACCGGTGAAACAGGTCACAATGGTTAGTTGATGCAAGTTTCACAATGATAAGACAGCGATATAACAAATATAAAGTGCTCAATACGTTAGTAGAGCAAATGCATTATGATAATGGTACACAGTAATAACCTACTCGAGTTTCACCATAAGGATCTTCAGGGTTAAATCCACTGGATTAATCGAGATATTGACTAATTGCAGTCGATTGCATGTGTCAATATCTTGATTAATCCAGTGAATTTAACCCTGAAGATCCTTATGGTGAAACTTGAGTAGGTTATTACTGTCTACCATTATCGTAATATGTATATATATATATATATATATATATATATATGGGTAATTCCATGTCAAATCATCAAGGTCATGTCACCCACCCCCTTCAATTTTTCTGAAATTTTGTACTGGTGTAGACTAAGTTAAAGTTAGACAATCCCCCAAATTTGAGCTTCCAATTCGAAAGATTCGCCGGGTTATGTTGATTTTAAACTCGAAAAATTTGAGGGGTGGGGACAGAAAAATGGCGACATTTTGCAATGTATTTTTGTCTATAAAATGTGTTCTAGAGCTTCCCTACTCCTAGAAATTGGTTTATAGAAGGTTTTAGGCCTGAGGAATCCAAAAATGTTATCAAAATAGGCATAAAATTAACCCTTTTACGTTATTAAGGGTCTCTGATTTTTTCAATGCAAGATCAATAAGTGAAAAAATCACAATGTGGCACTACATATAATTATTCTTTCCCTTTAATTTATTATTCTACAGATATTGAACATTATTTGTACCAAAAATGGAGTTTGGTTTTTGCTCACAAGCGAAGTTTTGACATCAGTTAAGATTTGGCACTTTTACGTACAGCCATTGAATAAGCACCATATGGAGCAAAATAACTGTCAGAATTCGATAGAAATTATCAGGATTATGTTGGTGGTTGGATATATTTAAAATAAATAAAAACAAACAATATATTTCCCATGTATCAATCATATTGCCTGCAAAATTCTGACAATATACAAACGTCAATATCGGCACCACATTTCATTTTAGAATTGAAAATTGGAAGGTAACAAAAATGATAACAAGATCCTAGGTACCACCAATTTTTTACAGACAAAAATAGATTACAAAATGTCACCATTTTTCTACCCCCCCTCCACAATTTTTAGAGTTTAAAATCGACATAACTCGGCGAATTTTCCTTTTCTACTCTCTCTCTTCTCTCTCTCTCTCTCTCTCTCTCTCTCTCTCTCATATTCATTCTCTCTCTCCTCTCTCTCCCTCTGTCTTTCATATTCATTCACTCTTATTCCTTTTCCTCTCCCTCTCTCTCATATTCTTCTCTCTCTCTCTCTCTCTCTCTCTCTCATATTCTTTCTCTCTCTCTCTCTCTCACTCATATTCATTCTCTCTCTCCCTCTCTCTCCCTCTGTCTTTCATATTCATTCACTCTTATTCCTTTTCCTCTCCCTCTCTCTCATATTCATTCTCTCTCTCTCTCTCTCTCTCTCTCTCATATTCATTCTCTCTCTCTTAAAAGAATATTCTCTTGCCTCTTTTATCAATGAAATCATGCTCACACATACAAACACACACACACACACACACACACACACACATACACACACACACACACACAACCTTGAGGTTTGTTTCGATTCGATTTATCGCAAAAGATTTATACACACACGCGCAACCACACATTCATAAACACATAAAAAAATGCACAATCCTTTTTTCGATACAAACACTTACACATTCTAATACTCACACCGCAAAAAAGAATATTTGACGTCATATTTCAAACCGTTCATTTTTTCAACGTTCTTTTTTCTCAAACTTCAAATTTTAAACAGACCGATAAACAAGGACTATTACTCGCCTTTCTCCTTATTCTGAGATAAAATATTTTTATCCCCTTCCACATTCCAACAAAAGCCCTGAAGATAATCTAATTAATAGATCGAAACACTGCAGCGTCGGCCAATAAACTCACCACTTAACTCATTTAAACCTGTGTTTTTTCAATTTTTTATTATACTACATATATCTCAGTCTTTTCATCATATTTTATCAATTATATTTTATCATATATCTTATTAGTTAGATTTTCTATTATAGTTCAAATCTATCTGTCTATCTATCTATCTATCTAAGTCTCTTCATCATATTTTATATGTTATATTTCATCATATATCTTATCAGTTAGATTTTCTATTATAGTTCACATCTATCTGTCTATCTATCTATCTATCTAAGTCTTTTCATCATATTTTATTTGTTATATTTTATCATATTAGTTTGATTTTCTATTATAGTTCACATCTATCTGTCTATCTATCTATCTATCTCAGTCTCTTCATCATATTTTATATGTTATATTTCATCATATATCTTATCAATTAGATTTTCTATTATAGTTCACATCTATCTATCTATCTCTCTCTTTCTCTCTCTCAATATATATATATATATATATATACATATATATAATATATTATATATACATATATACATATATATATATATATATATATATATATATATATATATATATATATATACATCAGTCTCTTCATATTTTATTTGTTATATTTTATCATATATCTTATCAATTAAATCATTTATTATAGTTCACTTCTCTCTATCTATCTATCTATCTATCTATGTATCTCAGTCTTTTCATCATATTTTATCTGTTCTATTTTATCATATATCTTATTAGTTTGATTTTCTATTATAGTTCACATCTATCTATATCTATCTATCTATCTATCTATCTGCCTGTCTATCTATCTATCTTAATCACTTTATCATATCTTATCTGTTATATCTTATCATTGAGGTGCCCAGGGTCGACCTATATATGCAATATCGACTTATACACGAGTTCACACGGTATGTCTGCTAATCTTCTGCTGATAATTTATCGGTCTTGGACACGCTCCACTGCCCCCCCCCCACACACACACACACGCCGGGTCCATTTTGGTTCTCGTCCACTGACTTGCCAGAAAAATGAAATCGACCAGTCGAATTAGACACGTTGGTGGTTTTTAACAAGAAACATTTAAGCATCCGTCGAAAGAGAATTCATGGGAGCAAAGCTGGAAATTTGTAACACCTTCATTGGTCTCCACTGAACGAAAGCCGGTGTGCTATCTGCTTTTCAGCCGCATCGTCCTCTAAGATAATAGTTATGCTCTTTTTATTGGAGTCTACCGGTAAAGTATTTCATGTGGGACGACGAGGGGTGTGGCACGACGAGGGGTGTGGCACGACGAGGTGTCAGGTCGTTTTTGATACGATTACCTACTTCACGGATTCGTACCACCGAGTACCAATGTACTGTTCTAGCCTTGGGAAACGAGAGTAGTGGGAAATGGACTCGTCGACCCGAGTTCAAATCCAGGATGAAGCCACAGTACGCATAGATCTATTGGCATTTCCGGTTCCTTTTGTGCCCCTGAAGTTACAGCGCCTCCTGTGACTGTAAAGTCCAATGCGAGAAAAAAAAAACATTCTCGACCACAGATGTAGCATTTGAAGGCTGCCCCTGAAGATGTTGATGTGCCGCTGCTTTCTTCTGGACCTCTTGGCTTCATGGTGTTGCGCCAGGGTGACTTCAGACATGTAGGGCAGACTGAGCTCTTCAAACTTGGTTATACAATCAATATAGGAGAAGGAAAACTCTGAATTTTAAACCTGTTAAACCCCGCTTAAGAAATTGACCTTGTGTCACATCCTGCTAGTGCGGAGGGGTTGGTATATATATATATATATATATATATAAGGAGCTGATGGTAGGTGTGGCGCTCCACCTCAGATGCCAAAAATAATCTCCTTGGTCTAGCGCTAGTGAAAAGGGGTTAGACTCCCTCGTTGATTGGCTGATACCGACTTTAGGCCCCCCGACGATATATATATATATATATATATTATATATATATATATATATATATATATATAATATATGGGAATACGGTGATGAAATTAATCCGACAATATGAGAAGAAAATATTTAAAAAATATAACAAACACAGGATGTTATGATCAGAGGAAACAATTTTATGTGTCAATATTTAAGCATTTCGATATATTGTACCATCTTCAGGACACTGTTAAGTAATGTTTATGTGAGGGACAAAATGAAAAAGGGTGAATATGATGTTATTAACCGTTAATTTTTATATGCGCGTTTGTTTACGAAAGCCAATGACGTGATCATTGCATGTGCAAAAATGGAAGGTGAAGATCATAGGATGACGCATGCATAAACATGAATAGGCGGAGAACGAAAATGTCAACAAAGATATGACGTATTTCATATGAAATATTAATTTTAGAAAAATAAGAAGATAAAAACAATATATAAATACATATAATCCATATATACGCATATCCACATATAATCTTTTTATTTTTCTAAAAAAAGGGTCCCATCTATGGGTTGAATAGAAAAACATGAGTTTATAAACAAAATTGTATTATCCATTAAGAATTGATTTATTTCAAAACTTTATCGGCATTAAATAACCCACTGAGGTTGATATGCCGTAAACCAAACAAACCAAACAAACCAAACAACTGTGTGCAAATTATTTGCATTAGATAGGAATACTTGAATCCATATAACTGTGCAAACAAATGATTATAGAGGAATAAGTGCAATGGAACTTTGCAAATATAGTTATGGCTGCAAATCAAAATGGATGGAGGCGTTCGTTATGAAACGGTTATCGTCGTGAGAAATGTACCGAGTGACCAGAGTTCAAATCTCGGACGTAGCTGCTTGCATTTCATAGAGCGCCAATAGAGAAGGATATAAATCCAACTATTCTCTTGTCAGCTATGGGTAAATAGTAGGAAAGGATGGGTTCTTTAACATTGGTATTGCAACCAGTCTAGGAAAAGGAAAACTTCTAATTTCTAAGATATTCTACGTTAGGAAGGGAATATTCATGTCTGTATGTGTGTGTGTCTGTGTATGAGAGAGAGAGAGAGAGAGAGAGAGAGAGAGAATAAATGAGAAAGAGAGAGTGTGAGTGAAAGTGAAAGAGAGTATCACTGATGGTCCAGCAAAGAGAGAGAGAGAGAGAGAGAAAGAAATAGAGAGAGGATGAGTGAGTAAGAGAGAGAGAGAGAGAGAGAGAGAGAGTGAGTGAATGATTGAGAGAGAGAAAGAGAGAGAGAAAATAGGAGTGAGTGATTGAGAGAGTATGAGTGGGTGAGTGAGTGAGTGAGAGTGAAAGAGAGTATTATTGATGGGTCAGCAAAGAGAGAGAGAGGGAGGGAGAGAGATAGAGAGAGAATGAGTGAGAAAGAGAGAGAGAGCGAGAGTGAAAGAGAGTATTACTGATGAGTCAACAAAGAGAAAGAAAGAGAGAAAGAGAGAATAAGTGACAGTGACTGAGAGAGAGAGAGAGTTTGAGTGAGTGAGTGATTGAAAGAGAGAGAGAGAGAGAAGAATGAGTGAGAGAGAGAGAGAGAGAGAGAGAGAGAGTGAGTCCGTAAGTGAGTGAGAGACTATAAGTGAGTGAGCGAAAGTGAGAGAGAGAGTAATATTGATGGGTCAGCAAAAGAGGGAGAGAGAGAGAGAGAGAGAGAGAGAGAGGATGAGTGAATGAGAGAGAGAGAGGGAGAGAGAGAAAGAGAGAGAGAATATGAGTGAGTGATTGAGAGAGTATGAGTGAGTGAGAGGGTATGAGTGCGTGAGTGAGTGAGTGAGCGAGAGTAAAAGAGAGAGAGAGAGAGAGAGAGAGTGAAAGAGAGAATAAGTGAGTGAGTGACTGGCAGAGAGGGAGAGTTTGAGTGAGTGAGTAAGTAATTGAGAGAGAGAGAGAGAGAGAGAGAGAGAGAGAGAGAGAGAGAGAGAGAGAATATGAATTCGTGAGTGAGTGAGAGATTATAAGTGAGTGAGTGAGTGAGCGATAGTGAAAGAGAGTAATATTGATGGGTCAGCAAAGAGAGAGAGAGAGAGGAAAGAGAGAGAGAGAGAGAATTAGGGAGTGAGTGATTGAGAGAGAATGGGTGAGTGATTGAGTGAGAGAGTTTGAGTGAGTGAGTGAGTGAGTGATTGAGAAAGAGAATATGAGTGAGCGGGTAATTGAGAGAAAGAGAGAGAATGAATGAGTGTGCGATTGAGAGAGAGAGAGAGAGTGAGAAAATGAGTGAGTGAGGGATTGAGAGAGAGAGAGAGAGAGAGAGAAAGAGAAGAGAATGAGTGAGTGACTGAGAGAGTATGAGTGAAAGAAAGTATTACTGATGGGTCAGCAAACAGTGTAGCTATACTTAATTCTAAAAATTAAGGCAGTCGCCGTAAAAATCAAGTCAGTGAGTGTAAAAACAAAACAGAAACAGTAAAAAAAAAAGAAAAAAAGAAAAAAGAAAAGACGCTAAACGCCACCCAGTGGTTTCGGAAGCAACAGACTGTGTAAAGAACATCTCCTAATGTTTACAAACAGACGAAACATCCGGCAGTTAATGTCCTCTCAGAATTGTCTGGTCTTCAATTGGATCAGAAGTTTGGCAATTTGTATACGTCAAAAGAATTGCCATTTTCGTTTGAGTTTGAGTATTGATTAACGGCATATCAAGCCCTGTGGGTCATTTAATGCCAGTAAAGGTTATTCTGGATTTTAGTCTTTAAAGTAGGGGTTCTATGGAGATATTCGGTTATGTTTTGTTATATCTTGTTGAAAAGGTTGCTTTTATTTTTTAATAAAATTTAAAATGTTTTCAGGGTTTGTATTCTTAAAGATGTCTCTCAGGTTTCTTGCTTGATAGTAATTAGTGCGGATATGTTTAAGGCTGTTACAATTTAGAAGGATATGTTTGATTGTAAGTTGTACTTTGCATGTTGGGCACGCTGGGGCGTCCTCCAATTGCCGTTTTATCAAACAAGTGCCAACATAAAAGTTGGATATATGTGAAAGAGACGACTTAAAAAGCTAATGTGTGTGTCCGTGCATGGAAATATTGGTGTGTGTATGTACATGTATGTGTGGGGAGTATTTGCCTCATACCCCACTTGTATGGGCTAGGCACAAAGCCTCGTTTTAATGTAGGCCCACCCACAAGCCGAAGCTCATGGGTGGGAAAGAACAAAAATTGCATCGGTCCATTCGGTATTCCCCCTCAAGGGGGTGCCTCAGGCGCTGGGTAATAAACCCAGCCCTGCCCCTTTAAATCAAGGGGGCAGGTATATGTGTGTGTGTGTGTGTGTGTGTGGATATTCCCTGTAGCAACGTTTGCCCTAGCCCTGTTGGTTTGGGTTTTAGAATACACCGACTGAATCTCCGAAAAGGGGTAAAAACACCCCCACTGATGGGGCGACTTGGTTGCCGTGGGTGATGAACCGTGATGCTTAAGGACGGAATCTTCATGGCTGAGCAGTCCGTGACATGCAACATTCCACTCTGGCCTTTAGGTTAGATGGGCGGTCAGAGAGGCACTTCCGATCAATCGACAGACCATATCAAGCCCTAGCCCCTATACGATTGTCCCAATACTATTGCCCTTATGGCAACCCCCAACCCTTTTTATCATATATGTGCTAGATGGCGGTGGCTGATGGTCTTCATGTTCTAGGAATGACATTAATCTCTATCTGATGGTGAAGTTCCAGTTCTGGGACTCTGGGGAATTGTTACATAATTATTAATACCCTAACACTTATTTACAGTAGTGTAGAAACCAAAATGGCTGTTATAAGTTGCAGCCGGCGGCCTTGAATGATTGAGTGACAAGGCTTGACCTCATCCTGATCCTTCCGGTGGATGCCGTGAGAATCGGTGGAGAAGACTCTCTTCCGGTTTAGATTAGAAAGAGTTTTTAGTCAGTATCGGCCAAACCACGAAAGTGGTAAGTCGTGTTAAGCGCACGGCCGATTCAATCTGCGCAGGTAGTCTGGTGGGGATTTCGGAATAAAATATGATCTAAAGCAAATCGAAGTCTTGTGTTATTATCTAAAAACTACCAATGACACAGGGCTTCTGATAAAGAGAAATCCCGAATGGAAAACCAGACACGAAGTCCCCAAGACGAAGTCCAGACGCTAGAAGAAGAACGTAAGATACAAAAGATGAGCAGAAGAATAATAGAAGTAAAGAGAGTTTACAACAGAATGAGGAGCACCCCTTTACCATTGTTCCCAGGTTCACCCTGACCCGGAGTGGTAATATCTATTAGGGTCGCATCTATGGATTAAATAAAAAAATTATTTATAAAAAAAATTGAATTTAAAAAATGTTCATCCAAACTATCGCTACGAATCTTTCAAAACTTTGCCAGCATTAAATGACCCACAGAGATTGATATGCCGTAAAACAAAACAAATCAAGATGAACCTGCAGTCTAGAGATAACTGTCACTTAGAACTGTCTTAACTCTTAACATCCTGTTGAGAATTTTCTAAGTCCAGAGCATTCCTATAAGGATATATTAAAAAAATGGCTAAAAATGACCTTTCATTAAAAGTTACCTGTTATTTCACTTAAATCAAAGACTTCTAAATATGTTTAATATTACATTTAAACAAAGGCTATCGTTTGAGGTAGATTAGGAAAACAAATGTGACTTCCGACCGGGTAGAATGAGGTGGTATAGGACGTTAAGAGTTAACCTAACTCCTTTATCCACTAGGCTATGTGTCCAATTGAACAATCCAGTGTGAAATCCAGGGGCAGCAGTAACATAGAATAATAATTAACACAGCTTAACGCCTCTACCCCAGCTATGGTTAGCGGAATGATAACAGGATACCCCCGTGGACTGAAGATAAATGGTTAGGTTCAAAGTCCTGTGATGGCTCCCGATTACGACAAGAAGGTTCCCGAGTTCGAAAAAAAGGTTCCCGAGTCCGAAATGTTTCCTGAGTCCGACAAGAAATACCTAAAGAAGGCCGGAGGGCACACCGGCCGAAACGTTGTACAGATAACAATGAAAGGTGATGACAATAGTCCGAATAATACAAATAATATTAATTATCAAGCTTCATCTCAAAAAATTCAGAGAAATGATATATTGGAGGGTTTGAATTTTTTTCTTCTTTTTTTTTTTCTTCGGAGAGAGGGAGGTAAACATCAAATCATCTGGCTTTTAAGTCAGCAAATCTTTAGTTTCAAGCCTCTTTTTTTTAACTCTTTCGTTCGCAAAGGGCTTAGCAATGAACTTTAAATGATCAATTTGAAAGATGCTTCAAAAGAAGTCCAACTACGAATGCGTTCACAAACGTATCTGCTTGCGTAAATGACACTCAATGGGTGTGTCCCAGAATTTTTCTTTTTTTTTCTTTCACCCTGTTTTTTTTTTTTTTTTTTTTTTTTTTTCTTCTGATACCCTAGTGTTCCCGTATTTTGACCCTTGCACTTTACGGAATGTTGGCAATGTGAGAATCAGAAGTGTTTCGAGGTCAGAGGTCGGCTTTTTTGGACACCATCCGGACGCCTCGAAAGCTAAAGTTAAGCTAGCACAATCCCGGCGTCTCGATACCGCTTGGTGTCGATTTTACTATCTCCACAGATACTTCACATTCCCAAACACGTAGGACCGGTGGAAGGGTTTTTTTTTCTAAAGCGATAACTTAATCCCTTTCGTTAACTCTCTCTCTCTCTATATAACCTTTTCTTTCCTTTTCGTCTATGTGTATGTGTGTATGTGTGTGTATGTGTGTGTGCACGCGCGTGCGCACTTGTGTGTAGACCTGAGCATTCTTTTTTTTTCACTTGTATCTACAGTCATAAAAAAGATAGCGGGACAAAGAATAATTTCCCAACGTTGATTTCGACAAAAAACGACACATGTGTTTGGTTCGGTAGTTCCAAAACATTTCTTGCTCGTGGTCAGGATTGAACTTGCAACCTACAGATGATTGTTGCTAGAGACTGTATTAACTCAACCCCTATATCGTTGCGCCATGTATCTAAAATTTCAAACAAATCGGGTTAATCCATAATATATAATATCTATTAATAATAGAGATTCGCTTCCAGTTTTTGTCTGTAACAAAAATTACGTCACTGCTTACGTCACATTGTCCGAAATCGTCATAACATAGAATAAATACACTCAAAATTTGAACATGCAACATTAGACAGTCCTCATTGTTTTTTAAAACAAGTTTTAATGAAAACATGACGCTTAAGAAATTGACCTTGTTTCGCATCCTGCTCGTGTGGAGATGTTGGTAAATATATATAAACCATCGTGGATTATTAAAAGCCAAAAGCATCCTTGTAGAAGAACACCAGTGGTATTATTTGACCCATAGTACTGGGGAAGAGGTGGTCATACTTTTTCAAAAGGTATTAGCCAGAAAGTGAACGTAATATTGTGACTGGAGTTCGAATTCGCTTACAGTGATGTCACCGAGGAGAAAAAGGAAATTGGTGGACACCAGCAAAGAAGAAAACCAATAAAATCCACATCCTATTTTTGTAGAAGGAGGGGGGGGGGTAAAAATTCTTACCCTTCATTTTTAAAATAAGAAAAGCTAGATAAATATATGATAACGGTATAAATCAATGATAGACAGGTATAGATAGATAGATAGGTAGAAATAGATAGGTAGAGATAGATAGATAGATAGATATGATAGAGATAGATAATAGATATATAGATGAGAAATTAGATAGATAGATAGATAAAAACAGGTAGAGATAGATAGATAGATACATAGATAGACAGGTAGGGATAGGTAGATAAATAGATAGGTAGAGATAGATAGGTAGATAGATAGGTAGATAGATAGAAGATAGATAGATAGATAGATAGATAGATAGAAGATAGATAGAACAGGTAGATAGATAGATAGATAGATAGGGATAGATAGGTAGAGATAGATAGATGACGGATAGAAGATAGATAGATAGATAGATAAGAGAGGTTAGAGATAGATAGATAGATAGATAGAAAGAAGGTAGAGATAGATTAGAGTAGAATAGATAGATAATAGATAGATAGGATTAGACAGGTAGAGATAGATAGGTAAATAGGTAGAGATAGATAGATAGATAGGAAGAGATAATAATAATAAAAGAAGAATATATAATGAATAAAAGATAAAAGCAAATACAAAGTAAAATAATTTTTATCAATATATTAAGAAGACCGGAAGGCACATCGGCCGAAATAAATAAATAAAGATGAGACCAATAGTCCGAATCATCCAAATAATACAAATTATCAAGCTTCATCGCAAAGATCAGAAACATATTCGTATCTAATGCTAATAATTTGTATGTAACTCCATGGTCTCAAATAACTATTGCTATTTAATAAAGACCATTTTTTTTGTCCTGGAAATTCTACTGTCAGTATGGATCAAATCCCTGTTATGATAAGTCATCATACCCACCCGCAAGGACCCCAATTCATCCTTACACACGGTGGACCTGATTCACCCCACATTCAACAACATAAACTCCCTAAACACATA
The DNA here is from genome assembly GCA_023376005.1 of Doryteuthis pealeii. Classification (NCBI taxonomy): domain Eukaryota; kingdom Metazoa; phylum Mollusca; class Cephalopoda; order Myopsida; family Loliginidae; genus Doryteuthis; species Doryteuthis pealeii. Next base: position 118,219,137 of record CM042151.1, on the reverse strand, counting down.
CCACACACACACACACACACACACATATATATATATATATATATATATATAATATATATATATATATATATATGAGAGTAAGTAAATAAACAATGTGTTTATTTGATATGGCTTATAACCCTAAACCTAGCAAAATCTTTTTTTTGATAACTACTTTTTAATATTAACTATCCGTAGAGGCACATGGAAAATAAATAAACATGTCTTTCGTTTTAAGTTTTATTTAAAGATGAATAACAATATTAGTTTATCTTTAGTGGAAAATTAATTTTTTTCTCATATGCTAACAACAACAACATGAAATAATGAATTTTTTGTGATTAAAATCAAAAAGTATTTTAGTATAAAAATGTGACTGGTTTTTATCGGCCGGCTGTTTTGTTTACTAACAACCGGTGAAAAGCAAAATTCAGTTCCTTTCAAAACAGATCTGGGCTGGGGTGCTTATTGGTGTCATGGTCCGATTAAGCTTGTATTCCCCACCCCCCCAAAAAAAAGGAATTTTATGGAGATTTTTTTTTTTAATTGTTTTAAATTTAAGGGTGCGAGACTTAAACAAATTTCTAGATTTAATTTTTTGTCCGGTTGTTTGTCACAACTAAGCAACGGGGAAAAATTGTTTTGTTTTTTCGCGCCTTATTGAAGAACTACCTTTAAAACTAATTAGTTAGGTTCAATTAATTGAAAATGATTATTCTATAATTACGTGTTTTTTTCTTTTTCTTTTAAAGATTTGAAATTATAAAGGACTTGCGATTAGTCACGTCTTTAAGGAACATGTCCCTCTGTTGTTTATTAATAGGGACTTGCTCATACCGAAACCCCACACCTTTCTGCACGAGGAACATAAAATTGTCTCTTTTTTTTTTTTTTTTTTTCTTTTTTTCTTTTTTTTTTTTTTTGCTAAAACCCTCTCCCGATTACACTAACTAGTAAAAAAATAAAAAACGCCCCCCCCCCGGGCGATGTAAAAATAGATTTTTGAAACATATTGCCTGAGGGGTGGGAGTAAAAAATTCAATGTCTGCGAGTTTGTACCCTAAGTAAGTAAAATCATCAAATTCATTAAAGGATTAAAAAATAAAACAATTTGAAATGTATACGGCTACAGCTAGTGTTACATGGGATAACATATTGTTGTATAGCCGTACCCTTCTGCCGTACTCTTCTGTCGTACCCTTCTGCCGTACTCGTGTAATTAATAGAGAGATAAACAGATACATTAGAGAGACTAGTACAAAATAAAAAAAATACCCTCCGGGCGATGTAAAAACTGATTTTTAAAACATATTGCCTGAGGGGTGGGAGTAAAAAATTCAATGTCAGCGAGGTTGTACCCTAAGTAAGTAAAATCATCAAATTCATTAAAGGATTAAAAAATAAAACAATCTGAAATGTAGACTTTAAATATCTATTAAAATAAAACAAACTATATATAGATATATAATACCAGTCATGTATTTATTAAAACTTGTTTAAAAAAACAATGAGGACTGTCTAATGTTGCATGTTCAAATTTTGAGTGTATTTACTCTATGTTATGATGATTTGGGGTAATGTGACGTAAGCAGTGACGTAATCATCAAATTCATTAAAGGATTAAAAAATAAAACAATCTGAAATGTAAACTTTAAATATGTATTAAAATAAAACAAACTATATATAGATATATAATACCAGTCATGTATTTATTAAAACTTGTTTTGAAAAAACAATGCGGACTGTCTAATGTTGCACGTTTAAATTTTGAGTGTATTTATTGAATAAATACACTCAAAATTTGTACATGCCAAAAATCGTAGAATAAATTTTATTCTATGGTATGACGATTTCGGGTATAGTGACGTAAGCAGTGACGTAGTTTGTGTCACAGAAAAAACGGGATCGAATCTCCATTATTAATAGATTACACATGTCATATATATATATATATATAACCTTTTCTATCATTCATTGCAACTGGGAGGTCAATGTAGGTCCTTGCTGGGCGGCCCACACTAGCATGTCCATGTGTTGGCTTCCATGAGAGAAAGTCACTTACGAGTTCGTCCTTGCTCCTCTAGTAGTGTCCAGCATGCCTTGTCCGTCTCACTCGGAAGGTTTGTGAGATAGGGGGCAGGTGGCCGTACAGCTGCTTCCTTGTGGGGGTGCTGTTTCCACGACTTATTCAAGACCGCACGCAGCATTCTTGCGCAGCTCCCATCTAGCTTATTCTCAAGGCGCTTCTTAGGGCCCATATATATATATATATATATATATATATATATATATGGTAGAAATGTGAGGAGGTTAATCCGACAGTATGTGGAGAGAAGTAGACAAACACGGGATGTTATGGAAACTTGATGTTTATTGTCGACGGTGCAACGTTTCGGTCTCTTATTAGACCATCTTCAGGACTTGGATATAGTTCTTACTCCAATTTTTTAAAAGATTTTTTGAGAATTTCCATCATTGGAGTAAGAACTATATCCAAGTCCTGAAGATGGTCTAATAAGAGACCGAAACGTTGCACCGTCGACAATAAACATCAAGTTTCCATAACATCCCGTGTTTGTCTACTTTTCTCCATATATATATATATATATATATGCATATATATATATATATGCATATATATATATATATATATATATGCATATATATATATATATATATATATATATATATATATATATATATATATATATATATATATATATATATATATATATATACGTTTTTAAAAGCGAATGTTATAAAATATTCCGACTGCAGTTTCTTGCCGTAGCAATTCTTCAGGGAATTATTGCTTATTCCAGCCATCTACTTTTATTTGTATACGGGCTGTACCCATTCTTAAGTAAGTGGGTGTGCCTTCCACCCTACGTAATGCCAGAACCTACCAGGCACAGTTTGTGTTTGTTCAAATGCCTACACTTGTTTCTCAACTCAGATCGCTAGTTCAATATCTTCCCTGGGTCTCTGCATTCCGCTATTTTCAGTTTCTCTTGTAAGCACAGCATACAAGGGTTTTCGTTTCCTTTATGTGAAGGTGCCCTCTTTAGGGATAGGGATTTTTTCACATATGCTAACAACAACAACATGAAATAACTAATCTATTTTTTATTAAAATCAAAAAGTATTTCAGTATAAAAATGTTACTGGTTTTTATCGGCCGGCTGTTTTGTTTACTAACAACCGGTGAAAAGCAAAATTCAGTTCCTTTCAAAACAATTCTGGACTGGGGTGCTTATTGGTGTCATGGTCCGATTAATCTTGTATTCCAAAAAAAAAAAAAAAGAAGGAATTTTATGGAGATTTTTTTTTTTAATTGTTTTAAATTTAAGGGTGCGAGACTAGCTTTAGGGATAGAAAATACAGAGAAGCAACTACACTTGCTGTTGTATACTGGCTTCTTCAAACTCACGCTACTCTGACTCGTATACGTTGCTGGTACACAGCAGAGATCGTTCCTGACCCCCAGACGATGTATCTAGTAGTCAGCTATTGAACTTCAATAACAACAGATACGCGTATACAAAAGATGACTCTTCTTTATTTTCTTCGGTGTGTGGTAGGTGAGTGGCGGGCATGGAAAATGACACTACGACTACTTATGTGTGGTGGAAGGTGGTGGGCGAGCCTCACTGCTCGCTAGCAGCGCCCGACCGTATCGACGGTCAGACACCTTGTGCTCTTCTGCGCCGTCTCTTCGGGTCTCTCCATGGGCTGGTCTGATAACCGTTTAAGTACTGACGACGCGCCCACACATTCTTTTGTCCTTGACCGGAAGTCTTTCTCTTTGTTCAAATTAGCGTTTGTCCAGATGAGTCCTTTGTCACACTCTTTTGTTATAGCTAAGATTTCTGTCTCGCCTATCTATTGTTTTCCTTGTTCAATTTTCTTTGTCTTTTCGACTTCCCGCGCAAAACAAACAGTCAATCTGCAACAATCGCAAAATATGTGTGGGAGTTAAGGGAAAAGTATGGAAGAGATCCAGGGTTGGAGTGGAGAATCAATATCGGTAAATTAGGATAGCGTAGACATAAAGTCAATATCTCGCCAATGCGATAATCAACCGATGATCACATTGACGAGAAACTGACAGTCACCACGGGTTTACTCTATGTTACGCTATACTAACTAACATGTATATATTATATACACACACACATTTTTATCTATACTAGCAAATATATGCACCCTCCGGGCGCAAGTATTTAAGTTTTAATGTAATAAAATATCGTATTAATTTAGAAACGCTAATGAAACTAAATAAGAATGCAGATAAAAAGATTTGAAACAGAGGGAGCATAATCGAAAAAACAGAACAATTGAAATTTACTCTTCCATCACTCTCGTCTTTCATTGTCATTTTTTCTAATCTAAGTATTTTAGTTAAAAGAGGAAGCAAAGAATAAAATGACACTTATTTTTTTTTGTTAATGGATTTCATTTAAGATTCATTGAAGAGATTTTTGCTTATATTCATTAAAAAAACCAAACAGTTAGAAATCAATAATACTAAGCATACATTTATTAAATCACATTTTAATATCAATATGCAAATTAGCTTTCCCATTCACACTGTAACCGCTATTTGTTGTATATATAAATACAATTGCATGTTGTCAGTATGTAGACTATAGTTACAGTATTAATAATGTAAAAACAATTTTATTAATAATTGAGGTTTAGATAAATAAAATCTGGAGAATGTGATGTCAATAACTAAGAGAATTGTGACTTGAGTAGGAATATAGTTTCGGTTACAGACAGAAAAACACACAATCTCCATTAATAATAGATATTAAATATATATATATATATATCTAGCAAATATATGCACCCTCCGGGTGCAAGTATTTAAGTTTTAATGCAATAAAATTATAATGTTAACTTAGAAAAGCTAATGAAACTAAATAAGATGCCGATAAAAAGATTTGAAACAGAGGGGAATGCTAAAACTTGCTTTTTCTTCCTCCGTCTTTCATTGCTAAATTTTCATAATTTAACTATTTACTTAAATTAAAGAATAGAATTACTGTTAATATTTGCTAATGGATTTCTTTTAAGATTTATCTCGAGATTTTTGTTCATATTCATTAAGATAAAACCAAACAATTAGAAATAAATAATACTGAGCACATATTTATTAAAATCAAATTTTTGATATCAATATGCAAATTAACCTTCCATTCACACTGCAAACGGCATTTTTTGTATTATAAATACACTTGCATATTATTAGTATGTAGATATGATCAACAATATTAATAATGTAAAACAATTTTATTAATTAATGAGGTTTAAATATGATAAAAATTCATGGAGAATATGACGTAATAACTAGGGAATTGTGACTCGATTAGTAATATAGTTTCGGTTACAGACAGAAAAACACAACAATCTCCATTATAATAAGATATATATATATATATATATATATATATATATATATATGTATAGAGAGAGAGAGAGAGAAGAGAGAGAGATAAATAGAGAGAAGAGATATTTATATACCAACACTTGTTGGTAAACCCTTGCGGTAAGAAAAAAAAAGAAAATATTTTTATAGTAAAAATATACTACCAAACATCACCTGGGGAAAAATGAAAAAAAAGAAAAGACCACAGGGTTACCAACCGAAATTAATCGGTTAATACTAATAACACTTGCCCAAAAAAGAAAAAATATATATATATGAAAATATATATATAAAAACCACTAGGATTATCTAAAGCTAAAGCAAAAGTGCTCAATACCTAAGTAGAGCAAATAATAAAGTTAAAGCGAATGAGTCAGATATACGTACTAACAGTTCGCTTAGTAGCTCATCAGGGCAAAGATTCTTGTCCTGATGGGCTACTAAGCGAAACTGTTATTAGGTATATCTGACTCATTTGTTTTGACTTTTATATATATATATATATATTATATATATATATATATTATATATATATATATATTTACAGAGTTTTCACAGATCAATGTTCTTTAAAAACAGCGCGACCCAGGTTTTTATGCAAGGGGCAATCATCAGCCTGTTGAGCAAGATCCCATGATCTGTGAAAACTCTGTAAAATAAATAAATATTAGCTTCTCACAATTTGTGATTGAGCACTGTATTTTCTTTGTTTCATCACAAAAAAATTTGTTTTTACATATACTACACACTATATATATATATATATATATATATATAATATATATATATATATAATTATTATATATAGAGGAGAAGAGAGAGAGAGAGAGAGAGAGACTAAGATAATATTGAACAGATTGAGATAGACAGAATGAACAGAGAGATATATGTATATGAGAATTTGGATGATATCACCAGGCATACAACAGATTGGACAAATCCTAGCAACAACGTCACTCCTGAGCTTAACTTCAGAAATTTTCTCACGAGGGGATCTTTATCCAGAAATATTAAGAATAATAGATATCTCATTTTTTCTTTACACTTGCATTGTGATAGCTTCAAAACAACACCAAACAATCTAACCA
>CM042151.1:118189346-118212629 GCA_023376005.1 Doryteuthis pealeii | reverse complement strand
CGCTCGGGTGACTCAAAATACTCCGAACTGCCAAGCTGACAGGCGGAGACTCATGACATTACACTAGCTGGCCATTTCCAGATTCTTCTTTGTTTTGAAACTTATTTAATTCCACTTTTAATTGACACGCGAGCAGTCTCCATGATCTATAACCTTCTGATGAGACCTAATCAGCGTCGAAAACTGTACATTCAGGGATTGATCTATTCTCGATTTGATTTAGCCTTACACTTGAAACATATATATGCCCGTCTAATTTCCTTCATGACTTGTAACTGCTCATCCACCTGGCTCATCTTAAGCAATCACGGTGATCACCACCCACGGCCAACAGGTGGCCCCTTGGGGGAAGTCTTTACCCCTTGCGAGGTGCAGGTCGGAGCATTCCTAACGCCCTCAGCCGACAGGGCGGCCGCCTAAATTATTAATTAATTAATTAATTCATTTTCAAATTAGGTATGACTTCAAATAACGCACACTATTCCTCCAAAAAAAAAAAATATATATAACATTATTTTTTTTTTTTTTGATTTTTAGATTTGTTATCAATTATTTTTATTATTTTATCCTAAAAGATAAAAAATAAAAAAATAAATTTATAATATTTTATTTTTATATCTTTTATTTTTTATATTACTATTTATCATTGGACTTATCTATTAATTCTCTAATTTTGCTAATTTGATATTTAATTTGTATATGTGTTTTTTTATTTACTGTAGCTTAATTAAAATCCATCTTATATGATTTAGATAATTCCTGCATTTACTAATTTCATTCTCGAAATATATTTATTTATATCTATGAGTTTAATTTACCCAAATTTTTCAATCTCCGCTGTTAATTACTCCTTTAAATTTTTAAGGTTTTAAATATTTAATCATATCTAATTTTTACTTTCTAATCTAAGGGTTTTACTTAATCTCACAATTTTATCTAAGTCCTTCAGTACTACTATTATTATTTATTACTTTATTATTAATTATTTTATATAATATATCAATATATCATTAATTCATTATTAATATTATTATTCATTATCATCTTTTTACCCATATTTCTTTATATTGCTTTTATCAGGATTATTTATTATCATTATTCATATTCATCATTGTTAATTATTATTATTATCTTTTACCATATCCATTTAATTTTTATGCTTCATAATGATTGATTATTATTATTATAACTATTATTTATTATTATTATTATCATCTTTTACCATATTCATTCTATTTTATGCTTTATCAGTGGATTATTATTATTATTATTATTATATTATTATTATTATCCTTACTATGTGTTTCACTTTTACTTTGATTTATATCTTATGTTAATCCTAATTTTTAATATATAATGTTGTAATTTTGATTAACTATTGTCATTTATTATTAAAATAATTATTATTATATTCATTATCATTATATAATATTAGTAGATTAGTGTAGTATTATTATTCATCAATTATGTAATTATTTACATACTATTATTCTTCCTATTCTTTTAAACTTCTACTTTCTTGCACTTATAATGTCTTAACTTTAACATCTATTAGTAATAAGTCCATGCCATAATTTTTAAAATCAAATATAACTTCTCATTCTTTTACCTTTACTTTATAATATAATTTATATTGCTTATTTTACTTTAGCATTAAATACTAACCTTTAATTTTAAATTCTTACTATACTTTATTCTACTTATCTAATTTTTTACCTAATTTATATCATTTATAGGCATATTACACCACAATTTTTAGAGTATGTTTAGAAGATTTTTCTTTAAATATAATAATTTGTCACCCTGCTTCTATCTTTTTAGTATATACTTATATAGTATTTTATATCTTATTACCTGTTATATCTTCCAACTGTATTCAATTTTATTTCTATTATGCTTTAATTATTCCAATTTTTTATTTTCATTTAACATCCTTATATTAATTATTTATTTTATTCTTTATTCCTTTACCTTTATTACTAATCTATACCTCCCACTCTTATTTGCTTTCATTTTTGTTAACATAACCTGCTAAATTCATCATATTCTGTCTTTCCTTACCTTACCTGCTCGATTTTGTATGTACACTTTTACCACTATTCCCAAAAGAAATCGGTAACCCCATCTAGCACCACCTTAATCAAAAAACCAATAGACCTCCCCGCCCAATCATCACCCAAGAACTAATCCGGCCCGATTTTCAAAACTTAAGAACAGCCACACAAATCACACTCCCCACTAAACAAGTGAAAGAGTCATGTTTCTTGTGAATACCTTGAAGACCCTAATGCCCGAATTAATACAATGTATGAAACCCACTAATAGTAATGAGCAAGCTAGAGTTTTTTCTTTATTAACTAAATATCTTGCTCTGTCCTTCTATCTCACTGGTATTAGGCACATTGAGAAATCTTGCCTTAAGAATCTACCTGTATCAGCTTGCGTTAAACCACATGTAGGAAAGACCTAACTACAAAAAAATTAATATATATATACTATTATATAATATATATCAAGTATGTCATGCAAGTTAAGCACGGGATAATCCATGGACAATTCTCTCCAACCCAACTTCAACTACTCTATCACTTCATCGCTCAACAGGGAGTCTGACTGCCGCCAGTCATCTCCGCATCACTCGCATAATTTTAGGTCAACAATGTAGGTTCCTTAAGCGCTGAGGTAGGCTCCACTACTAGCTATGACCCATGTAGTGTTGACATATACTGAGCGATAAGAGTACCGTACACTTATGAGACTTACGTTCCTGGCTGCCTTGCTTCTACACTCTCAGTAATATAAGTCATTGTACTCAAACTCACTACAGGAATGTGTGAGGATAGAGGTTGAACAAAGGTAAGAACCATAACTATCAGCTGTTTCACCCCTCGATGCGTGAGGTGACTCTCATATCCACTATCGAATATCTTACTATTAAGTAAAGAACTGCTGCTAGTACTAATATTACTACACTAACATACTAACACTAACATAACATATATAATATTTATTATAATATATATATATATATAATATAAAATATTGTTCTGAGTTATCCAACGGGAAGTAATAATATGTATAATTTTTTATAAAAATAGAAAGGTACCTGCAAAACTGTAATCGTTTCTCAGAAAAAATGTGTTTTTATTTCTTTTTTTATATATTTAATAGCAACACGTAGATTTGCATTAAAAAGTTATGTCGCGGTATATTTGGATGGGCAATAGGCAGAACTGTACCGCGGTGAATATAGTGCTACACAATGCGTTCAGTTGACTCGCACGAAAACTTCCAGAAAGATCGGTTAATTACCGACAGCGACCTATATAATAATACAAATTAAACAAAGAGTGCGGCCCTCAATACATATAACCAAAGAGATTAGTAGTGCAAAACATTATTGTGGAATATAGCGGTCACCACAGACTCCTAACCCTCATAGCACCTACTCGAAAATTTCACGATAACGACATCATTCAGCCGGGCTAACAATGCATAGTCCGCAATAAATCATATAGTGCCTTAATTGACTATAGATCATTAACGCTAGTGAGATGTCTCCTTTGCTCATATCCGTGTATCGCCTGATACAGCGGTCGTTAACAATATCTATAGCTAAATCTCCGGCCCCATCATATAATTAATATTTTTTATCTAAACGACTCTCGACGACTGGTCTATATACAAAGAGATAATATAAAGTGTGAAGTTAGTGTATAGTCGGCACAGGGGTGTCAAATATTAAAAACATATATCAGTAACGTAGTAATACTGCCTCTACAATTCAATATTTTTATTTGATCTTCAATTTGAAATATATGAATTCAAAGATATAGGGGATATAAATATAAACTTTCGTAATTGCATCTGATGGTGTTTATATATTGGTCGATCAACATTGTGAGTCTTACCATAAAAATCCCCCTAAAATAGTGTTCAATATAGAAATAATATAATATTCTTCTCCATTTATCTATCTGCTCATTCAATTGGACCAGTAGATACAAAAAATATCGAAGATGTGGGTATAGCGAACTCCAAGGGGATAGTATATATGATCCCTCCGTGACCTTCACCTGTCATTATAATTAAAAGACTAAAGTAAATTAGAAATAAAAACTTAAAAAATATGTATATATATGAGTAGGGGCCGGGTTAGGCTCAGTCGGTAGCAAGCGTATCGGCTAGATACCACAAGGTTCCTAGTCTCTGATACCAGCCCTCGCACTCAGCATGAGTAGCACAGGATCTGTGCGGTAAAGTAAGTAGCTGAGGGTAGGTGTGGCGCCTCACTCAGTACTAAACAATCTCCTTAGTCTAGCGTATTGAAAAGAGGAGATAGACTCCTCCGCTGACTGCTGAGACCGGACTTAGCCCCCTCGAAACTTTACTTTCATAATTATTTATAATACGTATATTTATATTAATAGTTTATATATATGCTTATATATATATATATATATGGTGTGTGTGTGTGTGTGTATATATATAATTACTTATAGTAGGAATATGAAGTTTTGTTAATGTGTGCTTGAGTTATTATTTATTTTATATATTTTTCTACTCTCTATTATTTAAAAGTTTAAACGGCATATTTGATAATTTTCTTTATTATGTATATATGGCATGCACATATATGTATGTCTATACAATATATGTTTTAAGGGTAAGGTTAAGCGGTCTGTTATTTTTTGTAAGTATAGGTAAGGTTGAAGGATCTTATAGTTATATATATATATATATATATATTTTTTATATATATATATATATAGTATATATATATATATATTATATATAATTATATAAGTAAAAGGAAATAACAAAACGACTTAGAGATTTAGCATTATAAGCTCCCTTGAAATAGACTATTAATTGCTAAATCTCTAAGCTTTTGTTATTTCTTACTAATATATTTTGCTCTGGACTCTACCATAAGAGCACACATGAGCTCTCAAACTGCCCGACTTGTTCTTGTTTTTTTAAAATAAAACTCTTGGTTCGTAAGGAAGATTCTTCTCTGGACTTTTGGATTATATACCATAAATACTAAATTATATATATAAATATATAATCATATATATGATATATATATAATTTGACTGTTTTAACATCTCAACCATTGATCTCATCTGATGATTGGATTACCATGAAACTTCTAAGTTATGAGTGTAAAAACCATAATAATTACTAAATGATTATTAAAGTTGCTCTGCTTTATTAGCATTGAGACCTTTCCATAGCAAATACTTTCTCATTTTTTTTAGTTGGCGTTTCTACATTAAAATATATACTAGCAATATATGCACCCTCCGGGGCAAGTATTTAAGTTTTAATGTAATAAAATATCTATAAATTAGGAACGCTAATGAAACTAAATAAGAATGCAGATAAAAGATTTGAAACAGAGGGGCATATCGAAAAAGAACAATTGAAATTTACTCTTCCATCACTCTCGTCTTTCATTGTCATTTTTCAATCTAAGTATTTAGTTAAAAGAGGAAGTAAGAATAAAATGACACTTATTTTTTTTTGTTAATGGATTTCATTTAAGATTATTGAAGAGATTTTTGCTTATATTCATTAAATAAAACCAAACAGTTAGAAATCAATAATACTAAGCATATATTTATTAAAATCATTTTATATCAATATGCAAATTAGCTTTCCCATTCACACTGTAACCGTATTTTGTTGTATATATAAATAATTGATGTGTCAGTATGTAGACATGTTAACAGTATTAATAATGTAAACAATTTTATTAATAATAGGTTAATAAAAATAAAATCATGGAGAATGTGATGTCAATAACTACGGGAAATTGTAACTTGTAGTATTGATATAGTTTTCAGTTACAGGACAAAAAAACGCACAAACCAAATCATCCATCTATAATAAGGATATATTAATATATACGTATAATATATATATATATATACTATACTACCATATCTACGTTATCCAACTAAACACCTACTCATATATCATCAGAAATAATAATATAATCATGATCTGAGGAACTCACGAACATACTCGCGCAGTAGGAACAATGGTCCGAATAATTCACGATACTCATCGAGTACTTAAAGGCAGCCTTTTTACCCTTCCAAATCTAATATATATATAACATAATATATACTACTATATATACTATATTATATATGTGTGTGTGTTTCTTTCTTAAGATTTTGCTGCGTACGTCCAATCGAATCCAAATAATTTTCAAACAGGTCTATTTGACCCAAAGAGTTCAAAATTTACAATCCCGCCATAAAACTGGGATTTGTGGAGGATGCAATTAAAGTTCTGTTTTTGTTTTTTTTGTTTTGTTTTCCCTTTTCGTTTGTTTTGTTTTTTTTTTTTTTTTTGTTTTTTTTTGTTTTTACTTCACCTTCCTACTTCCGTTCCTTTGCCCTGTAGTCATTTTCTTTGCATTGTGTGAAGAACATTAGCTATTTATTTTGTTCTTTCTATTCGCATGTCTAATTAGAGGATTGTATTTTTCTTTTAAGGCAACAGGAAACTGGTAGTTGCTTAAACTGATCCAGGGGTGTGAGTAAACATTCATTCATTGTGGGTTTTATCCAGCTCGACTGGCCGGTATTCAACACTTTTTTTGACTGACGAAAAGGTGTTTTTAAACGATTCTTTTAATTCAACTATGTATTTTGTACTGAAGAAATTTATAAGATAAAACATGTTCAGGCAATTTATGAGGAAGTGTGTCCCGGTCCCCGCCTCAAAAACCGCTACCCGGTGACTATCAAAATAACAACCCCAGCTCGTCGTAATTCTTGTTTATTTATCGTAATTTGTCGTAATTCTTGTTTAGATATGAAGATGAATATATAGTTTTGAATAGACTGAGATAGATAGATAGATAAACAAACAAAATAATATAGATAGATATAAACAAATGGAGATAGATATTTTCGACAAGTAAATGCATTTGGGGGGGGGTCGCTTCTTTTTTTGTCGTAATTCTTGTTTATTTAAACTAAAAACAAGACATTAAACAAACATGAATTTTAAAAAATCTTAGTATTTAAAGTAATATAGATAAATATAAACAAATTGAGATAGATGGATAGATAGATCTGAAGATGGATAGTTTTGAATAGACTGAGCTGGGTCGTTATTTTAATAGTCACCGGGCAGCAACTCTTGAGGCAGGAGACCGGGACGCACTTCCTCATAAATTACCGATGTTCATATCTATCTATCTATCTATCTATCTATACATCCATAGATTCAGGTCTTCAATAAAATAGAATAAAATAAAATAAATAAATGTTAACATATTTTAATAAAACCACGATTAATTGCCACAATATTATCTCCGTTTTTAACCAATTAAACAACAACATAGAACAGCTTACTACTAATGTTTACGTTTTGAACCTTGAAAAAAAAACAACGTCAAATTTCGAAAATTTTAAATTCCAAAACAGCGTTTGTATAATTCTGTTGCATAATGTACCGTTAATAGCAAAAGACACATCTTATTATAATGGAGATTGTGTGTTTTTCTGTCTGTAACCGAAACTATATTACTACTCAAGTCACAATTTCCTTAGTTATTTACATCACATTCTCCATGATTCTATTTCTATTTAAACCTCAATTAATAATAAAACTGTTTGACATTATTAATACTGTTGGCCTTACCTAAATACTAATAACATGCAATTGTATTTATATATACAACAAAATACCAGTTTTCAGTGTAAACGTAAAGCTAATTTGCATATTGATATTAAAAAAAATGATTTTAATAAAAATATGCTTGGTATTATTGATTTCTAATTGTTTGGTTTTATCTTAATGAATATGAGCAAAAATCTCGAGGATAAATCCTAAAAAAAATACATTAACAAGAAGAAATAACTGTAATTTTATTCTTTACTTCATATTTTAACTAAATAGTTAAATTAGCAAAATTTAGCATTGAAAAACGAAGTGATGAAAGAGTAAGTTTCAGTTGTTCTATTTTCCGATTATACCCCTCCGTTTCAAATCTTTTTATTTGAATTCTTAATTAGTTTCATTAGCCTTTCTGATTTAATCTAATATTTTTTTACATTTAAACTTAATTACTTGCAACCGGAGGGTGCATATATTTGCTAGTACATATAATTGTCTACAATAAACCAACATCTTGATTACACAGTGGAGTTAACCCTGAAGATCCTCAACATGGTGAAACCCGAGTAGGTTATCATTTGGACCTATATTAAAATAAATTTGCTCTACCAATAGTATTGAGCACTTTTTTATTTGTTATATCACTGCCTTACCTTTATGAACTTCACATCAACCACCGTCACCATATTCACCGGTAAGTCATCTTTTCCATTATAATATATATATATATATATATATATATATATATATATATATTTGCCTCCCTTAATAATCGACATGGATTTTTTAATATATCACCGTTTCTAGCTAAAATAGTTTTAAATAACTACAAAATACCAGGCTTCTTTTAATTATTTAGTTATCATTCCCACTTTGTTCCCTTTGTTCTCATAAAATCAGTCCATTAATACTTTTTCTTGTCTTTTGTAGAATGCATTTCTTCGAGTTGCGTCACGCGTCATGACATCTTCGCGTGCGTGGATCGCGACTTGTCTTTCAAAAATATAATGCTGAACAAATACAGTTACACAACTAAAAAGATTTTCATCTCCTGTCATCTATAAAAACATCCATCAATTTCTTCACCCCATAATACACCCTGATGAAGGTTTAAAGAAACCGAAATGTTTAAACATCGCTAAATAAATTCATCCTATTTTCGGAACATTTGTTTTTTTCAAATTTCTTAATATTGTCGGATTTATTTTCCATATTTACTCCGATATATATATATATATAAAGGGCAGTTGTGTGAATCTGTATGTCCGGAGGAAACTTCGAAAATAAAACAGTTAACGACAAAATAAAATATATATACACATTAAATATCACCAGGGCTTGCTTTTTGAGCAAAAATAATGATTTGATTTATATTCGTGAAGATAATTAAAAATAAAATTTAAATGATAACAGCATGGAAGTTTTGTTGTTGTATTTAATACTGTAAATCGTAGACATTAATTTTTCTTTTCAAAGTAGGTTTTTTTTAACAAAAGGATTTTTTATGGGGAATCCTGCGGGGATCCAACTCACAATTTAGCAATAATGGATCTACGAGACTAACTTTGAAAAAAAAAGAATGTGTACCCGGACCCCACATCTGTTAATTGGTCCTCCTCGCTGAAGCGGACTTCCGCAAGGCCAATATATCTGTCCCATATCGAGAGTTCTTTGCCACGGTACCAGTTCATTGTCCAGGGCCCCGGGAGATGTCCGAATATTTCAGGTGGCTATTGTTAGCCTAGGTTTGTTGTAATGTTTCCTTATTTTCATCTTGTTAATGTGAACAGCCACCAGTCACAGGCGACCGACCAGCTTGATATTTGTTTAGGTCACCTTTTCTATACCCTTCCCAGATATCTGGGTGGGCAGTGCTACCCAGGGGCTACTCAGTCCCCACAACCTCACCACGCATGTAGAAATATCTGCACATGTTGACATGTTGTGCGCTTGTGCGACACGCTCAACATGCTCTCCTTCCACGAAGACTGGAACCAGTAACAAGCCGAGGCAAGATGACTGAAAGTATTTGGGGAGCGCAGGTGGATGATCTGTCGAGATATACGGGTCCACCACACCAAGAAAAAAGAAGAATTCTTAGCTTTTTCCTAAGTTTTAACTTAGTTTAAGTCCACAGGTATAATTTTCTATTAGATTACATTGATGAAGCTATGAAAGCTTAATGAAATAGATGCAAATATTTTACGACAAACCAAATACACCGGCATTTAAGAAAAAAGGAAAATAAAACACTTAGCTTTCTACAGAGTCTGCCACGACATGACTGTGTCATTTTAACTTTCACTGACTCCTTTGCTTTCAAACAGCCCATGCCCTACTAATGAGATGAGGGTGAGGGCATGGGTTTGGATTCTAGCCATTTTAACTTATTTTAAAGCGAGAGGGGGGAAATAGACTTTCTTTTTAAAAAACATATCCCTATAAAAATGAAATGAATTAGGTGCAAAATAATGACACAAATACGCACAAACAAAAATACGCACACACACGCGTGGACACAATCATATCATCACAGCCTTCACGCATTTCCACGCGCACGCGCATGACATCATACACATACGCACAAACAAAAATACGCACACGTACAAACAAAAAGAACATTCCACATCACGCAAACACGCAACACAAGAATACAGTTTTTAAAAAAAACACACATTCGACCATTTACACCATTTCTGTCATTTAAAAAAAACATTTTGTTTACCTGATGAATGCTTTTAGCAGGAAACCATTGGTAGTAATATCGTTCCCAAATAAATGAATAAAAGCTAAAACTTTTATTTGTCCCTTCATTCAACTATATATATATATATATATATATATATATATATATATATATATATATATTAATGATAGGAAAGCAATTACAATGCGTATAAAATTAATAAATAGATATTTAGTCTTATCGATTTCAAAGTCAGAGACGTTTTCAGAAATGGACTCGATTTTTTTTGTGTCGTTATTTTTTTTTATTTTATGTTATGTCTCGTGGGTTTTTTTTTATGCTACGCGGAAGGGTCGTGATAGCCGTTGTTCATTCAATTTCAATTTTATTCTTTTTATCTATTTATCTATTTATTCATTCTTATTTAATTTGTTTTATGTATACATATATATGTGTATATGAAGAAAAGGAAGTGAATCCGACGGTATGTAGTATATTAAGAAAATTGAAAAAACACAGGTTTAAATGGGTTAAGTGGTGAGTTTATTGGCCGACGCTGCAGTGTTTCGATCTATTAATTAGATCATCTTCAGGGCATTTGTTAGTATATGGAAGGTGATAAAAAAATTCTTTATCACAGAATAACGAGAAAATCAAGTGATATTCCTTGTTTATCAGTCTGTTCAAAATTTGAAGTCTGAAGAAAGGACGCTGAAAAAAGTGGACGGTTTGAAATATGACGTCAAATATTCTCTCTTACGGTGTGAGTATGAGAGTGTTGAGTGTGTGTATCGAAAAAAGGAATCGTGCATTTTTAGGTGTATATCATCATCATCATCATCATCATGTCGCGCGCGCAGCACGGATATCCATGACAATCTTTCGCCAACCTTTCCTATCACTCATTGCCCCCGGGAGGTTTCTGTGCAGCATCCAGAGTGCTCGCATAGTTGGTCAATGTAGGTCCTTAGCGGGCGTCCTACGTTAGCATATCCATGTGTTGGCTTCCATAGGAGAACGTCGCTTATGAGCTCATCCCCGCTTCTCCAGCAGTGTCCTGCATGTCGAGTCCGTCTCACCTGGATGGTTTGTGAGATGGGGGGCAGGTGACCATATAGTTGCTACTTTGTGGGTGCTGCTTCCATGACTTGTTCAGGACTGCACGGAGCATTCTTGTGCAGGTGTATATATGGAATGTGTTTTTAATTAATTATATATTCTGTGTTTAATTCTAACCTATTGTTTATACTAGGACCTAATTTAACTATTAATAAACTTTTTCTCTATATATAAATTATAAATAAAATCCACATAGCAATGTTTCTTACGTATTAGTCAACCTGTATAAGATATAAAGCGTTTTCTTTTTCTAATTTGTTTTCGTGTGTGGGGTGTATAATAGACTCTACTTAACAAACCGTATAAAATAAACATTAGGGCGATAAATAAACTCGCCCATTTTTTGTTATAAAACTTACGGCTGAATTTTTGAATGTAAACTTTTTCTTATAAAGATTATTTACAATAATAAAGGCATCCCCACCCAAAGAGGATTGCTATGATTCACAGGAACCACAATCTTCTTCGTAGCATTTTGTTGTTCAATGTTCATATCTATCACTATCTTTTTCCTTCTCCTTTGTGAGTGAGAAAAGAAGAAAAAAGGTTGACGCTGCAAACAAAGCGTGAGAAATAACTGAGTGACACCCAGCACATAAACCGCCCTGTCGACTGGGGCGTTAGAATTCACTGACTGCACCTCTGCAGAGGAGTAAGACTCCCCCAATGGAGCCACCTGTTGGCCGTGGGTGGTGACCCGTGTTTCTTAAGGATAGAACCCAGGTGGCTGAGCAGCCCATGACTTGCAATATTCCCCTCTAGGCTTTTCTTAGGCTAGACGGGCGGTCGGAGAGGCCCCCTCCGATCAATCGGCTGGCCACGTCAAGCCCTAGCACCTATATGATTGCCCCAACCCTATTGCCCGTATGACAAGCCCCAATCCTTCTTATCATTTGGGAGTTAGAAGGCGGTGACTGAGGGTCTATATGTCCTGGGAATGACGTTAAACTCTATTGATGGTGAGGTTCCAGTTTTGGAGGTTTGGGAAATGTGGAGCACCCCTTCATCACCATTGCTCCCTGTCCACTCTGACCCGGAGTGGTAGTACCTGTTAGGATCTCATCTATGAGTTAAATAGAAAAACATGAGTTTATAAACAAAATTGTATTATGCATTAAGAATGAATTTATTTCACAACTTTTTCGGCATTAAATGACCCACCGAGGTTGATATGCCGTAAAACAAAACAAACCAAACCAAACCAGCACATAACACATGTAGGTGCGTACACATTATACTTAATTTCAAAAAAGTTAGTTTGGCAGTATCCCACGTACCTAGACATGAGCCGTAAGTCCAAAAACTATTGGGGCAATTCCATGTCAAATCATCCAGGCCATGTCACCCACCCACTTAAATTTTTCTGAAATTTTGTACTATGTTAAAGTTAGACAATCCCCAAAATTTTTAGCTTCCAATTCCAAAAATTGGCGGAGTTATGTTGATTTTTAGCTCTCCTAATTTCAGGGGGGGGGGGGGGGTCGCGAAAAACGGCAACTTTTTCTAATCTATTTTTGTCCGTAAAATGAGTTCTAGAGCTTCCCTATTCCTAATAATTGGTTTATAAAAGCATTTTTGTCCGCGGAATCCAAAAATGCTATCCAAAAACTCTTAACGTCAACCAATTTTACAGACAAAAATAGATTACAAAAAGTCGCCATTTTTCGTGAACCCCACCAAATTTTGAGAGATAAAAATCGACATAACTCTGCCAGTTTTTGTAATTAGAATCTCAAATTTTGGGGAATGTTTAACTTTAAACATAGTCCACCTGTACAAAATTTCAGAAAATTTTTTTTTTGGGGGGGGATGATTTTACATTGATTTGCCCATTGACTATTTTCATTTTTTTCTCTGGGGAGTGTGAAGTATCCCCCCTCGCGGTTCATGCACTACTTCCATCGGTGTAGCAGTGCTTGGATCCCATTGATAAAAAAAAGGATAATCTTATCTCCTTCTCTGGAGCCCTGTGGAATGTTACGTATTCTTCCATATCCATTATTCTCAGGTTCACTCTAATCTGGAGTGGTAGTACCTATTAGGGTACAATCTAGGGATCAAATAAAATTATATGTATTAGGAATACTTGATATCATGATAGTGTGCGAAAAAACTCATTAGAAAAAATATAAATATAAATTTACAATGTATGCAATTTTCTAACCTCTCGGCATAAAATAACCCAAGCCAGGTTGCTATGTTATTAAAATCAGTCAAGCATCCATTGGTCTTTAAACATTATTCGCATTCGATAAGTTTGGTTTTGGTTTGGTTTGTTTTGTTCTACGGCATATCAACCTCAGTGGGTCATTTAATACCAACAAAGTTTTGAAACGTATTCATTCTTAAATGGATACTTAATTATTTTTATAAACACATTTTTTCTATTTAACCCATAGATGGGACCCTAACAGGTACTACCACTCCGGGTCAGAGTGGATCTGGGAGTAATAGTGATGAAGAAGCGCTCCACATTCCCAAACCTCCAGAACTGGAACCTCACCATCAGATAGAGTTTAACGTCATTCCTAGGACATGTAGACCCTCAGCCACCGTCTTCCAGCACCCATATGATAAAAAGGGTTGGTGCTTGCATTAGGGTTGGGGCAATCATATAGGTGCTAGTGCTTGATGTGACCAGCCGATTGATAAAAGGGGCCTCTCCGACCGCTTGTCTAGCCTAAGTAAGGTTCTAAGTGGTGTATTGCAAACCACTTGGAATTTAGAATACATGACTGCACCTCTAAAGTGGTAAGACCCTTCAATGGGGCTACCTGTTGGCCGTGGGTGGTGACCCGTGATGCTTACGGGCGGAATCCTGGTGGATGAGCTGTTCATGACATATAACACGCCAATTTGGCCCTTACTTAGGTTAGACGGGCGGTTGGAGGGGCCCGCCTCCGATCAATCGGCTGGTCACGTCAAGCCCTAGCACCTATATGATTGCCTCAACCCTATTGCCCTTATGGCAAGCCCCAAACCCTTTTTATCAAATGGGTGCTAGAAGGCGGTGGCTGAGGGTCTTCATGTCCTGGGTATGACGTTAAACTCTATCTGATAGTTGAGGTTCCAGTTCTGGAAGTTTGTGGAATGTGGGGCACTTCCTTCCTCACCATTACTCCCAGCTCCACTCTGACCCGGAGCGGTAGTACCTGTTAGGGTCCCATTTATGCGTTAAATAAAAAATTTGTTTACAAAGAATTGAGTTTAAACATTTTTCTTCCAAACTATCACTACGATTTTTTCAAAACCTTTGCCGGCATTAAATGACCCACTTAGGTTGATAAATAAATAAACCAAAGCCCATAGATCCAAAATAACCCCAGACGGGTTGACATGCCGTTAAAGTCAATAAATCTTCTTACCCGCAAGTCAAACCCTATTAGCTTATTTCAATCTTCATTTCAGCTTTATCCCTTTTTTGCTTGCGCTATTTTTTTCTGAGGTGGAGTGCCACACCTACCGTCAGCTCCCGGATCCTTTACCGCACAGATCAGATTACCAAATCAGGCCTTAAGTTGTTGGGGAGCTGTATCAGTCCCGAAACTTTGCGATTAATGGGCGGATGCTCTACCGACTGAGCTAAACGCGCCCTTCATCTTAATTGAATGGAGAATTAATAATAGAGATTCAGTCTCGATTTGTCTGTAACCGAAACTCCATCATTGCTTACGTCACGTTACCGAAAATCATCAATACATAGCATAAAGAACAACCCTGTAATCATTTATATAAAAAATATTTTTACTCTCGCTGGTTGAGACACCGGACTGACGGAAAATCAGTTGGGTTCTATCCTAGCCGATGTAGCTTGCAATGTCTAGCCACACTGAGGAGACCTGATGCGTCGAAACACGATGTACGTGAATGACAATATATATATATATATATATATATATATATATATATATATATATATATATTATATATTAAGAAATCTGAAAAAGCAAGTATTCCAATAACGAGATGAATTTATTTATCGACGTTTAAACGTTTCGGTTTCTTTAAACCTCCATCAGGATGTATTAAGGGGTGAAGAAATTGAGGGATGTTTTATAGATAAAAATTTTTATCCCCTGTCATAAAACATCCATCAATTCTTTCACCACTTAATACATCCTGATGAAGGTTTAAAGAAACCGAAACGTTTAAACGTCGATAAATAAATTCACCTCAATTTTGGAATACTTGTTTTTTTCAGATTTCTTAATATTGTCGAATTTATTTCCATATTTGCTCATATATATATTATATAATATATATATAATATATATATATATATATAGGGAGTATATATATATATAATATGTAAAGTTAAACCTACTGAATCAGATATACCTACTAATAGTTTCGCTTAGTAGCTTATCAGGGCAAGAATCTTATTTGCACAACTTAGGTAATGAGAAACTTTTACATTTTAGCTTTGATAATCCTAGCAGTTTATATATATATATATATATATATATATATAATTTTTGTCTTTTGGCTATCGTTATAGTATTAATCGATTATTTTCGGTTGGTACAAACCTCTTGATATTTTATTTTATTTTTCTCTTTCATTTTTTCCCCAGGTGAAGTTTGGTAGTATATTTTTTACTATCAAACTATTTGCTGTTTTTTTTTTTTTCTTACTGCAAGAGTTTACCACTAAGTTTAGTATATTCTCTCAAAACCCGGTAAAGCTCTTTTGGGGCAAATTATATTAAATTTCACTGCTAGCATAAAGCAATGATCATCTGTTGTTTGCAGACTGGATCTCACTGGTGATCGTAAAATACATAAACAAATGTAGGAATTTAATAGTTTAAAATACATAAACAAATGTATGTATTTAATAGTTTAAAAACCGACCCTTAACGGCAGCTGTCGAATGACAGAAAGGTTAACATATCGGGCTGACGAAAAGTCAGTCGAGTTTCGCTCCTTGTCAGAGGTAGTTGCTGTGTCTAGCCACACTGATGAGACGTGAAACGTCAAAACACGGTGTCTGTGGGTGACTTATATATATAGAGTAGAAGCGCGTGGTGTAATGGTTAAAGTCATAGGAAATGGACTCGTCCCCCCGAGTTCAAATCCTGGATGGGATAATTGCATTTCACTTAGCGCTAATACCCGTGGGAAAGGTATGAATTCTACTATCCCTCCAGCTATGGGTAAATAGTAGGGGAAATTTGGCTCTTTAACCTTGGTTAGGCAACCAGTCTAGGAGAAATAAAATTCTGAATTCAAACCTGTTGAACTCCGCTTAAGAAATTGACCTTGTGTCACATCCTGCTCGTGCGGAGGAGTTGGTAAAATATATAATATATATATATATATATATATCGAGAGAGATATGCCTGTGTGCTAACTCCGAACTGTTTATACAAAATGTATTTGGATTTCTGTTAGCAAAATAGTTTAGATAAGAATCAGTCAAAACATACCGTACATTTTTCCACGGATTAAAAACAGTTTTTTTCTTTTGTGGCCTAAAGTGTTTTTTTCTCTCTTTTATAAGTGTGTAAGGAACCATAGTTTTCTTGTTACAGGAGTGAAATTGGACCCACTCGTGTGAAAAATAAATATAGGACAATGTTTAAAAAGCTTGACGGGTCGTAATACCTGACAACGTATAGACACATACAAACGGGTGTATGATTTTTTTTTACTATAAAAATGCATTGGAAATTATTTTTACTATGAAAAATGCATTGGAAATGATTTTTACTATGAAAATACATTGGAAATTATTTTACTATGAAAATGCATTGGCGATGTTTTTACTATAAAATGCATTGGAAATGATTTTTACTATAAAAATGCATTGGCGAATGATTTTTACTATGAAAATGCATTGGAAAATGCATTGGAAATGATTTTTACTATGAAAATGTATTGGAAATGATTTTTACTATAAAAATGCATTGGAAATGATTTTACTATGAAAATGTATTGGAAATTATTTTTACTATAAAAATGCATTGGAAATGATTTTTACTATGAAAAATTGGAAAAATTGGAAATGATTTTTACTATGAAAAATGTATTGGAAATGATTTTACTATAAAAATGCATTGGGAAATGAATTTTTATTATGAAAATGCTGGAAATGATTTTTACTATGAAAATGCATTGGAAATTATTTTTACTATAAAAATGCATTGCAAATGATTTTTACTATGAAAATACATTAGCCAATGATTTTTAAGTATAAAAATGCATTGCAAATGATCTTTACTATATAAATGCATTGAAAATTATTTTTTCTATAAAAATTGCATTGGAAATGATTTTTACTACAAAAATACATTGGAAATGATTTTTACGCACATAGTAAGTCCCATCTTACTCCAGGTGTTTCACTCTTTGATCAGCAAACATTTGCTGGGAATTAATTGGTCATTTTTTTTCAAACTTTTTTCTTTAGTATTCACTAGGAAAAGAAAAAACGCCCTTGAGGCGATGTAAAAAATAATCTTTGTAAATACTGCCTGAGGCGTGGGAGTTAAAAATTCAATGTCAGAGAGTATGTACCATAAGTAAATAAAATCATCAAATTTATTAAAGGGGTAAAAAAATAAAACAATTTGAAATGGAAACTTAGTTCTTATAACGTTATGAATATATATTAAATTAAAACAAACTAAAAAATATATAATACCAGGCATGTATTTATTAAAACTTGTTATAAAAAATAATGAGGACCGTCTAAGCTTGGTGATATATTGGTTAATAAAAAACGGAAGTGCCGTTTCAGCCATTGTTTTAATAAACGGAAGCACCATTTCAGCCATTGGTTTAATAAGAAACGGAAGCACCATTTCAGCCATTGTTCTATGAAACGGAAGTATCGTTTCGGCCATTTTTTTACTTGAGGTAATAAAAAGTCGGAAGTGGTTATTCAACCCGCTCATCTACAACTGGGTTACGTTTTGTGTTGTTTATTCGCAAAGGAAGCTGTGACAGGTTGCATGCTCAAATTTTGAGTGTATTCCTTCTATGTTCTGATGATTTTGGATAATGTGACGTAAACAGTAACGTAGTTTCGGTTACTCACAAATAGAGACCTAATCTAATTAATAAATATCTGAGTATCTGCGGGGAAATTATCCTCCTTGTTCAATTGAGAATTTCTATTTTATTCTTAATTATTTTTGTTCAGTAAGAAGAACTTTGTATCGAAAGCTGAATATGAATTCAAATGCTGTTACAATCTTATGGGCCATCTTGTAGGTTTTAAGCAAAGAGCGCTTGTCCAGTGGAAATCCTCGATAAAGTATCCTTTGGTTCTTCTTAGTATCGTAAGTTCCTCCTCAATGATTGCAAATGTTGGGATTATCTTCCCTTTGTCAGGAAGAGTTATCTTCCCGCTGGGTTTCCTAACCGACCACCAGGGGACCTCTGGTATTTAAGCGCGGGTTTTGAAACTCTTCGGCCTCTTTTGCAGCATCATCTCCTCGTACGAACACATGGGTTAGAGACATTGTCACACCCTTCTCGGTGGGGGGCTTCTGTCCCCAACGCTATGCAACTCTCCTGGGGGCTTTGGCCCCTCATCACTAGTAAGTGATTTTGAATGTATGGACTCTCCAGTCCTTTAATCTCTACTCTTGTATGTTCATGTACATGTATTTCATTGTTATTGTGTCTTGTCGTATAAATGTGCTGTTTATTATATAAAATGTTTGAGTTTTCAGTTTGAGTTTTGTTTAACGGCATATCAACCTCTGTGGGTCATTTAATGCCAAAAAGGTTATTTTTGATTTCAGATTTCTATGGAGATAATTGGTTATGTTCTGTTATATTTTGGTGAAAAGGTTGCTTTTTTTAATAAAATTTAAAATGTTTTCAGGGTTTGTCTTCTTAAAGATGTCCCTCAGGTTTCTAGCTTGATAGTAATTTGCGCGGATATGTTTAAGTCTGTTACAATTTAGAAGGATATGCTTGGTTGTAAGTTGTACTTTGCATGTTGGGCACACTGGGGCACCCTCCCCTTTTAACAGGTACGGATGGGTAATGTGGGTGTGCCCAATACGCAATCTGGCGAGTATTACTTCTCTTCTAATACTTCTGTGGACTGTCGGCCACTCTCCAATAACTTCTTGTATTTCGTGGAGCTTGTTTTGTTATAAAATGTTATGTCCAACACCACGTGTCGGAGTTGTGTGTTTCGACAAGTTATAACATTGTCATAACCTTGAACCTTACACAAATAAACTGTGGCAAGTATCAGTGTTTAAGTAGTGAATCAGCCACGCATTATGACTGTTGATTTGCCGCGGGAATAAACCACATGTCCTCGGCTAGTCTATAAATTTAGGTGGGTAATTGTAGCATACATTATATCACAAAATAATTTAACAAATCGATTAGCACAAGCAAACAACAACAAAAAAAATGCCATGAATAGGAATTTAAAAGTAGGCGTAATGGTTATCCTCGTATGAAATGGACTATAATAATCGTTACTTGAGGCGCGTGGTGTAATGGTTATCCTCGTGGGAAATAGACTCGGTGAACCGTCTTCAAAGGCCGTTTGCATTTCATCATGGACTCTAACACCATTGTGAAAATTATAAATCTATGTTTAAGTGGTATATATGTGATTTAAATATTAAAAAGGGGGTGGCCTAAATCCGTATCAGCCAATCAGCGAGGGAGTCTATCACCTTTTCACTGGCGCAAGACCAAGGAGACTGTTTTTGCGTCCGAAGAGGAACGCCACACCTACCAACAACTCCTTAGTTTTCCGCACAGTTACCTGTGCTACTCATACGCTGAGTTGGCGAGGGCCCGTATCGAACCAGGAAATTTGTGGTTCCTAGACGAACAGTCTACCGACTGAGCTTTTTGACTCAGTCTGATGAAGTTGTGCAACTGAATATGAACTATAGTGGTACCTTGACTTACGAGTGTCCTGACTTACGAGTTGTTTTTTTTTTTCGAGTTACGAGCTGTGACTCGGTCGAGGTTTTCTTGGCCCTGTGTTGAGAGCTAAAATTTGAGGTACCAGCGAGCTTCTGATACGCTTATATACGAATGAGTCTGGAAATTTCTTTAAGGCCATGCAATAATGTCAAAAATACCAATAAAAATTCAACTTTTATCACAGTAGAAAACTAATTTTCTGTGTGTGTGTGTGGGGGGGGGGTTTATTGATGAAAAATAGCCATTCTTAATAGCTTAATGGTATAAGACTTGGCCAAAAGAAAATATATATTAATATATATATATATATATATATATAGTGAGAGAGAGAGAGAGAGAGAGAGAGAGAGGGAGAGAATTCAGAGGGGTAAGTCAGCGATATAACAAATACAAAGTGCTCAATACTAAGTAGAGCAAATTTATTATAAAATGGGTACAAGAAATAACATTCTTTTTTTAATGGAATGTTTCTTTTTTAATGGCATCTTTTTAAATGGTATGATTCTTTTCTAATGGCATTCTTTCTTCTTCTTTTTTTAATGGCATCTTTTTAATGGCATGTTTCTTTTTGAATGGCATGTCAACCTTCGTGGGGAATTTAATGCCAAAGCCATACGTGTGACCAAATTCACCGGTAAGTCAACTTTTCCTTTATAAATATATATATATATATGTGTGTGTGTGGTGTGTGTGTGTGTGTGTGTGTGTAAAATATATACGTGTAAACCGCTATGATAATCGAAAGCTACAATGTAAATATTGCTCAATACCTAAGTAGACCAAATAATAAAGTTAAACCTAATGAGTCAGATATACGTACTAAAAGTTTCGCTTAGTAGCTCATCAGGGCAAGAATCTTGCCCTGATGAGCTACCAAGCGAAACTATTAGTGTAAACACACACATACACACATATAGACATATGCTTATATATGCACTGAGCGTGGTGTAATGGCTAAAGTCATGGGAGATGATCTCGTCGCCCCGAGTTCAAATCCTAGATGTGGTAATTGCATTTCACTTAGCGCTAATACCCTTGGGAAAGGTATGAATCTGAATCTCTCCTCCAGCTATGGATAAATAGCAGGGCAACTGGGCTCTTTAACCTTGATTAGGCAACCAGTCTAGGAGAAAGAAAACTCTGAATTCAAACCTGTCGAACTCCATTTAAGAAATTTACCCTCTGTCACATCCTGCTCGTACGGAGGGTTGGTAAATATATATATATATATATATATAATATATATATATATATATATCATCATCATCATCATCATCATGACGCACTCTGCGGATATCCATGACAATCTCTCTCTATCCATCCCTATCGCTCATCATTCTCGGGAGGTCCTCTATGCAGCATCCTGTATCCGCACAGAGCTGATCAACGTACGTTTTTGCTGGTCGGCCCACACTGGCGTGTCCATGTGGTGACTTCCACAGGAGGACGTCGCTTATGAGTTCGTCCTTGCTTCTCCAGCAGTGTCCCGCATGTCTTGTCCATCTTACTCTGATAGTCTGTGTGATATGTGGCAGGTGGCCGTACAGCTGTTTTCTCGTAGGGTGCTGTTTCCACGTCTTGTTCATGATCACCCGCAGCATTCTTGTGCAGCTCCCATCTAGTTTATTCTCTAGTCGCTTAGTTAGGGTCCAGGTGGTGCAGCCATACAGCAGTACGGACACGACAACGGCCTGAAAGAACTGTCTCTTTAACTTGTCTGTGATATATATATATATATATATATATATATATATATATGCACTGAGCATAACCATACCGAGACAGAGACAGAGACAGACAGACAGACAGACAGAGAGAACAGTTAGTTTGTATATACATGATGTTTCAGAAAAATCATTTCGTTTGGTGATTTCTTTTTTTAATGGCTTGTCAACCTTCGTGGGGAATTTAATGCCAAAGCCATACGCGTAGAAAACCAGTAAGTCTTCGGGGTGGCCTAAAGTCGGTATCAGCCAATCAGAGAGGGAGTCTATCCCCTTTCCACTAGCACTAGACCAAGGAGGTGGAGCGCAACACCTACCATCAGCTCCTTACTTTACCACACAGATTCCTGTGCTTACTCATACACTGAGTTGGCGAGGATCCGGTATAGAACTAGGAACATTGTGGTTTCTAACCGAACGCTCTACCGACTGAGCTAAACCCTTCATAATCCATAGCTGCGGGATCAGGAGGTTCTACGTCTTTTCTAAGTCTGGAAGTGAACGTTATAGCACGAGCGGTGTTCGAACTCGCTTACTACGATTTCGCAGTTCAGCGCGTTGGCCACTACTCCATCGTTTCATTTCGTAATCTTATATCTTGACCAATTCTCGTTCATTTACTGGAACAACATCAGCATTTAGCTCTTTGTCTACTTTAAACCGTTTACAGCGACTCTCCCAACTACACGAAACAAAGTACAAAAACTAATGGTTAGTTCCTTAAAGTTAATTTGTTTCACAATCTATGTGGTAGCATAGATAATTGGCAACACCCTGTAGGAGAATTCTGCAGTGCCAGTTTTTTTTCATATCGGGGAATGGAAAATCACTGGATAGTTGAAATCTCGCACGTCACGTGATCTTGACTTAGTTAAGTCAGTTGGCAGCCAGAGACCCCGGATAGGACAGACGCGCCCTACCTTGGTTGTCACTCCATGCGATGAGTTAGAAACGGGCAAATAAAACTTTACCGCCCTGTCGGCTGAGGCGTTAGAATGCACCGACTGCAGAGGGGTAAGACTCATCCAATGGAGCCACCTGTTGGCTGTGGGTGGTGACCTATATGATGCTTAAGGATTGAGCCCAGGTGGATGAGCAGTTCATGCCTTGCAATACTCCACTTTGGTCCTATCTTGGGCTAGACGGGCGGTCGGAGAGGCACCCCTCCAATCCAATGCGTCCTGGTCCACTGTCAAGA
>CM042151.1:118175635-118189246 GCA_023376005.1 Doryteuthis pealeii | reverse complement strand
TCACAATTATTGAGAGGAGGGGGAAACCCAATGATACGTCTTTCAGTGTATAATTTCAGGGTTCATCTACTAACGCATAACACGTTTAACTTTGCGCCTGATACTTCTTTAAGGCGTGCTCACAGGTCTGGAATCCTTTACATCAATGCAATCCAACCTACCTTGAGCAGAGATTACGAACTTTACAATGATGGACTCGTTCATCAGAATAATCAGGTTTATGATAACTGCCATTGCCTTTCCTGATGAGCGTAAATTAACCGATGTTGCTCTTTCTGTAGATTGCAGAGTTAGCTTACTTACTCGCAAGCGCGTAATCACTGAAACTGGTTCTAACACTAAATTACATCAGTAGACATATTGCTATTTGATAATAAAAGTTTCTTTAACGGAATTATCATACAAAGTACACGTATATAATTTATACAACCTAACTCACGAGCAGGATGTGACAACAACGGTCAATTTTTTTTTTTTTAAGCGGAGGTTCAATAGTTTGTTTTGAATTAAGATCGTTTTTCCTCTCCTAGGACTCGGTTTAAGTGCCCAACCAAGGTTTTTTTTTTTTTTTAAAGAGCCCAGTCTGCCCTACATTTACTGGAGGAAGAGTAGGATTCCTACCTTTCCCAAAGGTATTAGCGCTAAGTGGAATGCAATTACCAAGTCCAGGATTTGAGCTCGGGGCGACGAGTTTCCCATGACTTTAACCATTACACCACGTGCTACAAGTACACATATAAGCATGCAGTGTATGTGTATGTGTGTGTATGTGTAGCGCAGTGTGTGGGCATGTGCGTGTGTGTATGTGTGTGTATTTAATATACCAAACTTATTGGTAAATCCTCGCGGGGAGAAAAAAAATAACAAACAGTTTGATTGTAAAAATATACTACCAAACATCACCCGGGGAGAAAAACATTTTTGGAAAAAAGAAAAGACCAAGATAATCGTACCAACCAAAAATAATCTATTGGTACAATTTTTGACCAAAAGAAAAAACAATTTTTATGTATATATATATATAAGATATATATATTCATACAAAACCGCTAGGAAACTAAAAGCTGAAAGTAAAAAGTGCTCAATACCTAAGTAGAGCAAATAATAAAGTTTATTTTTTACTTTATTCTTTACTATAATATATATATATATATATATATATATATATATATATATATATATGAGTGTATAATCGAATTTGGGTGATTCGATTTAACGTTGATGTAGGTAGGTATTTGGTTTTCTTTGTGGTACGGTTAGCATATGTTATTAGTTAGGTTGAAAGTTACATCCAGGAAGTTTACTATCTTTAGGTTGGATGATGTTTCGATTTTGAAACCTAGGAATTTAAGAGCTCTTATTTTATTTTCTATTTTCGATACTTTAGGATCGTTACTTTCTGGGATATATATATATATATATATATATATATATATATATGTGTGTGTGTGTGTGTGTGTGTGTGTGTGTGTGTTATGTTCTTGTGAACGTTGTTTGTTTGGTATTTTTAAAGCATTGGAAATAAGAACAAAAAACAAGAAAAAACAGAACAAAAATCAGATTTTTTATATATTCAACCGTTGATCTGTATCTGGTTTAGTCTATTCCGATATTTCGGGTGAACGTTCACCCTTTCTCTCAAGGTATGTCCGACGGTCTGGAGAGAAAAAAATGCAATGTTGAATATGATGACAAAAAAAATAATATGTATAATATAATATATATATATATATATATATATATATATATATTTGACAATTCGTGTAGATATGTATATATACACCCCAATTCCAGTCAATTCCAACCCCACGAGCCAATAGATGACCGGAATTTCAACATTACTATCTATAAAAGCGCCAAGAACACCACTAATCAGCCAGTCTAGACATTCTTGAGAAAGAAGGCCCCCATCTGCGAAATATTGAATGAAATAAGATGAAACTTATCATCACATAACATCTAACGGAGATTCTTGTTTATTTCACATCCATGATTCACACCAAATCCCCCCAACTGCAGATTCACCGTATTCGGCTCGGCCAAATCTCACTTTGTTTACAAAGTTTGAGAACTCTAGGTGAAGGTTATTTCCCCTTAGAAATATAGCAATTAAATAGCCTGCTATACTTGGCGACTGACTGTGGATGTGTGGGTAAGAGGCTTGGCGAGGGTAAGTTCGTTCGGGTCTCGAACCCAGCCAGAGGCAGCTGCTAAAAACCGTATAACTATACTGATGAGAGGTGATACTTTGAAACACGTGTCTATAGTTTACCCTATATATATATATATATATATATATAATATAATAAGATAAATATATAAAGGTTTTACATATCTATTTATTAGGTGACAAAGGAACATTCACAACCATATTGGTTTCATGCGATGCAATCATCAGGTGAAGATGTTTCAAATGTTTTATATAACAGCTCTGTTTTATATTGAGCCCTCTACCAATAATACTACCTTTGGTACATCATTCCAGCAAAAGCTGAAACAGTGACCATCTCACACTATATATATATATATATATATATATATATATATATATATATGTTACTGTGTGTTACAGAAATAACCTACTCGAATTTCACCATTAGGGGTCTTCAGGGTTAAATCCACTGAATTAATCAAGATATTGATTAATTACAGCTAACTCCAGTTAGCTGTAATTAATCAATATAATGAAGTAATTCAGTGGATTTAACCCTGAAGACCCTAATGGTGAAACTCGAATAGGTTATTTCTTTACATATCACAGTAATAAATTCACTCTACTTACGTATTGAGCACTTTATATTTGTTATATCGCTGACTTATCATGGTAAAACTTATATCAACTAACCATTGAGACCAATTTTACCGGCAAGTCATCCCATTTTCATATACATTTATATATATAAGTCATCCCAAGACACCGTGTTTTGACGTTTCACATCTCATCAGTGTGGCTAGACACAGCAACTACCACTGACCAGGAGCGGAAATGATTAAAATCATTACTATAAGTTTCAAGTATCAAAAGACAAACATCAGATGAAACTTTCTTAGTTAATAAATAATGTTTCATTAATTTCGAAAAAAGAAACTGTGAGGTTGTCATAGCAACATAATTAGGAACGATGATCATAATGAAACTCTCAAATGGGGAAAACGAAAAACGTTCGAAATTTTGCCCATGATCGTTATTTAAGCAACGAATTATGAATTATTGCGTTGCCATGACACCCCCATATGCAAATGTAACGTTCGCTAGGGATTTTTGTTGTTTCTTTGCTTTTTTCTTTTCTTTTTCTAAAAACTTAAAATTTTGACAAAATGAAAGCGTAGTAAAGCGTGAAATCCACACGTTTATAATAAGACGTGAAATTCTTTCTTGTTTTTTTTTTTTTTTTTTTTGAAGTCCGTCACAGACGACGATGACGTCACTCCATATCTTCATTTGTGGACCCAATGGTGGCTCATTAGTCCGATTCTTGACTTGCAGATGCGGTCACACACATTGCAGGGGAAATTCCCATCTACATTTGGTTGTTCATGATGACGAACACGTCACCGCTATGCAGTTCTGTTTATCTTATTATTAAGCTGCTTAGCTCCTGTGCGGCAGGTGTCTCGCCAACCCTGGAGGCAAGATCTTCCGCGTTCGAAGGTGTGATGTTACATTTCTTCAGCGTTGTCTTAATATGGTCTTTGAACCACATTTGGGGGGCTACTGTCCCCAGCGTGCCATCCGTGAGTTGAAATAAGAGATAAGAAATAAAACGTTACATATACCCAGTAAGGCTCGATTTTCAAACCATGTGTTCGATACCCTAACACACACAAGTATATGGATTTATAGACAGTAAAATAGAATAATAATTAATGCAGCTTAACACCTGTACCCCAACTATGGTTAGTAGAATGAGAACAAGATACCCCGTGGATTGAATAAAGGGTTGGGTTCAAAGTTTCGTGATGGCTTCCGATTACGACAAGAAGGTTTGCGAGTTCGAAAAGAATGTCCCCGATTTCGAGTAGGCTCCCGAGTCCGACAAGTAATACCTGAAGAAGTTCGGAGGGAACATCGGCCGAAACGTTGTACAGATAACAATAAAGATGAGGCCAATAGTCCGAATAATACAAATAATACAAATATATAGATATATGCGTAGAGCCGGTTCAGATAATCGGACCAGTAACAAAAGTTAAGTACCGAAAAACTCTGTCCCTATATATATATATATATATATATATATATATATATTATATATGTGTGTGTGTGGTGTGTGTTTGTGTGTGTGTGTGTGTGAATGTGTAGAATTAAACAAAACATCTCCTGTTTAACAATTTTATTTGCCTATAACACCTTTCTCACCAATTCTTCTCCTTCCAGCCCTCCACATTGATATAAAAAAAAAAAAAAACAAAAAAAAAAACTGGAATACATCACCCCTGATGATGGCACTTCGAAGTGACGAAAGTACTCGGGAACTGAACTTTGATGGACTTATCCATCAATTCCACCCAGACATTAGAAAGTTGGCCAGAGAAAACTCGGAAAAGATCAAAAAAATAAAATTGTTAAACAGGTGTGCCTTTTGTTTAATTCGACATGTATAAATGAAAGAATGCTGCCCAAATACACACACACACACACACACACACATATATATATATTATATATTATATATATATATATTATATATGCTCCCAAAAACCGGGTAGAGCTCTCTAGGGGTGACTTAAATTAGCTTTTACTGCCAGCATAAAGCAATGTTCTTCAGCTTACAGACTGGATCTCTCTGGTGATCGTAAAATATATTAAAAAATGTATGTATTTAATAGTTTAAACACCGACCCTTTACGGCAGATGGATGTGAGCTCAACAAATCGGACAGTCGAAAAGTCAGTCGGGTATTGCTCCTGGTCAGAGGTAGTTGGTGTGTCTAGCTACACTGAAGAGACGTGAAACGTCGAAACACGGTGTCCGTGGATATCGCATATATATATATATATATATATATCCGGCTGTAGGTAGCTTACATAAATGTCTAGCCACACTGAAGAGACTTGATAAGTCAAAACACGTGTCTGTGGATCACCCTCTCTCTCTCTATATATATATATATATATATATATGCCACGGTTATTACTGACGATCCTTTGCGGTGAAAATTGGGTAGTTCTGTTATTGATCCAATTATCTAAAACGGCTCTACGTACCAATTGAGTACTCTTTCAATATTTGTTCTTTTCGACTCATACGGTTTGTTTTGAGAACAATCCCACTTCTTTTAGGAAATTTAAAATCTTAGATGGTCTTATTTTCATGAAAAGTTTTTTTTCAAGTTACTTGCTTGGTAGTATTTTGTTCGCACCAGATCAAAGTCTACACACTCTAGCAGTATATGTTTCACTGTAAATCACTCTTGGAATGTAGTGCATATTGGTGATTCTGTGCCCTATAGTAAATGATGATGGGTGATGTAGGTGTGGTCTATGTGAAGGCGGGTCAACATAACCTGTTCTCTTCTATTTTTGTTGTATTTTTGTTGTATACTCTCTTTCCTTACTTTCTTACTTCTATTATTCTGGTCATCTTTCGTATCTTAAGTTCTTCTTCTAGCGTCTGGACTTCGTCTTGGGGACTTTTGTGTCTGGTCTTCCATTGGGATTTATTTTCATCAGAAGCCCTGTGTCATTGGTAGTTTTTAGATAATGACACAAGACTTCGATTTAACTTAGATCATATTTTATTCTGAAATCCCCACCAGACTACCTGCGCAGATCGAGTCGGCTGCGTGCATAACACGACTTTCCACCGTTGTGGTCTTGGCCGATCTGACTAAAATCTCTTTCTAATCTCTAAACCGGAAGAGGGTCTTCTCCACCGATTCTCACGGTATCCACCGGAAGGATCAGGATGAGGCCAAGTCTCGTCATTCAATCCTTGAAGGCCGTGGGCTGCAACTTATAACAGCCATCTTGGTTTCTACAATACTGTACATAAGTATTAGGAATCTAATAATTATGTAACATTTTAAGTTCCATTCTCCTATGGTATGTTTTGAATTAAGTTTTCTTTCTCATTTATTTATTGCCTAACGAAGGCTAAAGAACCCAATCTGACCTACTATTTACCCATAACTGAAGGGGGAACACATGAATTCATGCTTTTATATATAGTGTTATATCGCTCTGTTTGCAGATAGATAGATAAAAGTTAAATAGTAAAATAGTTAAATAGAAAAAAGGTTCGCCAGAGAAAGAAAGAAAGAAAGAAAGAAAGAAAGAGAAGAAAGAAAGAAAGAAAGATATTAGAAGAAAGAAGAACTGAATGAAGGAAAGAAAGAAAGAAATTAGTATAAATCATATAGAATAAAAACAAATTAGATAGAAAAGTGTAAAAAGATGAAAAAGAAAAAACTAGCAATTACAAAACAAAACGAATGAAAGAAAAACAAAGAACGAGGGGGGAAAGAAAGGTAAAAAGAAGGAATAAATAATAATTCATTGAAATCGATCAAAATAACTGATGGAAACTGGACTAATCGATAAATCAAGAGAAATGTGCAAAAAAATTTTTAAATAAAAAAAGAAGTAAATAAAAAACGAAATTAAATTGACTTTTTATTTATTTATTTGTTTATTTATTCTAAGTTTTAAAAAATTATTAAAAAATCATTCACTTCGTCACACATTCATTTTTTCTATTTATCTATCTTTCTTACTTTCTTTCTTTCTTACTTTCTTTCTTTCTATATCGTCCATATCTATATATCAATATAAATAGTCCGTATCTATCTATTAATCTAAATCATTTATCTCTCTCTCTCTCTCTCTCTCTCTCTCTCTCTATCTATCTATATATATAATATATATATATATATATATATATATATATATATATATGATCCTCTTCATACCTAGCAACCTAGCTTGTTCGCTCATAATTAATAGCGTGAAGTAAACACAAACAGGCTCATCAAGTATTTGAACCCGAGTCGCCGATTCCATTTCCTATGAAAACCGTTACGCTAAGCGCACCTCCTTATATGTAAAATATTTGTGGGGGTGCGCGGTGTAATGGTTAGAGTCGTGGAGAACGGACTCGTCTACCCGAGTTCAAATCTTAGGCGAGGCTGTTTGCATTTCGAATAGCCATAATACCCTTGGGAAACGTATGCATCCAGCTATGTGCAATAGTAGGCCAGGCAGGACTCTTTAACCTTAGGTTGGTAACCAGTCTAGGAGAAGGAAAAATCTAAATTCAAACCTGGTAAACTCCGGTTAAGAAATTGATATTGTGTCACATTCTGCTCGTGCGGAGGGGTTGGTATATATATATATATATATATGTGTGTAAAATATTTAGTACAACTGCTTTAAATTCGGATTTTTTTCCTTCTTTAAAACCAAACCAAATAAAATATTTACCCAGAAATTATTCAAAGTTAATGAAAATTATTTCTACCAATTTGTTTTCTAATAATTTCTTCTTATATATTGATACACATTTAATGAAAATTATTTCTTCATTAAATAGTTATTAGTTGTGTATTAGTATACTGAATACTGATACCAAAAATTAGATCTTTTAATTGCACCATTGTTTGAGGAAATAGCATCAAAGATCGTCTACTAAAATGCACTAAAATTCTTGTTTTTACCACATTTGGCCTAGAAATTGGTTAGAAAATTATTTCTTCAAGCAAACAAAAATATTTACCAACAATCTATTCGTTTACAAATACAAAAATACAGAATTTTGCATTTGGTGGCCCACAAGAGTTGATATGCCATTAAACAAAATAACTAACATAAAATTATTTCTACAATCTATTGATACACAGGAAGTTAAATAAATCATATGTAAAAAAAAAAAAACACAAGATTTTGCAATGAATAACCCACAAGGGTTGATATGCTATTGAGCACCAAGCAACCAATCTGCAGTACAAGTGCTATTTTTATAGGCATTTGTCAAGCTTTACTTAGTTGCATCAGGAGGCCGAATGTATAGGTCACCTAGTGAGATTCGAAATCACTCGTAAAGGTCTTCTAGTAGAGCTTGCAAACAGTTTTATCATGCAAGGTGAGCCAATTCTTTATTTTGTAGTTATTTACTAAGGCGTGCTTAGTTCTGTCTAATGGCTAGAAATATGGGGAACCTTTGTTAACCATACGCAAAACATCCATTCTTTACTAAGTTTTGTTTAGGTGTGGCAAAATGCCAGATGTATGGAGCACCAGTGAAACTCAATTACATCACGCAAGACATCCTTTGAATTCAAATAATATAGTTTTGATTTGAATTCAAAACTATTATCTACACTAACCGTCTGAAACCGACGGTACGCCCATGAATATTTAACAATCATAACACCATCAACATTTGGCCCTTGTGTAGGAACTAAGCCAGTACTTTGTAAAATTTGCAAGAAATAAATTTCTCGTTCTAAAACGTCGGCACTTACTGGTCAGCGTTTCTGTTGAGTAAATTGGAATGTTTGAACGGAACCTTGGATGTGTTGGGTCAATGATTTCTGAATGGGGGTCAGGATGTGGCTGCTGCTGGGGCGGCTGTGGCTGTGGCTGTGGCTGTGGCTGCTGCGGAGGCTTCAGCTATTGATGGTGTTTCTGTTTTAATTTTTGTTGTTGTTGTTGTTGTTGTTGTTGTTATATATAAATATTTATTCATTTCATTTTCTGTTTTGCAGCTCTTATTCTTTCCTTAAAAGGGAGTCATGAGAACACACCAAAACCCAGGCAGTCTTCACACAAACAGCATCAACAGCATCAACAACAGCAGCAGCAGCAGCAGCAGCAGCACCATCACCAGCAGCGTCACCATCACCAACAGCAACAACAGCAACATCATCACCATAAATCTATACCTACCCACCGCCACCACCAATACACCCACCACCACCAGTATCAGCGCCACCAGTAGCCGTTCAAAGGCTAAAGAACATCGTCTGCTCGATTACTTACCCATAGCTGCAGGGAGAAGAGATTGGTTTATGCCTTTCTGCGTGGACATTAGCGCGAAGTGAAACGCTGTCGGGCTTGCCGAGGATTAGAACTCGGGTCGTCGATTTTATTTCCAGTGATAATAATAATAATAGTTACGCTAAGGGCGTTTCCTCATATGTAAATTATTCAGCTCACCTAGTTTTAAAATGTTTTACTTCAGTTGCCGTACAAGGTTAAAGAGACCGAGCTGACCTACTATTTACTTAAAGCTGGAAGAGAGAACAGAAGGATTTATGATTTTCCGCAAAGGCATTGGGGCCAAGTGAAAACGCAATCAGGCTCGCCGAGGATTGGATCTCGGGTCGCAGATTTCATTTCCAGTGTTAATAATAGTTACGCTAAGAGCGCCTCCTTATATGTAAACTATGGTAATTGCATTTCATTACTGGATGTGGTAATTGCATTTCACTTAGCGCTAATACCTGTGGGAAAGGTATGAATCCTACTTTCCCCCCAGCTATGTTAAGTATCTGGCTGCCATCCTTAGTTCCAGATGTAGTAAATAAGTAAGCAAGCCAATAAGTATCCGGTGTTATAGTATTCTTTGTAAGTCCGACGTCCAAGATGATCCAAATAGCAATGAGCCAAGGTTAAGAATGAGACCTCTATAAATACACCAACATCAGCAGCAGCACTGCCAGTGATTGGACAATAGAAATCTTTCTCAGGTCACGTGGTAGTTGACGAGTCTATATTTAGGAGTAGGCATCTATCACCCGCCTTATATCTACAAAAACTGCAACAAGCTATAGATAAATAGTAGGGCAGACTGGGCTCTTTGACCTTGGTTAGGCAACCGGTCTAAGAGAAGGAAAACTCTGAATTCAAACCTGTTGAACCCCGCTTAAGAAATTGACCTTGCGTCACATCCTGCTCGTGCGGAGGGGTTGGTAAATATATATATGTAAAATATTCAGCAAGCCTAGTTTTAAATTAGGTGTTTTACATACAATTGCCGTAAAAGGTTAAAGAGACCGAACTGACCTACTATTTATCTAAAGCTGGAAGGAAGAACAGAAGGATTTATGATTTTTCGCAAAGGCATTGGGGCGAAGTGAAGATGCAATCAGGCTCACCGAGGATTAGATCTCGGGTCGCCGAATGCATTTCCTACGACAGTTTTTAATAAAAAGAACTTATTGTAATAAAAACTTATTCAAGGGTCGCATCTGTAAACAGAAGACATTGTGGGAAGCCTAATTCTATCTGTCCTTGAATTATGTGACGACAGACAGACGAAGACGAAGAAAAAAAAAAAAAAAAAAAAAAAGATGATATATTTAGTGAATTAAAGTAAATTCTACCAGCGTGTGAAAGGTATTCAAGACAGTTGAAACGATTTGGGTGAAATTTATACAGGAAATGCCTTTAGAACTGCACAAACTGAAATTCATCGACGTTTTTATTACAATTTCTTTATAAGAGACGTTGCCGGCTTTTCATGTCGAACAGGCCATGTGTGAAACCTGTTTCGATAACATCAAACAAAAAAGTTTTATTTAACAGCCATACAACACGTCCAACTTAATGATCGGTTTAGCATAATTTTTGACTCTACTGATCTTAAAGCAGTGGTTCCCAGCCGGGGGGTCATACCTCGCCGAAGAATATTTCCGCCCTGTCGGCTGCGGCTGTAGAATACGTCGACAAGATCTCTGCAGAGGGGTTAGATCCCCGCCGAAATGTGGCCACCTGTTGACTATGGGTGGCGACCCGTGATGCTTAAAGACGGAATCCTGGTGGTTGAGCAGTCTATGACTTGCAAGACTCCACTTTGGCCCTTACTTAGGTTAGACGGACGGAAGGACAAGTCTATTCAATCAATCGGCTGGTCATAAGCCCTAGCACCTATAGGATTTTCCTGGCCCTTTTAGCAAACCCCCAACCCGTTTTTATCATATATTTGCTAGAAAGCAGTGGCTGAGGGTCTTGGTGTCCTGGATATGATGTTAAACTACATCCAGTGGTAAAGTTCTAATTCTAGAGTTTTGGGGAGTGTGGGGTACCCCTTCATAGCCATTACTCCAAGGCCACTCTGATCCGGAGGGGTAGTACCTCTTAGGGTTCCATCTGTTTATTTAAATTGATTAAACACAGATTTTTAAAAATATGTTTTAAAAAATTGAGTTAGGAAAAATTAAATACCCAACAAGGATGAATAAAACAAAAAGTAATCGGCATAAAATAACCCAATAAGGGTTGACATGCCATAAAATCCAACCAAACCTAAACCAAATAAAATAACCCAAGGGTAGACATATTAACGTGGGTCGGCAATCAAAACATAATATTTGCAAAAACCAACTAACCAACCAACCAGCCAAGATAAGTATCTCTAAAAACCTGATTCCCTAAAAGTTCTAGGTATAAAATAACCACAGACGGGTTGAGATGCCGTTAAAATTAATCAATCACTCAATTATTGACATAAATGTGCCCACGTGACAAAGAAACAAATCATCATTACCATCATCATCATCATCCTCATCATCATCATGTCCTGTCGACAGCACGGATCTTCATGACTGTTCCTCGCCACCCGTCTCTATCGGCCATCGACTATAGGGTATATTAAATGAAGTGATGAAGAGAAATAACAAGACACAACTGTTTTGAAGTATAGATGTAGACTTTATTAATCTGACCGTTGAGTCTGAACGCTAGCGTCCAGACGCCCAGAACTTTTTATTTATTTTAAATCCCCACAATACATCTCCACCCAAGTAGCGGACCTACGGTAAGGATGCATCAGTGAGGTTTTTTTGTAAGGTGTGTGTAATGTTATAGTGGCCTGTAGCGAGGGAATTTTTCTCTGGCTAAAAAGGACCATATATACCTCTGTAGGGTTGTGTATGTGGAAAGTCAAAGATGTGTATGGGGAAAGTCAAAAGTGTGTGTGTTAAGCTCTCTTCGTCAGAAGATTTCTAAAAGTCTGTGGCTGTTAGCTTGGGATTCTTGAGCTGTAGCAACGTCATAAGCATACAGTATTCAGAAATACACACTCATTTTAAATATTATTCTTGAGTTGTAAGTAATGTCTTAAGCTTATTCAAATAAATACACTCCTTTAATAAAGATGTCTTTATCAAAGCAACATTGTAAACGGAAAAACGAAATAAATATATCATTAATTACGAGGCACAGAACGCTCTCGATCAGTACCGGAATTTTCAATGTTTTAATTTTTTAAATGCGTATTTATTGTTAAAAATGAAATAAATTTTATTTTTAAAAATTATAAGTATTTTTATCATTAAAAAAGCTCAAAAGAGTTTGCAGTAAAAGTGTATATGAATATCAAAAAGTTCAGGAAAATGTTCCGTTTACAATGTTGCTTTGATAAAGACATCTTCATAATGTCGAAACAGATTTCTGTCAGCAAAACTTTAACATCTTGTTGTTTTTTCTACAAAACTTTCTACACATATTGTCGGATTCAATATCCATTTTACCTTTCACACTCCTTTAAATAACCCCACAAAAAGAAGTCAAGCAGACAAAGCAGGCGAAGGACGAAGCCATATGAATTCTGAATTTCTTAAAATTATTCAGCCACCAAATATTTCTTTTTGTTGAAATTATAAACCTCTTAGTTGAATAGAAAAAATTCTATTATTTTTGGTTTGGTGGTTGGTTTTGAAGGCTGTCACAATGCAAGTGTAAAGAAAAATGAGGTAACTATGGCGTTGTTTGTTTACATTTGATATATTCTTAATATTTCGAGATTATAGGGTATATCAAATGAAATGATGAAGAGAAATAACAAGACACAACTGTTTTGAAGTATAGATGGAGACTTTATTCATCTGACCGTTAAGTCTGAACGCTAGTGTCCAGACGCCCAGAACTTTTTATTTATTTTAAATCCCCACAATACATCCCCACCCAAGTAGCGGACATACGGTAAGGATGCATCAGTGAGGGTTTTTTTTTGGGGGGGTTGTAAGGTGTGTGTTATTTTTGTTTATATATGTGTAGTAAAAATAATCATTATGTCTGGCAAAACGAACACGTCTACCTGATCGTGTAATGATTGGTTCTTGTGGTGTATCTTGCTGTGTTTCGGATGTTGGAAAGGGTGGTATATTTGTTAGTTGGGCTATGTTTGGGGTCACCAATTTATAGGGTATATGAAATGAAATGATGAAGAGAAATAACAAGACACAACTGTGTTTTATTTTAATCTGCCCGTTAAGTCTGAACGCTAGTGTCCAGACGCCCAGACCTTTTTATTTAGTTTTAAATCCCTACACGACTTCTGGATGGTCCTCTGCACAATATGTAGTGTCTGGTCAGAGCTGATCGATGTGGTTTTCTGCTGGTCGACCCACATTGGTATGGCCATGTGTAATGTGCCCATAAAAACAGGGACATTTTAGAGAATAATTCGACCTCTCCTCAATTACGCTGTAGGGATTATCTTCCCGCTGAGTTGTCGCTTGTTCTCACCAGGGGCGATAGTATTTAAGCGCCTGGTTCAAACGTCTCTTCCTCTCTTTTCCGGTTGCTCGACTACGAGACACATGGGTTAGTTAAAGTCTACCCCTTCTCGTTGGGGCTTCGTCCCCCTTTACATTACTGTAAGTTATT
>CM042151.1:118168135-118170635 GCA_023376005.1 Doryteuthis pealeii | reverse complement strand
CAAGAGCGCTTGTCCAGTGGAAATTCTTGGTAATCCTCTGGTAAATAATCCTTAGTATTGTAAGTTCCTTCGTAAAATGATTGCAAATGGACTATGGAAAGTATCAGTGTTTAAGTAGTGAATCAGCCAGACATTATGGCTGTTGATTGGCGGAGGAATAGACCACGTGACCCCGTCTAGTCTATAAATTTAGCTGGTGTATTGCAGGTCACCTTATATACGCAAAATATGGGCACCTCATGTGGTGTAATGGTTAGCAAGCTAGATTAGCAGACCATTGTTAGTGAGTTCGATCCTCACTGGGTGCCCCATACTTCTGGCCTTGTGCCACATCTAAGCTCAGCTTAGTAAATAACTATATACGCAAAATATGGGCACCTCATGTGGTGTAATGGTTAGCAAGTTAGATTAGTGGACC
Organism: Doryteuthis pealeii; assembly: GCA_023376005.1. Lineage (NCBI taxonomy): Eukaryota > Metazoa > Mollusca > Cephalopoda > Myopsida > Loliginidae > Doryteuthis > Doryteuthis pealeii. The sequence goes on along the minus strand of CM042151.1, from coordinate 118,170,217 downwards.
ATTGTTCGTGAGTTCGATTCTCACTGGGCGCCCCATAATTCTGGACTTGTGCCGTATCTAAGCTCAGGTTAGTAAATAACTATATACGCAAAATACTAGAGGCGCGTGGTCTAATGGTTAGAGTCGTAGGAAATGGACTCGTCAACGCGAGTTCAATTCCTGGACGAAGCTGTTGGCATTTCACATGGCGCTATAAAATTGGGAAAGGTATGAATCCAATTCTCCCTCCAGCTATGAGTAAATAGCAGGGCAAACTTGATTCTTTAACCATGGCAAGGTAACCAGGCTAGGAGAAGGAAAACTCTGAATTCAAACCTGTTAAACTCCGCTCAAGAAATTGACCTTGTGTCGCATCCTGCTCGTGCGGAGGGGTTGGTAAATATATAGATATACGCAAACTATTCAAACAAAATGAAACCAAATTTTATAGTAATCTGTCTTTGGTATTAAATAACCCAACAAGTTTTGACACGCCGTAAAATAATCATGTGACGATGTGCCCGTTATCTCATTTACATCGCCCTGTCGGCTGGGGCGTTAGAATGCACCGACTGCACCTCTGCAGAGGGGTAAGACTCCCCGAATGGGGCCACCTGTTGGCCATGGTTGGCGACCCGTGATGCTTAAGGATAGAGCCCAGGTGGATGAGCAGTTCATGACTTGCAAAACTCCACTTTGGCCCTATCTTGGGCTAGACGGGCGGTCGGAGAGGCCCCCTCCGATCAATCGGCTGGTCACGTCAAGCCCTAGCACCTATATGATTTTCCCAACCCTATTGCCCTTATGGCAAGCCCCAAACCCTTTTTTATCATATGGGTGCTAGAAGGTGGTGGCTGCGGGTCTACATGTCCTGGGAATGATGTTAAACTCTATCTGATGGTGAGGTTCCAGTTTTGGAGGTTTGGGGAATGTGGAGCACCCCTTCATCACCATTGCTCCCTGGTCCACTCTGACCCGGAGTGGTAGTACCTGTTAAGGTCCCATCTATGGGTTAAATAGAAAAATGTATTAATAAAAAAGTTGTATTATCCATTAAGAATTGATTTATTTCAAAACTTTATCGGCATTAAATGACCCACTGAGGTTGATATGCCGTAAAACAAACAAACCAAAAAACAAACATCATTTACATCATTGTACTGTCATAATTCTTTGCATCGTAAATCTTTGCAGCTTTTTTTAAATTCTGACGACAACCTATGATCGGACCCCCCCCCCCACCCCAAAATAAAAATTCCAGCTTTACATTAACGTATTTAAGTGATTATGTCTTAACGGCAGTTTTCGATCCTTATAAATATGCAGCGATATAAGCATTTCTTTTGATGCAATTCTCAAATCCACTGAGGCATGTTTTGATAAGCGAAAATATTACGATCACCCGCCTTTTAAGCGGTTGGTTTGTCATGTACCTGTCTGTCTGTCTGTCTGACTCTCTCTGTCTGTCTCTCTCTCTGTCTCTGTCTGTCTCTGTCTGTCTCTCTCTCTCTCTCTCTCTATATATATATATAATATATATATATATATATATATATATATATATATATATTTAGTAAATGAAGAAAAACTCTAAACTTGCTTCATTACAATAGTTTATTTCAACCGTATTAATACGGCATCTTCAGGTAATCACAAGAACATGACTCTTACTGAGAATTTCCCAAAGTAACATCTCTTTTAAATCTATCAATTTAGGGGAGGGAGGGTTGGTGTCTTATTTTGGAATGGGTAGGGTTAGTTTCTTTGAATGAGGCGGGGGGGGTCTATGTTTTGGATGAGGTGTGGCTTAAATGGGGGCAGATTCCTTGCGGAAATAGTTGTAAGAGTGTATATACAAAATGAGCAGAATTTAAAGGCTAAAAATAAGAAAAAGAAAGAGAAAAATAAAGATAACAAAATAATATAGAAATAAAAGTAAAGAAATAAAAATTAAAGTAAAAATAAAGTAAACGAATAAAACATAAAAAATAAAAATTAATAAAATCTAATAAAATAAAATTAAAAAAATAAATAAATAAAAATCTAATAAAAATAAAATTAAAATAAGAAGCAAATAAGGGGTGGGAGGTAGATTGTAAAGAT
>CM042151.1:118140635-118163135 GCA_023376005.1 Doryteuthis pealeii | reverse complement strand
GAAAAGATCACCAATAAAATCGTTAAACAGGAGACCTGCCTTTTGTTTAATTCCAGACGTATAAATGAAAAAATGCTGCCTAAATACATATATTTCATATATATATATATATATATATATATATATATATATATATATATACATATATATATATATAAATGTTGTGGGGTTTTAAGGGTACAAAAATAAGACAAACGACTGGTAACAATGTATACAAATCTATTGAACATAAGGAGTAGAAATTTACAGCAAAGAAAGTGGAGATTGCGTCCGACCAATACAGTTACGAGCTGACTCGCATTTGCTTCGTGTCAAGCCACAATTGTTCCTATTACTTATAGTAGCCGTCGGCGCATTCCATTTAAGTCGATGGGCTATATCACCTATAACAATAAACAAGGATTGACATTAGATAATCGTCAAGGTTGATATGCCCTTAAACCAAACAACCAACCAACATGAAATTATGTTTTTATTTTCTTGTTAGTTATTGATAGATTCAATAAAAATTGTTCTATTTCTGTTGGGACCAAGAAGACGTGTATTTCATGTAAAACATTCGGCAAAAGTAAAAAGGTTTTCCGTTTTACTAGGCCCATTTTTCTATTCATTCCTAATTACTCTTACTACGACGAACAAAAGTCAAATGACAAAAATTAATAGTTTGCGCATGGGATTGCGCACCATAGTAAAAGAAGAAAATATAAAATTTATACATTTTCAACCAATCAGAGACGTTCGCGCCTAAAAGGAAATCTATCAAATAGACCCCTTTTGGAGCCTACCTGCGGACGATAAAAAACCAACTTTTCGGATCCCAACCAGAAAGAAATTCTTCTTCTAACCAAATCCACGTCACTTTAAAGTAAGACAAAGCACATTCACTTATAAGAAGGTATGAACTAATATCTATCTGTCTATCTCTCTTTATCAACTTTTTACGAGATCATCAGTATTACTTGCTACTGACTGCCGTGTGACTTTGAACTCTTACCCTTTCTTTCTCACTTCATAACTTATAACATATTTCCTTACATTTTATAATGAACTTTTAAAAAAACAAAATTTACATTTTGTACAAAAGAGTACTGAAAGAACTTTGCTCGGTACCTTTTGTAAACTTTTCTCAATACAAGTTGTTTGTTTTAATATTGAGTCTTGTTATTTATGCCATGTGCCTGAAGTAATTGAATGTTTTATGGTGTCTTTAAATGTTTGAATATTTTATTGATTATTGACCTCAAACTGGTGACCTTAATACAAAAACATCAAACGGCCCTTACAACCAACATAACTCCATTAATATACAAAAATTAAAATTAAAATTAAAGATATATTATATATGTAAGATTGACATCATTGTACCACGTTTTTGGTTGCGTACCGTATTGTATTCTATTCCCTTTTATTGCTTCCAAAACTTCCGTTGTAGGTGATTGAAGCCTAGTTGTTTTTTGGGCAGGTAGCCAATCGGCACCGTTCATGCATTGTCTGACCACCAAGCCAGTTGTGAGACGTAGCCGTGGATAAGGAGATGCATTCCCTACTCGGTACCTGCTGACTTTGGGTTGTGCGGCCCACTGACAAAAACAATCGCGAGTTCGCTATTCATGCGCAGTGCTGACTACTGAGTTCATTCTTCGTTGCTCGAAATTTTCACGAAATCTTGATCCCGTGCCAGAAAAAAGAAAAAGAAAAAGAAAAATTGGGCCTGCCTTACAAATACCCACACGATGAAGTAGATTGCAAATTGAATGATGTAGCCTGATAGAGTATCCGATTATTGGCACAAAACTGCGCCCCGCCCCCCACCCGCACCCCCGATAATCAAGCATGCTTCTTCCCGGTTTAGAAAAAGAAAAAGAAAAAGAAAAAGAAAAAGAAGAAAAAAAGAAAAAAGAAAAAAGAAAAAGAAAAAGAAGAAAAAAAAGAAAAAGAAAAGAAAGAAGAAAAGAAGAAAAAAAAGAAAAGAAGAAGAAAAAGAAAAAGAAAAAGAAAAAAGAAAAAAGAAAAAGAAAAAGAAAAAGAAAAAGAAAGAAGAAGAAAAAAGAAAAGAAAAAGAAAAAAAGAAAAAAAGAAAAAGAAAAGAAAAAAAAAAGAAAAAAGAAAAAGAAAAAGAAAAAGAAGAAAAAAAAGGAACGTGATTTGCTACACTGGGCATAAAATGGCTGCGTGTGCTGTGTGTACTTTTAGAGAAATCATTCCATCGTGTACGTCGGCTGACTGTTGATTAGTTGCCAGCGAATAACCTTATTGTGTTCAGCTGACGAGCGTGGAATGAAATCCTTTTTATTCGCTTTCCTTCGATTCCTGAACACAGATGGATTAACATACAATCTACGCTTCTCAAATTCGTGTGGACAATTTGATGTTTTGTTCGCGCACACACACACACACACACACACACACACACAGACAGGCACACACACACACATATATAGAACGAAAAATCTAGGAAAGTCCGGTTGGTGTAGGGGTTACGGTCCTCGCCTGTCAGCTTGACAGTCAGGGTTCGAATCCGTACAAGGCGGTCTTCCTATCAATACCTCTGCTGATGAGGTCTAATAGGCCGAAATGTACATACAGATATTGATTTTTCTCGATTTGTTTAGCCTTACATTTGAATAGGTATGCCCGCCTAATTAATTAATTATTAATTAATTAATTTTCAAAATTAGGTACGACTTCAATTAAGCACATATTCCCCCAAAATTGTCGGCTATAAAAAAAGCCATATCAAAACACATCGTTTGTTTATTTACTTTATATATATATATATATATATATATATATATATATAATATATATATATTTTTTTTTCCAGCAAAAGTAACCGGTCCATGACCGGAATAATTTTTTTAGGAACACCAGTGAGAAAGGGAGAAAATAGGAGTAAGAGAGAATAAAAGAAATATTTTATTAAATCTTTAAAAAATTGCCCAGAATTCGTATATTACAATGTTTGTTTTTTTTAGGAAATGCTTTTTGTGTTTACATTTTAAATTTTTTTTTTAATGTAATCCTAAACTTGTTTTAAAACATAATTTTACTTGAGAGAGACGAACAGCATAGAGAGAGAAAAAAAAGAGAAAGAGAAAAAGAGAGAGAGAGAGAGAGAGAGAGAGAGAGAGAGAGAGACGAACAGTTTGGGTGAAAGAGAGAGTACCTAACCTGTTGACCCAATTTTTCCTTACTTTATTTTTCCTTACTGTGAAGAGTTCTAGAAATTGGTTTATTTTTGTTTAATTATTATATTATATCACTTAATTAGTAAAAATTAAAAAACAAATTTTGTGTGTTTCTTAGTTAGAAACACATTAATGTGTCTGCGAGATTTCAAATCAGAATGACATCTCTTTTCGGAGTTATAAGTCGACACGTACATACCGGAAACATTCTTTGATATATATAGAGATATATACTAGTACTCGGTCTCTGACCGGAGTAAAAATGATTTTAAGAACACCAGTTTGTGCGGGCGAAAAGGGTAAAAGAGGAGTAAGAGAGGGAAATAATTTAGTAGATTTTCGTCAAATTAAAACAAATCGCTAAGAATTCATATATTACAATGTTTGTTTATTTGGTTAAAATTGCAAATCGTCGTCAAAATTAAAACGGAAAAATTTGGCTTGGGCATAGATTTTAATGAATTTAATTATTACCCAAGGACACAATCTATATTTTTGTTGACTTAAATTTTAACCGTTAGTTGTGTTTTTAACCGTTTTTCATTGGACGTTATTTTCCTACAGAGGGCCACAAGAGAACTAATTTTTAAGGGAGATAAATATTTTCCGAGAATTTATTAACATAAAAAACACGGATTATTACACTTTTGGACATCTTACTTAAGAAAAGCACGCGTCGCCTGTAATATTGAAATAGAAAAGTACGTTTTTTTTGTACATGTTTATTAATTCTGACTAGTTTTATCATTCATCTGTTTTATTTTATATATTATTTTCTTTAAACACAACTAACGGTTAAAATTTAAGTTAAAAAATAACATAAATCGTGTTCTTAGTAATGATTATTAATTAGAATTCATTAAAATCTATGCCCAAGCCAAATTTTTCCGTTTTAATTTTGACGGCGATTTACAATTTTAAATGTTTATTTTAGGAAACGTATTTTTTTTTTTTTACATTTAGAATATTAGAGGTGTCCCATCGTGGTGTAAGGGTTAGCAAGCTAGTTTCACTGATCCATCATAACTGAATAGCGAGTTCAATTCTCGTTGGATGCCCCACACTTGCGAACTTTTGTCACGTCCTACCCGTAATCTCTAGACTGCAGGTTCAATCCTGGCCAGGGGCAACAGTAACATAGAATAATAATTAACACAGCTTAACACCTGTTCCCCAGCTATGGTTAGCGGAATGAGAACAGGATACTCACGTGGACCGAATAAAGGGTTAGGTTCAAAGTTCCGTGATCGCTCCCGATTACGACAAGAAAGTTCCCGAATTCGAAAAGAAGGTTCCCGAGTACGACAAGAAATACCTGAAGAGGGCCAGAAGGCACATCGGCCGAAACATTGTACAGATAACAATGAAGGTTTGATTTGTTTTGTTTAACGGCATATCAACCTCAGTGGGTCATTTAATGCCGAGAAAGTTTTGAAATAAATTCATTCTTAATGGATAATTAAATTTTGTTTATAAACTCATGTTTTTCTATTTAACCCATAGATGGGACCCTAACAGGTACTACCACTTCGGGTCAGATTGGACCTGGGAGCAATGATGATGAAGGAGTGCTCCACATTCCCAAAACCTCCAGAACTGGAACCTCACCATCAGAGAGAGTTATAGATAACGTCATTCCCAGGACATGTAGACCCTCAGCTACCGCTTTCTAGCGCCCATATGATAAAAAGGGGTTGGGGCTTGCCATAAGGGCAATAGGATTGGGGCAATCATATAGGTGCTAGGGCTTGATGTGACCAGCCGATTGATCGGAGGGGGACTCTCTCAAGAAAAGGCCAAAGTGGAGTATTGCAAGTCATGGATTGCTTAACAACCTGGGTTCTATCCTAAAGCATCACAGGTCGCTACCCACGGCCAACAGGTGGCCCCATTTGGGGGAGTCTTACCCCTCTACAGAGGTGCAATCGGTGCATTCTAACGTCCCAGTCGACAGGACGGGAAGGTGAGTACAATAGTCTGAATAATGCAGGTAATATTTTTCGTTATATAATTTTATTTACTTTTTGGTCAGTAATTTCCAGAGATTTCTTGCTTGTCATAAACTTTAGAAGCTTCGGAGTAGAATGTGACACAGGGTCAATTTTTAAGCAGAATTTTCCTTTTCCTAAGCCGGTTGCCATACCAAGGATAAAGAGCCAGAGCCTGTCCTACTATTTACCCATAGTTAGAGGGAGAATAGTTGAATTCATACATTTTCCTATGGTATTAGCGCTATGTGAAATGCAGCTATCCTCGCCCAGGATTTGAACTCCTGTCACCGTATCCATTTCCTACGACGATAACCATTACACACCGGTGCGCTGAAGGTATATAAAAACTAAAAGCCAATAAATAATCCAGCAATAGTTGGATGCGTGCCTTTCCCAATGGTATTAGTGCTATGAGAAATGTAAACAGCCTCGTCCAGGATTTGCAGTCGTGTCACCGCGTCCATTTCCTACGTCGATAACCATTACACGACGGACACCTCAGTTGAAAGAAATGTGCATTTTATTCAATGCATTAATCAATTTACTTAGATGGGTTTCAATTAGGATTCTTTTTCTTTTCTCTCTCTCTCTCTCTCTCTCTCTCTCTCTCTATTTCTCTCTCTCTCTATCTATCTATCTATCTATCTACCTACCTCATTCTCACTATTTTTCTCTTTAAACAACATATTTGAGACATATTTTTGCCCGGTCTCATATTACAGAGGTATTGTTTAAAAAATCAAGAAAAAAAAAAAACTCACAGAATTAGTTACTTTTAGATATATATTCACCACCCTTCCACAGGCTATAACACATGAGCAATTTCTTAAGTAAACTTTAACAGCTTTGAATTCAGAGTTTTCCTTCTCCTATACATATTGCTTAACTAAGGTTAATGAGCCCAGTTACCCTACTATTTACCCATAGCTGGTAGGAGAATAGTTGGATATATATATATATATATATATATATTATATATATATATATATACATATATTACATTTTTTTTACTTGAAGGCACTTACAACGCATGTAATAAAATTCGATACTTTTTCTTATAGAAAATGAACTTTTTGACAAGTGTAATCCATATCTTCTTATTATAATGGAGATTGTGTATTTGTCTGTCTGTAGCCGAAACTATATCACTACTGAAGTCACAATTCCCTTTGTTATTTAGATCACATTCTCCATGATTTTATTTTTATTCAAACCTCAATTATTGATAAAATTGTTTTACATTATAAATACTGTTGACCATATCTACATAGTATTTTACCCCACTTGTACGGGTCAGGCACAAAGTCCTATTAACGTGGGACCACCCACAAGCCGAAGCTCATGGAGTGGCAGGTGAAAAATTGCGTCGAACTCAGGCACTGGGCAATAAACCCAGCCCTGCACCTTTAAATCGAGGGGGCAATGGCCCCCTGAGATCGACGCTGTTAATTATATCAATGGTCCAGAGGCCGAAGCCACTGTTGACCATATCAACATACTAATAACATGCAATTGTATTTATATATACAAAAAATAGCGGTTTACAGAGTGAATGGGAAGGCTAATTTGCATATTGATCTTAAAAATTTGATTTTAATAAATATATGCTTAGTATTATTGATTTCTAATTGTTTGGGTTTATCTTAATGAATATAAGCAAAAATCTCGGGGATAAATCTTAAAAGAAATCCATTAACAAGAAATTACTAATATTATTCTTTACTTACTATTTGAACTAAATAGTTAAATTAGGAAAATTTACCAATGAAAGATGGGAGTGATGGAAAATGATGGAAGAGTTAGTTTCAAAGTTATTTTTCAATCATACCCCCTCTGTTTCAAATCTTTTTATTTGCATTCTTATTCAGTTTCATTAGCCTTTCTAATTTAACATGATATTTTATTAGATTAAAACTTTAATACTTGCACCCGGAGGGTGCATATATTTGCTAGTATAATTTAATATACCAAGCGTGTTGGTAAATCCTCGCGGTGAGAAAAAAAACAGCAAATAGTTTGATTGTAAAAATATACTACCAAACATCAACCGGGAAGAAAAAAATTTATGAAAAAAAGAAAAGACCAAGATAGTCGTACAAAAAAAAATCTATTGGTACAGTATTTGGCCAAAAGAAAAAACAATTTATATGTATATATATGTATATAAGATAGATATATATTCATATAACCGCTAGGAGAATAGCTAATAAGTAAAAAGTGCTCAATACCTAAGTAGAGCAAATAATAAAGATAAATCTAATGAGTCAGTCGAACCTACTATTAGTTTCGCTTAATGCTCTTCAGGGCTAAGATCTTAGCCCTGAAGAGCATTAAGCGAAACTAATAGTAGGTTTGTCTGACTCATTAGATTTATCTTTATATATACTAGCAAATATATACACCCTCCGGGTGCAAGTATTTAAGTTTTAATATAATAAAATATCATGTTAAATTAGAAAGGCTAATGAAACTGAATAAGAATTCAGATAAAAAGATTTGGAACAGAGGGGGTATAATCGGAAAATAGAACAACTTTGAAACTAACTTAATTGGTAAACTAATTTAACTATTTAGTTAAAATAGGAAGAAAAGAATAAAATTACAGTTATTTCTTTATGTTGATAGATTTCTGTTAAGATTTATCCCCGAGATTTTTGCTCATATTCAATAAGATAAAACCAAACCTAAGTTTTTTAAGATCAATATGCAAATTAGCCTTCCCATTCACACTGTAAACCGCTATTTGTTGTATATATAAATACAATTGCTATGGTCAACAGTGGCTTCGGTGGACCATTGATATAATTAACAGCGTCGATCATACCTGCCCCCTTGATTTAAAGGGGCAGGGCTGGGTTTATTGCCCAGTGCCTGAGGCGCCCCCCTTGAGGGGGAATGCCGACGGGATCGACGCAATTTTTCACCTGCCACTCCATGAGCTTCGGTTTGTGGGTGGTCCCACGTTAATAGGGATGACCCGTACAAGTGGGGTACGCGGTAAATATCATGTAGATATGGTCAACAGTCTTAATGATGTAAAACGATTTTATGAATAATTGAGGTTCAAATAAAAAATAGAATCATGGAGAATGTGTGTAAATAACAAAGGGAATTGTGACTTGTATAGTAATATAGTTTCGGTTACAGACAGACAAACCCACAATCTCCATTATGATAAGATATATATATATATATATATATATATATTAATATTAATATTGATAATATAGTTTGCTAAATTTATGAGTAAAGAGGGCTTAATATCATTGATATACATATTTTTACCAGGTCTCATATTTAAGAAGTATTATTTTTTCAAAAAAGACACCTCAAATAATCAGTTAATTTTTTATATAGAATTTTTTTTAAATACTAAAACCGAAAAAAAACTTTTTTTTACCTCCCATCAGGCTAGATTAACACATGGTCATTTTTACATGGGGATTTTTATGGCAAATCCAGCAAGGATCGAACTCGCTATTCAGTAATAATGCCAAAATGATAATTGCAAAGGTCTTGTTCTTTTGGGGTCCCCCGCCCCAAGTTACGTATGCTAAATTAGCGGGGGAACTGAATAATTGTATCTACTAATGGAGACAATGTTACTCAATTACGGAAATAGTGTCGATTCATTTTTTTGTGGGGGGGGGGGGTTCTTCACAAAAAGTAAGTTTTGCTAGTAAGCATTCCAGTGATAGAATACATGATACTTGTATAAGTTGTACACAAAGTGGTGAATAAGATTTTCGAATAACCTAGATTTTAATCCTCAATCAAACCAAGATCATTAAGTCACACACGGTAAATATTTGCCTAAACGGTGAGGCTTAGTATCCCCTGCTCTCAAAAAGTGTTGTCTTGGTTATGACACTAAACTGCATCTGATGGTGAGGCTCCAGTTCTAGAGATCCGAGGAGTGTGGAATATTAAATAATAATTGACATCACTCTCGGGGTTACTCTGACCCAGGGTGGAAGTACCTGTTAGGGTCCCATCTATAGTTTTGGTAACGTGAAGCACAATTTGGTAGCATATTGGTTTTTGAAAATTCCAAAATTATTTTTTCTAATTAGTTACCTGTACATCAAATTTTTGGCAACACTCAAAGCTATTTTAGTGTTATGGGTTGATTGGCGATTTATTAATTAATTACTAATTAATTAAAACTACCCTAATTATTAATTATGGTAGTTTGTTAAAATTAAAAGTAATAATAATAATAAAATGACAATAATAATTATAATAATGATAATGTTTATATTGGAGGTATGTATTTATCTAAACGAAAAATCCTCACGTAAGCATAAATTCTTTAAATTATGGAATTTAATATATATAATCGGAATTTCAAATTTTGCCAAAATAAAATGATAATTTAATAAATAAGATTCCAGTTTTTGACAAGTTCGTCAACAATTCAAAAACTTAGATAAATACAACAATGGTTGGCCTTGACTCGTTGGAAAAACCCAAATGGAAAGATACAAGCTAGGCTGGCACAAGGCCATTTAGACACGTAGGCAACAGTATCGAGTGGCTGGCCAATCAGAGACATATGTTAGGGGTGGGGAGGTCTGGATCCCATAGATAACAGACCAGATAGAGACCGAAGAAGAAGAGACCGGACAGACCGAAGAAAAGAGAGGCGGAGTCGGACACTCCGGAACCGGGGAGCTCGCCATGGCTCGGGGCCCTTGATACAACTTTACCGATACACTCTGATGCCTTGCCACTCGGTACAAAATTGATAACTTAGCCAAAAACTAGCTGTAGATCGCCAATCAACTGACAAATAAATCACCTCGTTCCTTTGTAAAATAAACGTATATATTTTGTACATAAGCATAAAAAAGGCGTTGTGTTCAATTGTTTTGTTGATCCGTTGACAGCTTTTGGTTATTTAATCTTATTTCAGCCGAGTTGGTAAAAGGAACGAAACCAGCTCTTTTTCAGCCTTCCTGTAAATCAACAGACAACATAAGAACGGGAGGTTGGAACGGGCAGTTTCGACGACTGTAATACTGAGCCGGAGCATACATGTCACACATAACCGAACCCTGTACCCCGACACAGTGTTATTATAATCTTGTTACTATAACAACGGAATGATCTGAGAATAAAGAAAAGATATAAATTTTATAATTCAAGGATTTTGATAATTTATATGCAAATCAAATAACTATTATTGGACAGAGTAGATTTCTCTGCATTTTTTCTTTGTTTATTTTCTATTATAGTAACTTTTGTAGGAAGCCTTAAACTAAGAAACTAACGTTCCAATTGTTGTTTCTAGGAAGGGTACATGGTGTGTGTGATGCCTGGCAGTTATTACGTTCGAAATATTTGGGACATTTTTAGAAATCGCACTTTAAAGACTTTATTTTCATGTAATTACGCTGATAAAAAAACAACAACTTGTGTAGCACTATTAAAAACTAGTAAAATAATATTGAATTTCGCAAGACTCTAACGCTTTCATTATAATTACTAGCAAATATATGCACCCTCCGGGTGCAAGTATTTAAGTTTTAATGTAATAAAATATTGTATTAAATTAGAAAGGCTAATGAAACTAAATAAGAATACAGATAAAAAGATTTGAAACAGAGGGAGTATGATAAAAGATTTGAAACAGAGGGAGTATAATAAAAAATGGAACAACTGAAACTTACTCTTCCTTCACTCTCGTCTTTCATTGTTATTTTTTCTAATTTAAGTATTTAGTTAAAAGAGGAAGTAAAGAATAAAATGACAGTTATTTTATCTTGTTAATGGATTTCATTTAAGATTCATTGAAGAGACTTTTGCTTATATTCATTATAATAAAACCAAACAGTTAGAAATCAATAATACTAAGCACATATTTATTAAATTCGATTTTTTAATATTAATATGCAAATTAGCCTTCCCATTCACACTGTAAACCGCTATTTTGTTGTATATATAAATATAATTGCATGTTGTCAGTATGTAGACATAGTTAACAGTATTAATAATGTAAGACAATTTTATTAATAATTGAGGTTTAGATAAAAATAAAATCATGGAGAATGTGATGTCAATAACTAAGAGAATTGTGACTTGAGTAGGAATATAGTTTCGGCTACAGACAGAAAAACACACAAGCTCCATTATAATAAGATATTATGATAATTTGCAACATTGAACATTTTGGTCAACATTGATCTATTTCCTACATTAAAATCAACTGAAAACACGTCAAAATCGACCTGTTTTCAGATCTAGAAACTGTTGTGAGGTGTGGTTTCGTGTTCCTTGTTGCAGCAGTATTTATTCGTGCTTAATCTTAGCACTGGGCTCAGCTTCTCGTAGCTAATCTCACTAGTCCCCTAAAGTGTCTCTATATATCTCCTGCAGTAATACACATATGTAAATGAGATAACACGCCATTGGCTATCTCACTACAGAAACTCTTGTAGAAAGCCATAAAACTGTAAGGATGGTGTAAAGTTCAACATGCTTTAAATACAAATAACTCCGACAAAGGTTAATAGACAAACATTTAATAACACAGCACTTGGATAACAGTAGAATACAACGTTCATAATAAGGTAAACAGAGTTACACAAATAAAGATACACATTCATGAAAGATACAAAGTATAACATAAAAGAGTACAGACATGAGACTAGCGATAGTCCATGCTGTGAAGAACTTACAGTAATGTAAGGGGGGCGGAGCCCCACGAGAGGGTTTAGATAGAATCTACCCCATGTGGCTCGTAGTTGCTGAAACTATCAAGAGAGAGAGCGAAGGTTTTGAAACCGGCGCTTTTATACTGGTGCCCTAGCGGGCATCATCCAACTAAAAGGGGCAGACAACTCCACCCGGCGAATACAAACTAACGCTACAAAACTAATGAAGTAATGTTGCAAATGATGATTCTAGATAGATTCCATGATCTTTCATGATTTCTGATAGTTGGCAAGTTGGAATGCTTGATAAAATAAAGGCACCCAGCCTGAGGGTCATGGTTCTATTTTGGCCATGATTGGCTGTCATTGCTCATCTGGTAATAATACTACCACTTTAGTCATTGGATCAGATGTATTTGTTTAAGTCAATCATTTATTTACAATTATGATGTCAATTTTCATCAAGTAGGATTCATATGAAATATATGAATACTGTCCTTCCAGAGCCTCTAAGCAGTTTTGGCGTTCAGAGCTATATGGTTTAAATATTCCTATCTAATACTAATGCTTTTCAAACAGGTCTAGTTGACCTATAGATGGGACCCTAACAGGTACTTCCACTCCTTGCAGTGGGTAGTTGTATAAACTCAATGGTATGTACTGACATGGGTGGTACTAGTGTCTCATGGGCCTCTCCAAATCCAATATAGGGCCCCCACTCTACTACATGTCAATTTTATAAAGTAATATTCATATCATCATCATCATGTCGCGCTTTCAGCGCGGATATCCATGACAATCTCTCTCCATCCGTCCCTATCGCTCATTATTCTCGGGAGATCCTCTGTGCAGCATCCCGCATCCGCACAGAGCTGATCAACGTACGTTTTTGCTGGTCGGCCCACACTGGCGTGTCCATGTGCTGGCTTCCACAGGAGGACGTCGCTTATGCGTTCGTCCTTGCTTCTCCAGCAGTGTCCTACGTGTCTTGTCCGTCTTACTCGGATGGTTTGGGTGATATGTGGCAAGTGGCCGTACAGCTGCTTTCTCGTGGGGTGCTGTTTCCACGTCTTGTTCAGGATCACCCGCAGCATTCTTGTGCAGCTCCCATCTAGTTTATTCTCTAGTCGCTTAGGATCCAGGTGGTGCAGCCATGCAGCAGTACTGATACGACAACGACCTGGAATAACTGTCTCTTTAACTTGTCTGTGAGATTGGACCTCCATATGATCGATAATTTATTTATAGTGGCCCATGCTTTTCCTATGCGTTCACTAACGTCGTTTTATGTGGAGGAGATGTTACTGCCTAAGTATCTAAATTGTTCTACCGAGTTCAGGAGTTTGCCATCGATGTTTGAGATGTCGCTTTTGTTTTTGAAAGACATGAACTCAGTTTTATCAGAGTTCACGTACAGGCCGACATTTCGTGCTGCCTTCTGCAGGCTGTGTAGTAAGGATTCGGCTTGTGCAGGTGTATTTGCGAGTAGTGCCAGGTCATCAGCATAGTCCGCATCCGTAATAGTATGTGCGGGATATCGCCTGCTTCTTGCTTTTTTTAGTATGAGGCCTTTTTCTTTTATGGGATCTAGTGATGTTCTGAGTACGTAGTCTAGGCATATGATGAATATATATGGCGCTAGTGTATCCTCTTGTAGGACTCCGGCGACAATGTCAAAGAAGTCTGTGTCGCCATCTGGTGATCGTACCATTGCTTTTGTATTTTGGTAGAGCATCATTATAGCGTTAACTGTTTCCTTGGGTAGGCCATATGCTAGCAGTATTTGCTCCATTTTCCCTCTGTGTATGAAGTCAAATGCTTTGGAGAAGTCTACAAATAGTAGGGTTGCCTCGAGATTCTTTGCACGGACCCCTTCTATGATTCGGCGAATGGTCAGGATCTGTGTGGTTCAACCAATATTCATATAAAATATATGAATACTATCTTTCTGGGGCCTCCAAGCAAGGTTGGGCTCCCTCCAATTGGGGAGTTCAGAGCTATATGGACTCAAATATTCCTATCTAATACTAATGGTTTTCAAATAGATCAATTTGACCTGATGGTTGGTTGGATGGATTTTACAGCATATCAAACCCAGTTGGGTTATTTTATGCCGAAGACATTGTTTTCTTCATTCTTGGTGAGTATTGAAAATTCTTCTTTTGAATTTTTTTTAACACATTTTATCAACTCATTTTTTTCTATTAAATTCATTGGTGGGACCCTAACAGGTACTACCACTCCGGGTCAGGGTGGTGATGAAAGTTTATTCTACACACCCCAGAGCTCCAGAATTGTAATTTCAACATTAGATGCAGTTTAACCTATAGATGGGACCCTAAGAGGTACTTCCACTCCTTGCAGTGAGTAGTTGTATAATGTTAATGATATGTACACAAGCTACACTAAGGATAATGTAAAGAAAAAAATAGAAAATTCAAATTTTCAAAGATATTAACATTTATTTTTTTAAATTGGAATTTTGCATTTTTTTCCTTACTTTTCTTTTACTTTAAGACTAATACCATTGGGAAATGTATGAACCCCCTTATATTGTATGGTTGAATATTATCACAACTGTTCTTCTGTGTCATATAGTACCTAAATAATGAGAATGGAATCGTCTGCTTTTCCTATGCAAGCATTGCCTAAGGAATCCAAAAATGCTATCAAAATGTCTTAAAGTGAACCAATTTTAAGTAATTGATGATTTCTGATTTTTTCCATAGCAAGATCAATATGCCGATGGCACTGCATTTATGATGACAATTTTTTCTATTATTATTTCACATATACTGAAAATTATTTTTACCAAAAAGATAATTTGGTTTTTGCTCAAAACTGAAGTTAGAACATAAGTTAAGATTGTTCAAATTAGAAATCATTAATAACTTAAAATTGGTTTACTTTAAGATTTTTTAATAGCATTTTTGGATTCCTTGGGCGAAAATGTTTTCCAAACCAATTTTTAGGAGTAAGGAAGCTCTATGACTCATTTTACAGACAAAAATAGATTACAAAAAGTCGCCATTTTTCGCCCCCCCCCCCCAAAAAAAATGGGAAAGGTAAAAATCGACATAACTCAGCTTGTTTTTGGAATTGAAAGCTCAAATTTTGGGGATAGTCTAACTTTAACATAATCCGTACCTGGACAAAATTTCAGAAAAATTGAAGTGGGTGGGTGACATGGCCTGAATAATTTGACATGGAATTACCCCTAGAGTTATTCTAAGTTTAGAGGTTAGGGAATCATGTTCATTGTATGTTTATATTTACATTTTTGCGAGGTTTTTTGCATATAGTTCTATTAAATGCGAACAATCTTATACAGACCTATTTGATCTATAGATGAGACCCTAACAGGTACTACCACTCCAAGTCAGAGTAGACCTGAAAGTAATGACAGTGAAGGGATATTCCACACTCCCCAGATCTCTAGCACAGGAGCCTCACCATTAGATACAGTCATACTCAGGACTCCCTCTTGTTTTTAGGAGAGAGGTCTTAACCCTCTGCAGTGTATTCTAAACCCTGAAGACAAGGCATTATATAAGTATGTCTATCTAATATAAATAATTTCTACACACTTATATGGCTTCACTCACTTGAATTAAAGGATAAGAAACTTTGATCCGATGTTACATAATTATTGGATCCCTAATGCTTTTATAAGGTATTGTAGAAATCATAATGGCGATTAGTACAGCTGACGGCCTTGAGAGTGAGTGATAGCGTTTGACCTCACTCCGGGGATAAACCGTGAGAACCGGAACCCCCATAGAAAGCCCTCTTCCGGTTTAAGGAGTAAGCAACTCAGTTAGTCAGTTAGCAGTTAGGAGCTCTAAGGTGTAAGTCGCATTTCTATGCGCATCCTGTCATCTGCGCAGATTGTCTGGGTTGGGGATTTGGAATAAAGTAATATCAACGTAAATCGAAGTCTTGTGTTTATTACCTAAAAACTAACAATGACACAGGGCTTCTGATAAGGAATGATCCCAACAGAAACCAGACCCGGAATCCTCAATAGAAGACCAGACGAGACCTTAGAAGATATACCAGACCAAGATAGATAATAGACGATCAGAAGCAAAGCCGGCCAGAATAATAGACGGCAGAGTAAGAAGTAAGAAAGGTATATAACGTTATATAGATTTGGTACGGTGAAAAGACCAGTGTATAACACCAAAACTTGACCTCTGGGCCACTATGGACAAGTACTTCAGTTACAAGTATGTCTGTGTGTGCGTCTATGACAAAGACAGAGGCAGAAACAGAGACAGAGATGTAGAGATGCAGAGATGCAGAGACAGAGATGCAGAGATAGAGATGCAGGGACAGAGATGCAGAGATGCAGAGATAGAGAGAGAGATATGCAGAGATAGAGATGCAGAGACAGAGATAGAGATGCAGAGATGCAGAGACAGAGACAGAGACAGAGATAGAGATGCAGAGATGCAGAGATAGAGATGCAGAGACAGAGATAGAGAGAGAGATGCAAAGACAGAGAGAGAGATAGAGATGCAGAGACAGAGATAGAGAGAGAGATGCAAAGACAGAGACAGAGATAGAGATGCAGAGACAGAGATAGAGATGCAGAGATGCAGATACAGAGATAGAGATGCGGACAGAGACAGAGACGCAGAGATGCAGAGATAGAGAGAGAGATGCAGAGATGCAGAGATAGAGAGAGAGATGCAGAGAGAGAATGAAGGAATGAGTGAATGTGAGTCGACAGAGATGTTGATAGGTACATGTCGTGCGTCCCTGATGCATAAAAATATAAAAGGACGCAGTAAAATTGTATCCGTCTGTCCCATTTCAAACTAACTGTAAATATCTCACGGAATTTTTTAGATGAGGCTTGAGATGAGGTGGAATTTCGTGAAGGATTGAACCTGCAACCTACAGATGATTTTCACTTAGGACTGTATTAACTCAACCCTTATATCTGCTGTGTCCAACTGACCGGAAGGAAGCCACATCGGCCAAAACGTTGTGTATATCTTTTTATTATAATGGAGATTGTGTGTTTGTCTGTCTGTAACCGAAACTAAATCACTACTCAAGTCACAATTTCCTTAGTTATTGACGTCACATTGACCATGAATTTATTTTTACTTAATCCTCAATTATTGATAAAATTGTTTTACATTATTAATACTGTTAACCATATCTACATGATATTTTCCACGTACCCCACTTGTACGGGTCGGGTACAAAGTCCCTATTAACGTGGGACCACCCACAAGCCGAAGCTCATGGAGTGGCGGGTGAAAAATTGCGTCGATCCCGTCGGCATTCCCCCTCAAGGGGGGCGCCTCATGCACTGGGCAATAAACCCAGCCCTGCCCCTTTAAATCAAGGGGGCAGGTGTTTCCTGGGGGGATGACCCCCTGGGATCGACGCCATTAATTATATCAATGGTCCAGAGGCCGAAGCCACTGTTGACCATATCTACATGATATTTTCCACGTACCCCACTTGTACGGGTCAGGCACAAGGCCCTATTAACGTGGGACCACCCACAAACCGAAGCTCATGGGGTGGCGGGTGAAAAATTGCGTCGATCCCGTCGGCATTCCCCCTCAAGGGGGAGCCTCAGGCACTGGGCAATAAACCCAGCCCTGCCCCTTTAAATCAAGGGGGCAGGTGTTGCCTGGGGGGATGGCCCCCTGGGATCGACGCTATTAACTTGTAAAGATCCAGGGCCGAAGCCACTGGACCCCCACCCTGTTGGGCAGGTTTACATACAAACAACATACAACTATATTTATATATACAAAAAATAGCGGTTTACAGTGTGAACGGGAAGGCTAATTTGCATATTGATATTAAAAATGTGATTTTAATAAATATGTGCTTAGTATTATTGATTTTGAATTGTTTGGTTTTATTTTAATGAATATAAGCAAAAATCTCTTCAATGAATCTTAAATGAAATCCATTAACAAGAAAAAATAACTGTCATTTTATTCTTTACTTCCTCTTTTAACTAAATACTTAAATGAGAAAAAATAACAATGAAAGACGAGAGTGATGGAAGATTAAGTTTCAGTTGTTCTATTTTTCGATTATACTCCCTCTTTTCAAATCTTTTTATCTGCATTCTTATTTAGTTTCATTAGCCTTTCTAATTTAATGTGATATTTTATTACATTAAAACTTAAATACTTGCACCTGGAGGGTGCATATATTTGCTAGTAACAATAAAGATGAGGGCAACAGTCCGAAAAATCCAAATAATGCAAATTATCAAACCTCATTTTAAAATTACCAGAAAAATAGATCCAAAACGGTGATTAAAACATAGCAGGCAATTTCTTTAAAAAAAAAACTTTCACACCTTCTCTCTTTCTCTCTCTTTCTCTTTCTCTCTCTTTCTCTCTTTCTCTTTCTTTCTTTCTTTCTTTCTTTCTTTTTTCTCCATTTCTCCTTCTCGTAGTCTTTCTCTTTCCCTTTCTCACTTTCTCTAACTTTCTCTTTCTTTAATTCTCTCTTGTTATTAATCTTTCTGTCGCTATTATTCTCTCTTCTCTCTCTCTCTCTCTCTCTCTCTCTCTCTCTCTCTCTCTCTCTCTCTCTCTCTCTCATCGTCTCTTGTTATTAATCTTTCTATCGATATTACTCTCTTTCTATCCCCACTCACATTTTCTCTCTCTTTTGTTCTTTCTCTCTTTCTTTTTCTCCATTTCTGCCTCTCCTTGTCTTTCTCTTTCCCTTTCTCACTTTCTCTAACTTCCCCCTCTCTCTCTCTCTCTCTCTCTCTCTCTCTCTCTCTCTCTCTCTCTCTCTCTCTCTCTCTCTGTCGCTATTATTCTCTTTTCTTTTCTCATTTTCTGTCTTATTCTCTCACTTCTTACTGAACTTTGGTGCATAAGAAGACAAGCTCAAATTCTTCATTTTAATAAGCTGCTCAGTAGGTACCACCAAAACACGTCACGTAATCAGTTTAGGCCATATTGAAGGAAGAAACGTAAATACTTTTTAACTTTAAAAAAAAATCTCGCAAAAAAGAAATAACGAACATAAAGAGTTTTTACGAATAAAAACAGTTAATTCAATGATCAAATTATACGAATGGGAAAAAATTACTTACCTTTATCTTGAAAAATAAGTAAAACAGTCCGGTTTTTTACAACAGGGTCAATTTCTTTATTGATATTTCTAAGCATAATTCTGTATTCATTTTTCTTTTACTAAAAAGCTCTCGTATTAAAACTTATAAAAATTTTCTGATATAGTTATTCAACCTTTTATCTTTATAGAAAGAAAGTAAAAATCGTTATTTGTCGGTTCATTTTTTCATATTTCATAAAATAAAATAGTATGGAGGGGGGTAGAATTCGTAAAAGAATTTCTCCTCATATATTTTAGGAAAAAAACTATTTCATATATATTTACATCAAAAGGTAAGTAATTGTGGAAATTTTCGCGAAAATCGGACCATTAATTGAATTTTCATAGAATTTTTTTAAAAGCCTCTAGTCATAACTCATTAAACGGCGCAAAAATGTAAACTTTGTTTTTCGTTCATAATTTTCCTTATTTCCTTAAGTTGAACATCTTTTTTTTAAATCATCAGGAGTTTTTGTAATGTTTTTTCTTTCCAATGGACAAAAAATTTTCAACATAATATTAACCTAGGGACTGGCATTTTTGTCGTCTGCTAGGAATTTTAAAAGCGAATTAAAAATAATTAAATCTATTATTTGAGGTCAAACTTTGTCTAAATCGATAAGTAGTAACATAATAACCATCATTAAAAAAAGAAAAATATCATTACATATGCAGTTTATTTTTAATACATTTAAAACTATTTGTTTTGGTCAATTTCGACGCGATCCGCCATTCTGTCTCTTCTTCGATGGTTTTAAGCGCTTGTTTACAATTTTACTGTTTGCAAAAAAAAATTACCAAAAATCAGGTAATTATCCGATTTTAATGAAATTTTCAGTATTGATTTATCAATTAAAGAATTTTATAATGCGTCAGTTATTTTATTTCAAAACTTTAATTTAGTATTTTTGCTATGAAAAATTAATATATAAAATTCATTTAATATGTGAAAAATCTGATGTTAAGTTTAAAATGTTACATTTTTAGATTCTAGAAATAAATATCTATATAATGCAAACCTTATTTCATTGCATCAAAGTATACTTTTTGAAGAAAAACTCGATTGAAAATGTACCCCCACACACACACACACACTTTTTAAGTAGAAAAAATATCGATGTATAATTTTTTCTTTTATAAGATAATAGCCAATTAAATAATTATCGTAATAAGTAAAAAAAAATCTCAAAAAAATTAATTATCTATTATTTTTTTACATTTTATTTTTCGATTTTCGGTACTTATTTTCTCATAGAATAGCCACTGTAAAAAAAATGTTTGTGTTTCTATTCATAACTTCGGTCGTTTATCTCTTTATTTATACTGTAATTAGTACAATATAAGACCAACTTGAGAAAAAATGTTACGCCCCCAGCATAAGGGGGTCAAAATTAAGCCACCTGAAAAAAATGAGAAAGTTTTGAAATAAAATAAATAATGCATTATAAAGATCGTTCATTGATGAATAAACACTGAGAATTTCATTAAAATCCGATAATTTCCTGATTTTTGGTAAATTATTTTCTGTCGGGGGGGGGGGGGCTAAAGTCATTTTGTCAAAAACGCATTTTAGGCTCCGTTTGCCTGTAGCTATATTAACCTGTATGCAAGTTTCGTTTTCTTGAATAGGGGGGGGGTAATTTCACATGCTGAACACTGCTGGAGAAGCAAGGTCGAGCTCATTAGTGACGTTCTCCAGTGGTAGCCAACACATGGACATGCTAGTGTGGGCCGGCCAGAAAGGAATTACATTGATGCAAGGATACTGGATGCTGCGCAGAGGACCTCTCTGGCACAATGAATGATAGGGAGGGTTGGCGAGAGATTGTCATGGATCTCCGTGCTAATTTCGCGACATGATGATCATGATGATATATATATATATATATATATATATATATATATATATATATATCTTATTATAATGGAGATTGTGTGTTTGTCTGTCTGTAACCGAAACTATATTACTACTCAATTCACAGTTCCCTTAATTATTTACATCACATTCTCCATGATTTTATTTTTTATTTAAACCTCAATGAATAATAAAATTGTTTTACATTATTAAGACTGTTGACCATATCTACATACTAATAATACGCAATTGTATTTATATATACAACAAAATAGTGGTTTACAGTGTGAATGGGAAGGCTAATTTGCATATTGATCTTAAAAAATTGATTTTAATAAATATATGCTTAGTATTATTGTTTTCTAATTGTTTGGTTTTATTTTATTGAATATGAGCAAAAATCTCGGGGATAAATCTTAAAAGAAATTCATTAACAAGAAGAAATAACTGTAATATTATTCTTTACTTCCTATTTTAACTAAACAGTTTAATTAGGAAAATTTACCAATGAAAGACTGGAGTAATGGAAAATGATGGAAGAGTTAGTTTCAAAGTTGTTCTATTTTTCAATCATTCCCCCTCTGTTCCAAATCTTTTTATCTGCATTCTTATTCAGTTTCATTAGCCTTTCTAATTTAATATATTTCATTATATCAAAACTTAAATACTTGCACCCGGAGGGTGCATATATTTGCTAGTATATATAATGGAATTTCGGTTTACATATAGTCAGGTATTTTTGGAAAGGTGATGATTGAGATAATAAAGGATTTCATCAAAGAATTTCAGATGATTTGTCTTCTCGTAAAACAATTCATAAATATTTGGGTTTTTTTTAAATCTTACTAGCAAATATATGCACCCTCCGGGTGCAAGTATTTAACTTTTAATGTAATGAAATATCGCATTAAATTAGAAAGGCTAATGAAACTAAATAAGAATGCATATAAAAAGATTTGAAACAGAGGGTGTATAATCGAAAAATAGAACAACTGAAACTTACTCTTCCATCACTCTCGTCTTTCATTGTTATTTTTTCTGATTTAACTATTTAGTTAAAAGAGGAAGTAAAGAATAAAATGACAGTTATTTTTTCTTGTTAATGGATTTCATTTAAGATTAATTCAAGAGATTTTTGCTTATATTCATTAAAATAAAACCAAACAGTTAGAAATCAATAATACTAAGCATATATTTATTAAAATTACATTTTTAATATCAATATGCAAATTAGCCTTCTCGTTCACACTGTAAACCACTATTTTGTTGTATATATAAATATAATTGCATGTTGTTAGTATGTAGATATAGTTAACAGTATTAATGATGTAAAACAAGTTTATTA
The DNA here is from genome assembly GCA_023376005.1 of Doryteuthis pealeii. Classification (NCBI taxonomy): domain Eukaryota; kingdom Metazoa; phylum Mollusca; class Cephalopoda; order Myopsida; family Loliginidae; genus Doryteuthis; species Doryteuthis pealeii. Next base: position 118,140,984 of record CM042151.1, on the reverse strand, counting down.
ATAATTGAGGTTAAAATAAGGATAAATTCATGGTGAATGTGACGTCAATAACTAAGGGAATTGTGACTAGAGTAGTGATTTAGTTTCGGTTACAGACAGAAAAACACACAATCTCCATTATAATAAGATGTGAAGTTACAAGTTCTACGTTGTTCTTTGTCTTTTTAAAAGCAAGTTCAAAAAATTGATAATGGACGGGGTCTAAACAGATATTTGTTCACCGGGTTCCGAAAATGCCTTCCATCTTTGTTCCTCTCTGCCACCAATGACACACAGACAGATTTACAACAGCAATTGTAATATTTTCCAAATCTAGTGGTCACTTGAATTCATTCCTCTCTTTTGTTAT
>CM042151.1:118128135-118138135 GCA_023376005.1 Doryteuthis pealeii | reverse complement strand
GTTTGAGTGTCCATTATAATTGTTTTTCTTCCCAATTTTGTTTCTAGTCTTTTTGTTTTCTGTTTGTCCAATGTCACTTCTACTATGTTGGCCGCCATAAAGTAATTTGGCTTTGCTATTTCTTGTGTAATCCTTCAAGTGTTAGATGACTCTGCGAATGTATAAAATCGCACAACGAGAATACAAAACTAGACCACGACTAAGTTGGAAGGTGATCCACTGGAGAATTACTGCCAAAAAAAACTTATTTTGACCATTACAACAAAATGGTTATATGCATAAACAGAAATGCTGTTCTTTGAGAACGAAACGCATTTAAAGATTCTCTTGGACTTTGAAATAAAAACGGATGCACCTTATCGTCCCAGCAAGAAGACACAGACCTAGTGTTGATACGACAAAAAAGAAAGAACTTGTCAACTGGGGATTTTGCAGTTAGCAGATCTCAGGGTGAAGCTAAAAGCAAAATGAAAAATGCACAAATATCATAGACCTTGCCAGAGAACTGAAAAAATTATGGAAATATGAAGTGAAAGTGATACTCAGACTCCAGTGAAAGACCATCAGCTAATATGATGTGAGAAAACTCAAAAGGAGTAAATAATAGATGATAAATACCTGGACCTTGCCAAGAAATTAAAAAAGCTGTGGGAATATGAGAGTAAAAGTGATACCAATTTTAGTTGGCGCACTTGGAACGCGTCCCAAAAAGACTTGGAAAAAGACTGGCAGAAACTGGCAATTAGTATGAGAACTTGTTGACCATCTATACTACGCATGCTGCAATCGCATAGAATACTCAGAGAATCCTGCGGGACCAGAGGAAACTTGTTCACTTAGACTCCAGTGGAATACACACAAAATGCTGGTGCAAAAAAACTCAAATAATAATCTTATATATAATACGCGTGTTCCTAAATCTTCCGTCTCCGTTATCATTCTGCAAGCCCTCTGCGTTAAAAAATGCTGTTTTAGTAAGAACTCTTTCCTACTTCCTAAGCTTTCGCCAAACTGTTTTTGTTCTGTATTGTACGTTACAGGGTTGAAAGGAAATGCCCAAACCAGAATCCGTCATAGAAAATGAAAACGCTAAAATTGTCTGAGATAGAAACGAACATTCCAATGGCGGCCAGAAGACCAGAATAAAGAATTACCGTAATTTGGACAGCATTTAAGACGCACGGCAATAAGGACGCACCCCCTCCATTTTCAGCAGGTCAGATTCAGGAAAAAAAGTGTTTGGTGTATTGAAGCATTATTTTGGAACAGTCTAGCTGATACATTACACAAGCAGAAACATAGTTGTAATAAAAGCAATTTTGGCCAAGTACAGGAAGCAAATAAGCATTACACAAGACATCTCATAGCAGGAAATAATAATAATAATAATAATATAATAATAATAATAATTAAATTATTAAAATAAAACTTCAAACTTCCACCTACATGTATAAAGATGCAGGGCAATTATTTTTTGCCAAATTATATGCCGTGCAATTACGTAGGTTAACAATAATAAAAACTTTATATATTGTATATTTTGCCGTTACAGCTGACTAATGAGTGAAAATAAAGAAAGCAAAAAGAATAAACAAATACTTAGATCTTGCCAGAGACCTGAAAAAGTTGTGGACATAAAAGCAACGGTGATACTACTTGTAGTTGGTGCGATTTGGAACAAGTTCCAAAGGCTGAGAAAAAGGACTAAAAGAATTGAAATCAGATTAGGAATCGAAACCCTTACTGACCACAACATTGCTGATATTTCGTCTTATACTCAGCTAAGCGGAATTTGCAAGGTTTTGAATTAAAAGGTTTCCCCAAAGACTAGTCTCCACACCACAGTTAAAGTGCCATCTGCCTGCATATTTACCCATAGCTGAAAGCGGAGAATAGTTGGCTTTGTGCATTACCAAAGGCATTAGCGCTATTGGAAGTGCAAAGGCCTTGGTCCATAATTATATGAAGGTCGAATTTGAAATCTCTTGTGTTCCAAAAATTAAATTCTCGGCCAAAATTTAAATATAATAAAGATATGACTGTAAATAACCACCCCCCAATTAAAAAAATGTTGCCACGAAACCATGATGAGAAAAGCAGCGACATTGGTCTTTGGGGGAGAGGGGTAAACCCACCTGGAAGTAACACGCTCATTAAAAATTTGTTTCTCCTTCCACCTAACACCATCTTGATTGTTATTAAATATAAACACCCCCCCCCCGGTGTATATACGAAAGAACATTTTTTTAATAAAAAAAAACGACTTTTGACAATATAACGAATCTTAGCTTTTGTATACAATTTTGTTAGGTATTCGCAGTCTGGTAAGTGGTGGTTGATTTGGGAAATAAAATTACAAACTTTAATATGGCCAGTTTTTAAGCCTTTCTCATTGATATATATATCTTCATTACAATGGACTGCGTAATTTACACAGTAGCATTGCAACCAACAAAGCCTCATCAGATGATGACTCTGGGTTCAGGATGGTTTCGCGGGCCGAAGCATCATTACCACTGAACCCAGAGCGCCATTAAATCCCCAGCAGTATCTCAACAATACCACCAGACTTTGTCGGTTTTGTCACACACACACACATATATATAATATAGATTATATATATAATGAGATTAAGTAAACAACAAATTGTTTTTTTTATATGGCTTTAAGTCCGACCAATTTATTGCGAGGATATGTGCTTAATTGAAATCATACCAATTTTGAAAATTTAATATTAATAATTAATAGAATTAGGCAGGGCATATATGTTCAAATGTATGGTTAAACAATCGAGAAAATGCAATCCTGAATGTACATTTCGACTTATTGCTGATGAGACCTGAATAGGTCGAAATGTACATTCAGGGATTGAGATTTTTTCGATTTGTTTAGCCTTACATTGAACTATATGCCCCGCCTAAATTCATAATTTATTTAACTTAATTAATTTTCAAAATTAGGTATGCACTCAATATTAGCACATTATCCTCCAATATATATATATTATATATATATATATATATATATATATATTATATATATATATATATTGTTTGTGTATTTATATATATATATATATCCACATATCGCCGACACATAAAGCCTTAGAGAGATTTATCAGACGCCTCAGAAAGATTTTTAAACGTAGGTGCATCCCTCACCTCAGAGCAACGATGCCTGCAACAAGCCATCTGCGTCCAGCATAGAAATGCGCATCATATCCGCTGGGACAGGACATCTCAGCTAGAATGGAGACAGCAGACTCCCGAAGGACTATTCTATGGAGAACTGCAATGTGGAAAAGTCCGAGGCACAAAGCCCCAAAAGGCATTCAAGATGTTATCAAAAAACAACTGAAAATACTCAATATAAAATACTCTATGAGTGTGGGAGAGTTAGCTGACGAATCGTGTTGCTTGGAGGAGACTTCGTTTGATAGCCTGAAGGGTTTGAGGTAGGCGGACAGAACACTCTATCCTGAGACGGTCCCTACGGTAGGCTGCACATGACGAGTCATGGAACACATTTCCCGACATTTAAGCCCTGACCATAGATGTACTGATGTGACACGGGCCTACCTGTCGAGGCTGGGCCTCTCAGTCACGTACGGTTGCACACGAGAGAAGCAGCGGAAAGTGGCTCGTATATGTGGCAGTTGGATCCGTGCGCGCCTTCTGCGTGCCTGCACAACCGAAACTACTTGTAAAGGCCTTCTTCTTGTGAAGAAGTGGCAATGCACCATGTATATCTGTGCTACAATACATTTTATCTTGCTTTCTGCCAGTTTTTTTTAATTCTGCAGTTCAACTTTTAAATTAATTTCTAAAATTTTCTTAAAAATACCCCCTCCTTGCAGTACCAAGGTGCTGCCAATCCAGATATTTGGAAAAAGCCCTAAAAAAATCAACAAGGGTTCTGATTGAGTATAGAATTAAACAGAGAAATAATAGGGAGAACACAATGAGTATTAAAAGATAAGAAAAAAAGGTTTACCTAAGCAAAGATTACAAGGTGAACATAGTAATTAGCAATTTGCCAGGATGAATTAACAATTCTGTGTAATCTTGCTTTCTTCTTCTGGTGAATTGTCAGACATTATTATAGGAAAAACAGATATTCCATTCTCATGTAGGCTTATTGTATACTGTGTAGAGAGCGTCGCAGTCCCGATGAATGCGATAATTTCTTTATGGGTATTCCACGATTAATCTGTTATGGTCTGCTAGATATCAGCATTTTTACCACGCTTGAAAAAATATCAATGAAGCTATCTTATTAAGTATATATTATATATTTATATTTTTGCTTGAAGGCCAATTAACAATGCGTATATCGCATAAAATTCGATAATTATAGGAAGATAATAATGACAAGTGAATTCGGTAAAGAATTATAACTGTTGTGTAGAACATCGCTACAGACGTTTTCAAACTTTATTAGATAAGAAGGTGGCCCCAAATAGGGAATTTTCATACTCAACGCACCTGTTTATTCGGATAAAATAAATCATATCAATATATTTCATATTAGGAAGCGCGTGTAATGGTTAAAGTCATAGGAAATGACTCGGTCGACCCGAGTTCAAATCCATGGACGTGTAATTGCCATTTTCACTTAGCGCTAATACGCTTGGGAAAGCGTATGAATCTACTCTCCCTCCAGCTATTGGGTAAATAGTACGGCAGAGGCTCTTATAATCTGCGTTTAGGCAATCGGTCTTAGGAGAAGGAAAACCTGAATTAAACCTGTTAGATTCCGCTTTAAGAAAGATTGACCTTGTGTCACATCCTGCTCGTGCGGCAGGGGCGGTAAATATAATATATATCATATTAATCTCATCTATTTTAGTCTGTTTCTCCTCGCTTTCTCTATTCACGGGCTATTCATATCATCTTTTATTTGAGTTTGAAATTTCTGTCTCTCTCTCTGTCTCTCTTTCTCCATTCTCTTCTCTCTCTCTCTCTCTTCTCTCTCTCTCTCTATATATATATATATATATGTGGTGTGTTGTGTGTGTTGTGTGTGTGTAAAAATGAAATGCGAAATGAACGGACGATATGATGAAGAATGAATAAAGCAAAGAAAGAACAGAATGATAATAAAAGATGAATTTAAAATCAAATCACTTACACATGTGTTCGGTCAGTTTATCTTGTGATTACGATTCAAACTACTTTATTTAATAATATAAAGTTTTGAATCGTTACACATAATAAACTGACCGAAACGCATGTGTAAGTTGATATTGATTAAAATTCATCTTTTATTATCCATTCTGTACATTCTTTTCTTTATTCATTCTTCCTCAATTTATATATTATATATTATATATATATTATATATAATATAAAAATGGATAAAAAGTAACCTACTCGAGTTTCATCGCCTGAATCATCAGGTGTACATTCGCTGAATTATTCAGCGGATGTAACCCTGACGCGATTCAGGCGATGCAAAACCGAGTAGGTTACTTTTATCCATTTTATAAATTAATTTTGCTCTACATTGTATGAGCACTTTGTTTTGGTTTTTTCTCGTTCTTAACCCCTGGATACTGTCGCTTCCAACAATTCGTACCCGTACCCACCGAATAACACTACTCATACATACGTAACTATATATATATATTATATAATAATATATATATATTTACCAATCCCTCCGCCACGAGCAGGATGAGACACAAGGTCATTTCTAAGCGGAGTTTAACAGGTTTTCCCTCTCCTAGACAGGTTACTTACCAAGGTTCAAGATTCACCATCTGTTCTACTATTACCCATAGCTGGAGGTGTATCTTTGGTTCATACCTTCCCAAGGTATTAGCGCTATGTGAATGCAAACAAGTTCGTCTAGGATTTATATTCGTCTAGCGATATATATATATATAGTATATATATAATAATATAATATACTATATGGTGTGTGTGTTGTGGTGTGGTGGTGTGTGTGTACGTGTGTGTGTGTGTATGATATGTATTATGTGTGTGTGTCTGTATCTCTCAAAAGCTATCTAAATCTATAATGTTAATAGCCTTTTCAGACTATCTATCTATTCTATCTATCTATCTAGTTGGTGTGAGCTTAGGTCAATAAATAATGATGTTTTTTAATATCCAAGGAAATAAATCCACCTCGTGTCTATGGGATATGGCTATAAACTGTTATCGACTGACGGGTGAGGCTCCGTTCTGGACCCTATGGAAGAGAGAAGTCACCTCTTCATTGCCAATGCCCCCAGCGTCCACACTGAGCCGGGGTGAAGCACCTGTATGAGTCACATGGATCTATCTGAGAATAAGTGTTTAAAAGGACCAAGTAACCAATAAAGACCCCAAATCATCAACTTAATGAAAGGTTCATATTTTAACTCTAACCGGTAAGTTTCGCTTCAAATATTTTTGAAAATAAAACAGACGATTTTTGCAATTATATTTATCTGACAAAAAAATTTTTTACAGAATTGTGGTGATACTATTCCTGAACGACATTACTTTTATTTAATAAGCATAAAAAATTTCTTAAATTTTTGAGATGAGGCTTGAAGATTAGTATTATCTTGCGTTATATCGGACTATTGTCCCCATCTTCATTGTTATTTTGACAACGTTTTCGGCCGCATAAACCCTCCGCATTTTAGGTATTTCTGGTCGTCGACTCGGGAACCTTCTAAGCATAAAATATTTTGTAAATAAAACTGTATTTTATTTAAAAATAAACATAATTGCATTTCTCTTTTGATTAAGTAAAAAACTATTGTGATATTAAAACGTCTTCGTCTTTTTATAAATCATCGTAAGGTTGAAAAATATTCATAAATTTCGCCGAAATTAAAAAATATTTATTTAAAAAAAGATTTTCTATGAATTTTAAGTTTGATTACCGTGTACCAACCATCGTATTATTTAATTATAGTGGTGAGTTCCAACATCTTCAAAAACTTCAGATTAACTCATGTGGTTTACAAAAATTTGAGGAAGCGGAAGTTACCGTGTGATGAGTCTAAAATAATGAACTTTCATTAATTGATGATTTGGGGTGCTTTTGGTTGCTTGGTTCCGTTTTTTTAAAACGATTGTGAACTGCCATGAAGACATTGGCTCTTAAATTTAGAATTTATCTACTTAACTCTGCAAATTCGAATAAATCAATATATCACGGTGTTATTTTATTTTATTTTTTTAATCTTACCTTTTTTATATTTTATATTTTATTATGTTTTTTATTTTATTATTTTCAAAATTACCTAGCGCGTTGTTTATATATGGGCTGTCTGTATCGGCGGTGGTGGCCCTGCTCCGTGATTGCTGTGACTGGCTCAGATAAAGAGTCGCCATGAAATGGATCTCTCCTGCAGATTTCCCACAAAAAACAAAGAAAACATTCAACGAGCAGGCGTCTCAAAAACGAACAACTCTGACACACTGTACCGCCAAAAACAAAGCCCCCCCCAAAAAAAAAACCCAAAAAAAGAAGAAGAAAAAAAGAAAAGAAAAAGAAAATCATTAAAAATGTCCCAGATGGAACCGTTTTCTCTCGCTGGTGCTGTGTGTTTGTAGGTGTAGCATAGTATAATATAATTTTTGTTGGTGATGTATGTATATATTATGTGTTATGTTGTAAGGTGTATGCATGTGTGTTTTTGTAGGTTGATATATGTGTGATGTGTGAGTTCTGTAGTGTATGTATGTTTATATATATGTTGTGTGTGTTAAGGTATTATTATGTGTGTGTGCTTGTGGGGTGTATGTATCATGCTGTGTTGTGTGTGTTTGTGGGTGTATTGTATGTATTTATATATATCATGTGTGTGTTTGTAGGTGTATGTATATCTGTGTATGTTTTGTTGGTGTATGCTACAATATATTATTGCGGTTTGTAGGTGTATGTATGTATATATATATATAATGTGATATGTTGCAGGTGTATGCTTATAATATTAATATATATATATTATATAATGTGGTTTGTGTGTGTGTGTGTAGTTTGTAGAGTGATGCATGTGTGTTTTTGTAGTGTATATATATATATGTGTGTGTCTTTAGGTGTATGTTATATGTGTGTCTGTGTGTAGGTGTGTGTATATGTGTGTTGTTTTTTGGTATGTATGATATATATATATATATATATATAATATATGTGTGCCATTTTTGTAGGTGTATGTAGTATGTATATATATGTGATGTGTTTTTGTTAGGTGTATGTATATGTATATATATAATAATATGCGTTTTGTAGGTGTATGTATGATGTTATATATATGTGCTGTGTTTTTGTAGTGCTGATGTATATGGTGTTTTTTGTAGGTGTATGTATGAATATGTTGTAGTGTGTTTGTAGGTGTATGCTATATGTGTGTGTTTTTAGGTGTATGTATATGTGTGTGTGTTTGTAGGTGTATCTATGATATATATGTGTGATGTTCTGTAGCATGTACGTAATGTTAGTAATATATATGTGTGTGTTTCGTAGTGTATGTATATATATATGTGTATCTTTTGTAGGTGTAGTATGTTATATAGTGTGTGTGTTTGTAGGTGTATTATATATATATATGTGTTGTTTTTTAGGAGTGAATGTATAATATATATATGTGTTGTGTTTTGTGGGTGTATGTATGTTATATTATATGTGATATGTTTGTAGGTGTATGGTATTTATATATATGTGGTGAATGTTTGTGGTGGTATGTATATATTATAGATGCGTGTTGTGGTTGTACGTAGAATAACGCACGAAGGTTCGCTAGTTCGATTACGGCGGTCCCCGCCCAATCAGGCTATGAGTAGCACAGGGATCTTGCTTGCGTAAAGTAGGAGCTGATGGTAGGTGGGCGCTCCACTTTCAGATGCTAGAAACAAATCTCCTTGCGTTCTAGCGCTATTGAAAAAGAGATAGACACTCCCTCGCCTGACTGGCCTGACACTGACTTTAGCCGCTCCGTCGACTTTACTTTACCTATGTATATATATAATATATATGTGTGAAAATATTATCTTCCGGTCAGTAATTTGTTTTTTTATTTATTTTTTTATTTTTATTTTTATTTTTATTTTTATTTTATTTTTTTTTATTTTTATTTTTATTTTTATTTTATTTTTATTTTATTTTTATTTTTATTTTTATTTTATTATTATTTTATATTTTATTTTTATTTTTATTTTATTTTTATTTTATTTTTATATTTTATTTATTATATTATTATTTTTTTCTGTATCCTCCTTTTATACTCCTAATTTTTCTTTCTGTCTCTGCCTCTGTCTCTGTTATTACAACTGATTCTTAATTGCTCATTCCTCTTCTCTCCTCTCTCTCTCTTCTCTCTCTCTCTCTCTCCCTCTCTCTCCCTTTCTCTCTATTTCTCGTGCTACTCTCGACTTCATTATCTTCCCCTCCTCCCCCCCCCGCAACTTCCTGTCTCGGTTTTTCGCTACCCCCCCCACTCCCGACAATCACACCCTCCCTGTATTTTTCCGTGACTCTGCTTCACAATTTATTAAGAATTTTACCTATTGGACTTTTCGCAGGGAAGAACTGAATCTGTACACATACACAAGACATGTGTATAAAACACATTATTATATATATACAATATTATAATATATATATATATATTGGTGTGTGTGCTGCTGTTGTGTGTGTTGTGTGTGTACTGGTATGTTGTGTGAGGTTGCAGAAAGAGGAGAGAGATACTGGGGAAGTATATTATTTACAGGTTATATAATATCCAGCTTATATATATATAATATATAGTATATATATATTATAGTATTATGTGATGTGTGGTGTGTGGTGTGTGCCAGAGAGAGAAGGGGGGACAAAGAGAGACAATGGAGAGCGAGCGAACAGAGAGGCAGAGAGAGAGAAGAGAGCTGAGGAGAGAGAGAGAAGAATGAGAGGAAGAGAGAGTGAGAGCAGAGAGAGAGGACAAAAGAGAAAAAAAGAAGAGCGAGCGAGCGAGAGTAATGAGAGAGGGTGAGACAGAGAGACAGAGAGACAGAGA
>CM042151.1:118116608-118128125 GCA_023376005.1 Doryteuthis pealeii | reverse complement strand
GAAGAGGGATGAAGCAAAATATATGGTTACAGTGTTGTTCATAATGATGCCATCCTTCGTTGATGGAGCTAACAAAAAAAATTGGATTGAAATACAACCTCAGTCTAAGATGAAATTTTATTAGCTAAGCTACGTTTCCGGCTTCCACATCCTGCTTGCAAACACCGAGGCACATAAATGTCGCCCGGTGCAGTAGTGAAAGACATTTCTATATGAGAAGATCAGAAGAAGAAAAAAAAATTGTAATTGCAACCAGGATATCCGTACGTTTAATGTTCTGATGAATATTTACAGGAGAAGCCGGCGAATCACCTTTTGATTATTTTCAATATAGGTGATCATATCCAGATTTAGATAAAAGAAAATCAAATCAACATAGACAGACTATGTGAGTAATAAAAGAAAGGGGGAAGAAGACTACCAGTGTTGAGGTAGCGTAAGATGCAATAGATTTGAGGACTCGGAAGGTATATGACACTATCAAATAAATACATTACTGCAGTCGTAAAGCAATTGCAATAGACGTCAAAACAAAAACAAAAAACCTCAAACAACAGTACAAAAAAGAAATGGGAAGAAAATAACTATATGGATACATCAGTGACAAACTGGAGAGATTGAGACACGGGAAGTCAGGACAAGAGAGAAACTGAAACTCTTATAATAGCAGCACAAATAGCACCATAAGACCAATTATATTCAAAGCAGAAATAGATAATGCAAGGCAAGAATCGCAATGTGTAAGATTGTAGGACAAGATAAACATAAAATGTAGAAACTAGCACAAGTGAAGAATTATACAAGTAGTGGAAAATCTGCGAATCTCCTGGAAGTTTGCAAATAAATCAAATTTGGACAATCTACCAAATCGTTATGCTGCAAACCAGACGAATCTTAGAAACCCTGAACGATATTTTCTGCCTCTCAGACTCCCGTGAAAACCCATAAGCTAGAGTTGATTTGAAACCGATCAGCAGTAAAATAATAGTAATGCTCGAAAAAAGAAAAAGAAACAGTAAACACCTTCATGTATACAGAGATAATTAGTAATATATTCCAAATGGTAATTCCATGTCAATCACCAGAAAAAATAAAATTGTCACCGACAGCTTCCAATATTTTCTCTGAAATTTTATGGAGTAATAGACTATGTTAAAGTTAACATCACAATTTAAGCTTCCAACTCCAAAAATTGACTGAGTTATTGTCGATTTCTAGCAGTTCAAATTTTTTCGAGCAAAAATAGTGACGTTTTGTAATCTATTTTAGTCTTTATAATGATCTAGAGATTCCCTACTCCTAAATTGTTTATAAAAGCTTTTGGTCCAAGGAATCCAAAAATGCTATCAAGTTCACCAAATTTTAAGATTATTAATGAATTTCTGATTTTTTTCATAGCAAGATCAATACCCCAGTTCGGCAATGCCTCAATGACAATATTTTTATATATTATTTTAAATATATGAATCTTATTTGTAAAAAAACATAGTTGTTTCTTTCACCAGAAACCAGCAAGCTATCTAACCAGTATAACATTTTTACAGATACTTATATTAGTGTTTTATAGTGTGCCCCGTTCAGGCATACAAATAAAGTTCTTATGGATCAAAATAGGTCAAGAAGGCAATTGAATTGATCAGGATATATTCCGTTGGATATGTTTGAAATATTAAGAAAAATACATTTCCCTTGTATCAATCATCTTGCTGCAAACCCCAACAATCAACATAACTAGGTCATTTTGGAAATTTGTAAGCGCAAATTTTTGGGGATTGTCTATTTTTTCATAAAAGTAACTCACCCCTCCATGGACAATTCAGACAAATTGAAGTGGGTGGGTGAAATGACTTGGATGATTTCAACATGAATACCAAAGGGAAAAAATCTAGAAAACATCATAACTATTAGAGGCTAAGACATTGGAATGAGAATTTGAAAATTAAAAATGTGTTATGCCAAAATAATGAAGAAAAAAGAGAAAAAACAATAAAAACGTGACTTCGGAATGTAAAGAAAACGACAAACTCCTTTAAAAGAAGAGGAAAACTTTCAGGAAATTGAATTTATAACGAAATCTAATCAAGAATAATCCCTGGGCAGCCTTCATTCTAAAGATAACCCTGAAGCTTTTAAAACTTGACAAGCGAGGAAACTTAGACCCCCGAAAATGGAAGAATTTGAAAAAAATGAAGGGATTTTTTCCTAATTAAAACTTTGCACCCAAGGGATAACAGAGACATACCCCCTTTCTGTCAGAAAAGAAGGAAAAGAGGACTAGCTTGCATTGAGGATTGCGTTAGAACAAACAATCAAAGACCCAAATAATGTGTAAAGAAAAAGCAAAAGAACAGCTTTGGATTCGGGCTTGCAATAACAATATTAAAAAGAAACAAAGACATACAACGAAAACAAACAATGCAATAATCTAGGAAAACAAAATAAGATAAAAACAACTGTAAATTATACTTCAAGTGACAAACAATGAGAAACATGGACGGGCTAAAACGGAGGAATATCAAAGGAGAAACTGAATCTCTTATTAATAGCATACGAAATAAGCATTAAGAAATAATTATATGAAGTAAAAATTGGTATAGGAAAGAAGTAATTCAGTGTATGTTGTTGTTGGTTTGTGTGTTTTATACAGCATATCAGCCCTTTGTAGTCATTTACTGCTGGAATCAAGTCATGCTTTATAAATAAAAAAGGAGTCTGTTCTTACAAATCCTGTTGTTGCTTAATATTATTGACAGGCTAATAGGTTATGTTGTGATAAAGATAAAAATATGTATCACATGATAAGCGAAGCTCAAAACAGGACACAAAAAATACAAACACGCCATATACACGGAAACATAAACATAAACACACACACAACACTCATAATATATATATTTATATAGTATATATATAATTATATATATATATATATATATATATATATATATTATATTATATTATCAGGTTCACGCTGACCTCGCATATTTTATGGAAAGAAATATAGACGCACAAATTATTTAAAAAAACAAAATTCCCGAGAAAAGAAAACAGAAAACACAATGAGTTTCAGAGTATGAATATAGCAAAGAGCTTCAATACAAACTTTTAGAGGCCAGTTTAAATGGAATTGAAACTATTGTTCAGAAAGCTGTCTGCCTGTTTTTACTGAGACAGAATCTTCAGGAAATTCTGACAATATTTGCACATATACTGATAAGCTTTTATGACTTGAGTGACATTTTTTCTAACCGAAATATGACCATTTGCAATCAGTTCAAAATTGATATAGATTTTAGTAATTTGAAAATGAAAAAATTCATGAATTTTTGGATAATAAAACTCTGATGTGTACATATTTTAAGATTTAATTGGTAAAAGAAAGAATTACAAATAAAAAACATCAAGTTTTAATTCACGGATGAAGTGCTTTAAAAACTTCAATTACACAATTCAAATAATTTTTTTTCAATCGAAATAATATATTTTTAAAAAGAATGTACAGATTTACCATACGCAACCTGAAACTGAAACTGAAATAATTTTTTTTAGACCAAATTCACAAGAATGATTGAAATTGTGAAAAAGGATATGTTTTGAGATAGAAAACGAGAAAATATAATTTTTTGTCGAATAAAAAAAAAAGACAAATGTACGGAAGAGTGTAGAATTCTTTGGCTGCATTCATCTTGACTAACAAATTTTCTTTGACTGCAAACTGATTTTCTACAACTTTTCATAGCTACATTGAATCTCTTTTCTCTCTTTCTTAATTTTGCAAGCATCGGATGGATAAAAAAAAAAAAGAAAAAAGGACAACACTGGTATACACTGGAAGATTTCTCAGGTTATTGGATATCTTTCCGTTTAATTTTATGTTATAGATATCCACATGATTTATTACACAGATAAAAACAAACGGAAGTTGTACATTACTATACCCACGTAGAGCACATGTGCAATTATATTTAAGTATAGTTTTATTGATGGACTTTTTTAAATATTTCTTATTGTTCCCTCAATCAATTTTTTATATTCTGAAATTCAGTCATGTCTTGAATCATCTACTTTAGCGAGGATAAATAAGTCGCATAAACCTGTTGTAGAAATTGACTTTATATGATATATAAATGAATATTTCACTGTATAATGGTCGCTCAGTGAGAAGAATAATCTGTCTAAAGGTAGTGGCAGGGATATTGATGAGTAAGAAAAAATGGTTGATGCAAAAATAAATATTCATTTCAGGCAAAAATAAATAATATTCTTCGAATCCATTTATATTTTTCATTTTCCTTCAGTTAATAATTGCATTCTATTTATTTTGAATATTTACAGTCTCTCTCCCCCCTTCTCTCTCTATCCTTCTGACTCACTCTCTCTCTTGTCCTTCTGTCTCACTCTGTCTATATGTCTCTGTCTTCCTGTCTGTGTCTGTTTGTCTCTCTTCTCTCCTCTCTCTGTCTCTCTCTGTCCTCTTCTGTCTCTGTCTTCTCTATATATACTATCTCTGTATGAGTATCTCTATCTCTATATGCATATATTTATGTCTTTATAGTATGCAATATATTTGAAGTTTGAAACATGGTGTGACGTCAGCGCTCGTAAAGACTTAAAAAGGACTAAAGGAAAGGATCCTAATTCCTGTAAAATATTTTTTAGTAAAATTTCTAAAAAAGTACGTTTCTTTTACAAAGTGTTTTCACCTGACTCTTCTGAACCTGACTAACACTGTCGCACTGAAAATATATCACTGTGCTGAAATATAGGGATAGATATGTAATATAGATGACGTTCATGGATATGACATTTGGTTGTTGATCGAGCCATGACAGAACACCTCATCATATAATATCTTTTCCTCAGAAAGTATGTATTTTGTTACGTTAGTGTGAGGAACTTGAGTATTTGGGTTTAGTTTAAATAGACAGAATTGATGGTGGAATGTACATATAAAGTTTCAACGTGTTATTGTTTGTGAAACCCAACAAGTAAGAGGACTTGCATATTTTGTCAGGGTTGAGGGTTATATCATCATCATTGGCAATTCAGTCTCGAAAGACTATGATAAAAGTGTTTGTGTGGCCCTTAGGTTGCGCGCCTCTTTGTGACTATGAAGTCCTATGTTTGAGAAACATTCTCGAACCACCAGATTTTGCATTTGTAGGTTGTCCCTGAGATGAATGATGTACTGATGCTTTGTTGCCGTTGCTTTCTTATGGACCTCTAGCTTCATGATGTTGTATCAGAGTGAATTCTGACGTGTACAGGCCTCTATGGAGATTCTGCGCACGAGGGCGGTCTTGAACCAAATTTTCCCAGCTGGAAGGGACAATGCCAAAGCCCTGAGATCATTTTGCAGATATATATATATATATATATATATATATATATTATATTATATATATGGGAGAATATGAGGAGGTTAATCCGGACAATGTGTGGAGAAAACAGTAGACAAACACGGGATGTTATGGAAACTGAATGTTTACTGTCGACGATGCAACGTTTCGTTCATTTAGACCATCATCAGGACCAAAGCCAGTTCTTGCTTCAATGAAGGACATTTTCAGAATGGTGAAAAACAGTAGGTTGTCAGTAGGGGCAGGAGTAGCTGGGGGGATGGGTAGTGGATTTTCTTCCTTCTAAATGGGGAGTGTTTATGTGGAGATGCAGGTGGTTGGTCAGAATGTTGGATGATAGGGATTTTTTTTTTTTTTTCACCATTCTGAAAATGTCCTTCATTGAAGCAAGAACTGGGCTTGGTTCTGATGATGGTCTAAATGAGCGAAAACGTTGCAGTCGACAATAAACATCCAGTTTCCATAACATCCCGTGTTTTCTACTTTTCCCACACACACATCACACACACACACACACACACACACACACACACACACACAACACACATATATATATATATATATATATATATATATTATATAATATTGATGCTATGGTGTGCTATATTTATGAGTAAATATTTCTCAATATCGGTGGATACAACATGTATATCTAAGTTAGGTTAGCGTGGACATAAAGTCAACGGCGTTTAGTTAAGCGATCGACAGTCAGTAACCAAGTGCCGTTGGCTTCTTGTCACGCTACACTACATATATAGTATGATATAATATATATATATATAATATATATATATATATATATATATATATATATTATATTATATAGTGTCCACCAAAATATATACAATGATACCTTAGCTTACGAGTTTAATTCGTTTAATACGAAACACAATTTTTGGTATATCAATTCAATTTTCCCCATTGAAATTAACTGTAGTGCTATTAATCGCTTCAACCACACAAACGACGTATTTTTTCATTATTTTTTAATAGTAAAAATTACACTATATGTATGGAAATATAATGAAATACAATGTCAATATTTATGTTCTTTTAAGTATGCCGGCCGGAGTGATGTATTGTCGATATGCTGGAGGCCGAAGCATTCTATCCCTTTTTCACTAGCGCTAGACCAGGGAGATTGTTTCTGTGTCTGAGGTGGAGGTCACACCTATAATCAGCTCTCTACTTTATCACATAGATCCATGCTGTCTACCCATGCATTGGCGAGGGCCAGTATCGATGTTGGAATGTTCTACCGATGCTGTATATGTTTAATGTTGTTGTTTTTATTTATTTGTGAATAATATTTTTCTTTGACGTAATAAATTTGGAAAGTTAGATATTTCAGCGAACTTAGTAACTGTTACGACCTGTCCAGCAGAGATCCTTTGTGTTAAGCAGAGCGCAATCCTGACTGAATAATCTTTGGTTGCTCATTAGTGTTCCCTCAATCTTGCAGATCCTTTGTCAATGAATGTAAATGGACAAATGTCAATATCAACCGATTAAGTAAGTTAACTAACCACGTATTCGGGCTGTTGATTGGCTGAGGTTAAATCGCATGACCTTCTTAGTCTATAAATTTATGTAGTATAATTACAGTACACCTTATATACCAAAATAATCCAACAGTGACAATAAACGTATTTGAAGCTCGATCGTATCACAAATTTAAGCTTCTACATAAAAAGAAAAATCAACCGAGTTGAGAGTTCCTAAATCGGAAAACTCATAAATTGTGGTACTTCGTAAGTCAAAGTACTACTGTAGCTTCAAAACTAATAAAATGACTGTTAGTGTAATTATATGTGTTTTTATAATTCTATTTGTGAATTGACAACGCTCCTCAGACACATATCTTGACACCGATCATTGAAAAAACACGTTTAATGGTTTTATATTCCCTGGCTATTAAGTTTCACACAAATTGTCCTCTTATGTATTACATATCTTTCAGTGTAGAGAATTTCTTCTCACTCCTGGTGTACTGTTTCTTTCCAATCATTGCTGAGTCTTTTTTAAAATAAATAAAAAAAAACGTGACAGATATAGTTTTTTTTTTTTAACCCAAAGATGTCTTGATAAGATTTGCAAATATGGAGAACTGAAATGCAGTTTTTAAGATCCTTATCAACAACAAGTGATGTGTTACCTATTGAGATTTATCCCTTGACAGAAAAGAAAAAGCTGCGGCATTCTACTGGATTTAGATATTTTGAATAAACATACAACATATACCATACCATAACGTTTTCTTTACTTTCAATTGTTTAATATATTTTGTACTATTCTAATCCACTCACATAAAAAAAAGGTTTTACGAAGAGTTAGTCTCTTAGTTGTCATCACACGCCTTATATACTGTGAGGAACCCGGGTCATTTGTTTATGAAAATTACTTCATGATTCGACATTATGACCCGGTTATTGTTGATATGCCGTAAAACAAAACAACCAAAACAAATGTAAATAGATTCACCGAACAATTATTGGTAACATCACGTCCATGTCCTTAGAGAAAAATGAATATATTATTTGTGACCCCAAATAATTTGTAGGGTATATTGAACCTCTCTACACATGATTAAGACACAAGTCTAATATAAAAGTAAAAGTAAAGTCGTCGGGGGTGGCCTAAAGATAAAATCAGCCACACAGCGAGGGAGTATATCGACTTTTCACTAGCGCTAGACCAAGGAGACTGTTTTTGCATCTGAGATAGAGCGCCAAACCTACCATCAGCGCCTTACTTTACCGCACAGATCTATTTGCTATTCATACGCTGAGTTGGCGAGGGTTAATATCGAAAACAGGAACCTTGTAGTTTCTGGGTAGATGCTCTACCGACTGAGCTAACCTGGAATGGATTAAATCACCTTAATAATCAATAGGACAGAGAAGCAGAATTAGGTCCAGTAATCCCAATGTTTAGAGTTTATAGTCATTGTGTATTTAAGCAGCAACTATTTTATACGTAATTCATCAAAGCTTATTTACAAAGAACATATCGTCCAGTGGACATAAAAGTCATATATTTTTTGGGAAAATATGTAAGAATTGTCCAAACTATTGTTCATTCCAAGCGTATTCGGCTGATCTGTAGGAAGCAAGTGGTGTAATGGTTAAAGTCATGGGAAATGGACTCGTCGCCCCAAGTTCAAATCCTGGACTTGGTAATTGCATTTCACTTAGCGCTAATGGGAAAGGTATGAATCCTACTCTCCCTCCAGCTATGGATAAATAGTAGGGCAGACTGGGATCTTTAATCTTGGTTATGCAACCGGTATAGGAGAAGGAAAACTCTGAATTCAAACCTGTTGAACTCCGCTTAAGAAATTGACCTTGTGTCACATCCTGCTCGTGCGGAGGGGTTGGTAAATATATATAAGCCATTTTGTATAAACATAATCGCATACAGATACAACTGTAAAAAGAAAGTGAAAATATTGAAAGTAGTAATTATTAAAACTATAACCATCATTCCTAACAATACCTCAGACCGTTGTAGTATCAGTGCTACTGTATGGCTGCACCACCTGGACACTAACAAAACTCCTAGAGAATAAGCTAGATAAATCGTGGAAACAATATCCCACAAGAAATCTGCTGTACGCCCACTTGACCACCATAACAGAGACCTACAGAATGAGATGAAAAAGGCATACTGGACACTGCTGGACAAACAAGGACGAACTCATAAGTGACATTCTTATGTGAAAGCCAGCACATGGGAACGCCAGTGTTGACTGCCCAGCAAAGACTTA
Source organism: Doryteuthis pealeii (assembly GCA_023376005.1). NCBI lineage: Eukaryota > Metazoa > Mollusca > Cephalopoda > Myopsida > Loliginidae > Doryteuthis > Doryteuthis pealeii. Next base: position 118,118,999 of record CM042151.1, on the reverse strand, counting down.
CATTAATCAGCGCTGCGAGGATACTGGATGCTACGCAGAGGAACTGGCAAGGGCAATGAATGATAGGGACGGTTGGAGAGAGATTGTCATGGACATCGATGCTGCTAGTACGGCATGATGATGAGGATGATGATCAAAAACTCCCCCTATTCTATATCGACATACATCGCGTGGTCTAATGGTTAGAGTCGTAAGAAATAGACTCTTCCACGCGAGTTCAATTCCTGGACAAAGTTGTTGGCATTTCACATGGCACTAATACCCTTAGGAAAGGTATGAATCCAATTCTTCCTCCAGATATGGATAAATATCAGGGCAGACTGGACTCTTTAACCATGGCTAGGTAACCAGTCTAGGAGAAGGAAAACTCTGAATTCAAACCCGTTAAACTCCGCTTAAGAAATGGACCTTGTGTCGCATCTTGCTCGCACGGAGGGGTTGGTAAATATATATATCGAAATACATCTAAATTACTTACAATACTCTTTGGAAGCGTCGAAATGTGTTTTGGGGCTTCTCAACATCTATAGAGGAGGAAGGAAATCATCTACTCGTATTCCTTCTTTTTAGATGAGGAAGAGGGCTCGGAGACGGATTTTATTGAAGGTTTCGCTAGTTCTACAGAATATTTTAAAAAAACATCTCTAGGTTGGTCATCATAATTATATTTATGCTTTGAGATCTCATTACCTGACAATAAGTTTGTGCTTGATAAATACCAGTTGAATCACCTTGGTATGATGTTTTAAGACCTGAATCAACTATTGATCTTTGGAGGACATCACAGACGATATTGGAAGGTGCAACTTCCAGGTGTATTTCTTGATATGGAAATAGTTACCTTATTAGCTGAAAACTGAGATAAAATGTTGAAGTGTTTACACCAGTCTACTATACATGTTCACTAAATTTCATCATTTTTACCTGTGGCCTGTTGTTGAGATTTTTCAGTGTACAAGGTGTGTGATGGATCCCCGCTACTACTTATAGACTAGAATAGATCATGTGATCTATTCTTTGGTCAATCACTGGCAGTACTCTAAGGCTGATACAATACTTAACCGACCCTACTAGTTATAATTACGCCAGCATTATTTGACGACGGACATAGGATTAAATCACTGGACCTTTACCAATACGCTCGATAGGACTTACACGCTTACCAAAGGATCACCAAAAGATTCCATGACATAGGACTTACTTTAAGCCCTATTTTAACTGGACAAGGATGGCATTTAAAAACCTTACAACTGTTTATTTACATTTATCGGCGAACGTAAGTTTACTTTTATTTTTATTGAATTTTATTGAAGACGTGAATATATTGAGAAATATTTCACAAGTTGTGCTGAAATATAGGATAAATAAGTAATATAGCAATTACTTAAATGGCAATAGGATATTTTTCTTGTTCCAGTTCCATATTTTTCTTGTTCTAACTCTTTAGTCATAAAACGGATCTATTATGTTAGAGTGAGGCTGTATTAGCAGGGATTTGTTTTCATTTAGTTTGTTGGAATAGGCAGAATTGATGTGGAAATGTACTTGTATGGTTTCGACATGTAACCTTTTGATATACGGGAAAACTGACAAGTGAGAGCAGTTGATGGGATGTGGAGGAGCGAGTTAACCACACACACACACACACACACACACACACACACACACACATAATATATATATATATATATATATATATATATATATATATAGTAAAAGAAGAAATAAGCCAAAAATAATAAAAATGATTTAAGATATTGACACTGACATCAATCAGGTAAAAATATCATTGCACGATAGTCGCTTTATTCGTTTTGCTAAATGCCCACACATGTTACCTTCATTCTCAGCCGGTGAATATTTTTGCCACATCGATTTTAAAAAGTACACTTGGTGTTATCGAAATCCTTACAAGAGAAATCCCGGTGTTTCTCCGAATGAATGTGCAACGTTTCCTTATTTTAAATATCATTGTAAACTAGCAGAGCTACACGACGTTGACCGAGATTTAAAAGGTTAAATATAAATATCTTATCTATATATTTATATGAAAATTAACATTTTTTTTTCTATCTTTAATTTTTCATTATTCTTAATTTTTTAATATATTTTTATTTTTACATGTTTATTTTTATTATCATTCTTGCTTATGTTTTTGTTTCTTTTATTTCTCTTTTATTTGCATTTTCATGTGTTTGAAGTATTTGTATTATTCGGACTATTGTCCTCATTTTTATTGTTATCTGTACAACGATTCGAACGATGTGCCCTCGGACCTTCTTCAGGTATATCTTGTCGGACTCGGGAGCTTTCTCGAACTCGGGAACCCTCCTTTTTGAACAAGGAAACTTTGTTGTCGTAATCAGGAGCCATCACGGAACTTTGAAGCCA
>CM042151.1:118081608-118111608 GCA_023376005.1 Doryteuthis pealeii | reverse complement strand
GAAATGGTCAAATGTATTATTTATCTTTAAAGCTATTCTTGGTTTTGACAAATTTAACTATGTTCTCTGTTAACTATGAAATACTAATTAGAATTATCAAGGTAGAAGTGAATAACTATAATTAGTATTCTCAGTTAACAGTGATCCATGATGATATTGATGGTTATATCTAGAGAGGAGCGAATAATTCTAATTCCTATTTCATAGTTAAGTGTGGTCCATGATGAGGTTGAGGCTTCTATTTGAACATATATGCTATAAGAATATTCTCCTCCTAATAACAATGCTTAGCTAGGTTTTGTTTTCTTGCTTTTAAGATAAGAACTTGAAATAATCTGAAACCATTTAATAAAAAGATAAAAGATTTAAAAATTCAACAAATCATTTGATGTGAATTTCAATAAATATATTTGCTTTTTCGTCATATATATATATATATATATATATATATATATATATATATACATACATACATACATACACACCCACCATATATATATATATATATATATATATATATATATATATATACATACCTGCATACATACATACACACACACACATATATACATATAATTAGAGATATAGATATATATATAGATTTAGATACATACATAGATGGATATAAATATAGCTCTGAAACCTGTATTCCAGCACGTTATTTTAATTTCTCCAATACAAAATAACAACATAAAAATATATTGTCTAATTACTTCCTAAATTGATAAATGAAGATGTGTCCAGCGCTTGGCTACTTATCTAAAAAAAAGGTGTATATCCACCCAATCCCTCTGTCACGAAAGAAATGGTACAAAAAGCGCAGTACACTTGGTTAAATTCATAGTTTTCTTTCTCTTATAAGTGTATATGTTTATCTATATTTGCACGGCGGGAATTCATATTTCTCCAAATATAATTTCAATGGTGATGAATATGATGATAAAACATATCTAAAATTATCGGTTTTCATTTTCACTTGAAATAAGAAAACACTGAATACTTTGATTCAGATCAAATTAACATTATGTAAACATTTCTAAAGAATGTATTCATTTTTAAGTGACTCTGCCATATACACCATGTGCCTGTTTGTTTATCTGAATATCTGCTATGAGAGTTGTATCTTTTCCATTTTCTAAACAGTACAGTGGTGACTTAGAAGCTAATGTGCTGGAGTGTGAAATAGTTGTAAGCCAGTTCGAACTCCAGTCAGCATATAAAAGTTATCTGACAAATCCATTTCTAACAAGGGTTCTGGCTTGGAGTCTTCTCAAGTTAAAAACTTTTTCAGTTATTCGGAATAAAATATAGACACCCGTATCACAGTCATGGAAAACATAAATAGTAACATCGTCAGACGGTGTCTATAATTTTATTCGGAATAACTGAAAAAAGTTTTTTAACTTGAGAAGACTCCAAGCCAGAACCCTTGTTAGAAATGGATTTGTCAGATAACTTTTATATGCTGACTGGAGTTCGAAATGGCTTACAACTATTTTCACACTCCAGCACATTAGCTTCTAAGTCACCACTGTACTGTTTAGAAAATGGAAAAGATACAACTCTCATAGCAGATATTCAGATAAACAAACAGGCACATGGTGTATATGGCAGAGTCACTTAAAAATGAATACATTCTTAGAAATGTTTACATAATGTTAATTTGATCTGAATCAAAGTATTCAGTGTTTTCTTATTTCAAGTGAAAATGAAAACCGATAATTTTAGATATGTTTTATCATCATATTCATCACCATTGAAATTATATTTGGAGAAATATGAATTCCCGCCGTGCAAATATAGATAAACATATACACTTATAAGAGAAAGAAAACTATGAATTTAACCAAGTGTACTGCGCTTTTTGTACCATTTCTTTCGTGACAGAGGGATTGGGTGGATATACACCTTTTTTTTAGATAAGTAGCCAAGCGCTGGACACATCTTCATTTATCAATTTAGGAAGTAATTAGACAATATATTTTTATGTTGTTATTTTGTATTGGAGAAATTAAAATAACGTGCTGGAATACAGGTTTCAGAGCTATATTTATATCCATCTATGTATGTATCTAAATCTATATATATATCTATATCTCTAATTATATGTATATATGTGTGTGTGTGTGTATGTATGTATGCAGGTATGTATATATATATATATATATATATATATATATATATATATGGGTGGGTGTGTATGTATGTATGTATGTATATTATATATTAATATATATATATATATATATATATATGACGAAAAAGCAAATATATTTATTGAAATTCACATCAAATGATTTGTTGAATTTTTAAATCTTTTATCTTTTTATTAAATGGTTTCAGATTATTCAAGTTCTTATCTAAAAGCAAGAAAACAAAACCTAGCTAAGCATTGTTATTAGGAGGAGAATATTCTTATAGCATATATGTTCAAATAGAAGCCTCAACCTCATCATGGACCACACTTAACTATGAAATAGGAATTAGAATTATTCGCTCCTCTCTAGATATAACCATCAATATCATCATGGATCACTGTTAACTGAGAATACTAATTATAGTTATTCACTTCTACCTTGATAATTCTAATTAGTATTTCATAGTTAACAGAGAACATAGTTAAATTTGTCAAAACCAAGAATAGCTTTAAAGATAAATAATACATTTGACCATTTCTCAAAATTTACCGCTTGGCATAAAATGATACTGGAATGGTTGAAGTATCTTTAAAATTAGACAATCAATCTAACCTCTTGGTATAAAATAACACTAGATGGTTTGACATGCCGTTAAAATTAGTCAGTCAGTCAGTCTATTCTTCCTTAATAGAAATATCAGCATTTTCATAGATCACTGTTAAGTATAAAATACTAATTATAATTATTCATTCCTTCCTAAATAGAAGGATCAACATAATCAGGGACAGTGTTAACTAGTAAATATTCATGAGAAGTACACACTACTTTTAGAATAGAAACATCAACATAATCATGGACCACTGTTACTTATGAAATGATATGTAGAATTATTCATTTCTTCCTAAATAGAAGCATGAACATCATCATGGACCCCTATTCGAGACTATTCCCTTTTTTGTACGGACAGTGCTCACCTCTTAGTTTTTCAAATAATCTTAAGATTTCTGTGTACAGGTAATGCTGTCTGATTCTTGTCAGAATTATCGAAAATCGTTTCTTTGATCCTAAGGTAAAAAGCACCGATACTACACTTTGTACATGAACAACGTCGTCAACATTCATAGAAAGCATTGTTAATGTTTACTCAACAGCTCTGCACAAGCATGATATTAAAGAATGTCGATTTTTTTAAAGCCGGGCTTAACAGGTTTGAATTGAAAGTTATCATTCTCCTACACTAGATGACATGCAAGAGTTAAAGAGTCCAGTCTGTCCTACTATTTACTCACATCTTGATGGAGAATATTTGGATTCTTACCTTTTCAAAGGATATTAGTTGTATATGAAATTCATTTAAATCTGTCCAGAATTTGAACTCATGTCGCGTGTCCATTTCCTACGACGATAACCATACCACATCAGACACATCCATGACAAGTATTAGTGTATAGTAATATCTTTTCAATCCTTTGCTGTATGATCATTCTTTCACTAGCTATAAGTTCTCTAAATCAAAGTATATATATATATATATAATATATATATATATATATATATATATTATAATATTATAATGATTAAAAAATGTATTTTGTCCTAATTCAAGCTATAAAACATGGAACTATGAAAGGAGAGAAATGTCCCGGAGACCATCGCTGTCCGGCTTGAACAGCCGGATACAGTTATCTTGGAAATAATAAGTTGGGCAAAGTGCACAGATACTACAAAGATTAAAGTTAGGAGTCCGTGAAGACTCTGATCCGACCTAGAGGTCCTGGGCTATATGCAATTAATTCTCATCATTTTTACGAGTACTATATTTGAGGATTCACTTTGCACGGCTATACTCAAACGACAAGACCATTGACCTGCGTTTTCGACGGAAAACTCTCAAGGGGACTGGTTGGAATATAGCCACCTGAGGTTGACCTCAGAAATCATTTGGGATTCACCAGAGGCCATCAATGTGCACGGCATGCCATTTCCAGCTAAATGAAGCAATTTCGGGCAAATGGAGTGAGATATTGAGTTTGCTATGTTGAACAAAAGTTTATTTTGAACGGAAAACGGTGAGGGCGGAGATGATCAAATCTGATCACAGTGTTCAGTGAAGGTCATTATTGGTAGAATTATCTTGAGGACTCATTGATCTGTATTCTAACCAAAACAATTACATTCACGGAAGCAAATTAAGTCATAATGACTCAATGAGAAAAAGATGATAAAACGGTCATACTCATCGAAGGAGAATTAAAAGAGGTCAATTTTGGATATTTGTACTTTAACGCCGGGGACCTTTGGCCGCATCTGGAATATAATATATATATATATATATTATATATATATATATATATATATATATATATATGTGTGTGTGTGTGTGTGGTGTGTGTGTGTGTGTGTGTGTGTAGGTATCCAAAACTGGTCGTATTGGATGATTCTACATGGATCTTCAAAATCACACTGTATAATTATTGCATGTTTTAGTAGGTGCAAATACAAGGATTTTTATGAATCTCTAAAGAGAGCTCAATGTATAATAATCTATTTTAGATTAAATATAGAGCAATATTTACCTTTGAAAGGAAGGAAAAACTCATTAGACCGTCTACTGTAATAAATTTATTTCGACCAAAACTTAAAAGGCTTTTAGAAATTTAAATCATTTCTAAAAACTCCTGAAATTTTCATTCTCATCAGACAGGCGGCACAGGTATATATTTGAAATATTTTCAACTATGAAATAGGATAGCATTAAACAGAAAACAATTTCATGACTCTAAGTGTACTAATAAACATACTCCACTCCGAAAGGAAGAAATTTCCAGAAAACTTTGAAAAGATTTTATATTATATATATATATTATATATATATATATATATATATATAATATAATATGACTGTTTAATGCTGATAATATAGTTTCTATAATTAGAAATAAAGAGTGCTCTATATCAATATAGACCTTGTATATCTAAGTAAGACAGCAAAGACATGATGTTAATGGTGCTTGGTCGTTGACAGTTTCTCTTCTATAAGATGTTCAAACCAAGTCTAGTCTTTGTTTGAAAATCACATAGAGAGAAAAGTGTATATACGCAGGCCATACGGATATATATTTATATATATATATATATTATATATATATATATATATATATATAATATATATATATCAACAAGATTACCTCAAGTTTTCACATAAGAAAATAGTCTTATAATGACAGACATGGACAACCCATATCAGTGTTTTATGACTGTATATAACTAGAAATATTCTTTAGAAAAATAAAATTAAAGGAGTTTTGCCTAAGTTGAAAAAGGGGTCTCTTACCGACCTTGATTCCGTGCAGCTGAGAGAAGCATGACATAAACAGTAAACATCCGGAGGGTAGCCATACTATTATGAAAAAAAACACTGGAAATTTGTTATCGATAATTCCACGAGAAAAATTGAACCCGATATTTCCACCAGAAAAAAAAGTTTTGTTTTTTTTTTTTGGTTAAAAGAAAGTTGACTGTGTACATTTGAATTTGGCTTTTTTTTTCTTTTTTAAAAGTGATTTTTGTTTATTCAAATATGTCAATCAATGTAATTAGAAGTTGGCTAATTCAGCCTTACCAACCCGATTTCAATGAAAATGCTTTTTTTGTTTTAAGAACAGGGTAATTATAAAAAATAAATTTGAATTCTGCTGATAATTTCATATTCTAAATGGAGAATACACATGCTATATATATATATATATATATATATTAATATATATATATATATATATATATATAGTGTGTGTGTGTGTGTGTGTGTGTGTGTGTGTGTGTGTGTGGGTGTGTAAAAGTATCGAAATTCTTGTTACTTTTTGACACACCTTGAATTCTAAAAAGATTACGGTTCATTCTTTATTCATTTCTATCTGCAATACAGAATCAAACTCTGCACTTTTATGACACGCCTTGTATTTCTTAAAAAATAATTAACGTTACATTCATTGTTCATTTATATCTTGGTAAATACAGCTTCATTTCGATAATTTTATGACACACCTTGTATATATATGTATATGCCAGTCTTTAAAATATAATGCACCCCAAACCATACAACGTGCTAGATGGCTGTTGCGCTAAAAAGATTCCTCCGCCCTATATATATTATATTATATATATATATATATATGAGTGTGTGTTGTTCACATTCACACACACACCACACACACACACACACACACAACACTCATACATAATATATTATTATATATATATATATATATATATATATATTAATATATCATCATGTCGCCTTGCAGCACGGATATCCATATCTCTCGCCAACCTTCCTATCATTTATTGCACCTAGGAGGTCCTCTGCGGAGCAGCCATCATCCTCCCATAGCTGGTCAATGTATGCCTTGCCGGCGCCCCACACCTGCGTGTCTATTTGTTGGCTTCCACAGGAGAACGTCGCTTATGAGCTTGTCCTTGCTTCTCCAGCACTGCCCAGCATGGCAAGTCCGTCTCACTTGGATGGTTTGTGAGATGGGGGGGGGGCAGTTGGCCATAAAGCTGTTCCTCGGGAACTGCTTCCACGACTTGTTCAAGTCTGCACGCAGCATTCTTGTGCAGCTTCCATCTAGCTTATTCTCAAGACGCTTGGTTAGGGTCAAGTGGTGCAGCCATATAGCAGCACTGATACAACCACAGCCTGGAAGAACTGTCGCTTATCCTGTCAAAAAACAACCACATACCTTGTCATATTAACACAGTTTCCAACAACCCAAACAGGTATTTAACAATTACCCAACGGTATATGGACTAGATTATATAATAATTCTCCCAAATCAACATCTTTTAACAGAAAGTGGTATACGAAACAAGCTTAAAAATATTGATTTAAAATTAAACTCACATACAAGCTGATTAATAACCTATCCAGAGAATTAATGAGAAATATTAATGAAAAAGGCAAGGAAAAAACTGGTCAACAAATATACCATGGTTCGCACTTCTTCAATGTAGTCATCTATACATATATAAAGGGCAGTTGTGTGATGTATGTATGTATGTATGTATGTCCAGTGGAAACTGCAAAAATAAAACAGTTAACAACAAATAAATATATGTTACTGAGTCTAGCATTTTGTGCAAAAATTATAAGGATTTGATTTATATTCGTAAGATATTTGAAAATTAAAATATCATTAAAATAGGATTAAAGTTCTACTTTAAAAAAATAGGATTAAAGTTCTACTTAAAATATGTTCGTGGCTCGCAAAGTTAAACAAACGTTATGGAATCACAAAACAAATCATTTGTTCATGCCGATTAACATATAACGTCTTTTTACATACGTAGTGAATATAGACGTTGGATTAAGACAGTTCTAAGTGACAGTTATCTTTGGGCTGCAGGTTCAATCCTGGTCAAGGGTGACAGTAACATAGAATAATAATTAACACAGCTTAACGCTTGTACTCAGCTATGTTTAGCTGAATGAGAAAAGTATACCCCCGCGGATTGCTTCAAAGTTCCGTGATGGCTCCTGATTACGACAACAAAGTTTCCTTGTTCAAAAGGAGGGTTCCCCGAGTTCGAGAAGCCTCCGAGTCCGACAAGATATACCTGAAGAAGGTCCGAGGGCACATCGTTCGAATCGTTGTACAGAAACAATAAAAATGAGGACAATAGTCCGAATAATACAAAATACTTCAAACACATGAAAATGCAAATAAAAGAGAAATAAAAGAAACAAAAACATAAGCAAGAATGATAATAAAATAAACATGTAAAAATAAAAATATATTAAAATTAAGAATAATGAAAAATTAAAGATAGAAAAAAAATGTTAATTTTCATATAATATATAGATAAGATATTTATATTTAACCTTTTAAATCTCGGTCAACGTCGTGTAGCTCTGCTAGTTTACAATGATAATTTAAAATAAGGAAACGTTGCACATTCATTCGAGAACACCGGGATTTCTCTTGTAAGGATTTCGATAACACCAAAGTGTACTTTTTAAAATCGATGTGGCAAAAATATTCACCGGCTGAGAATGAAAGGTAACATGTGTGGGCATTTAGCAAAACGAATAAAGCGACTATCGTGCAATGATATTTTTACCTGATTGATGTCAGTGTCAATATCTTAAATCATTTTTATTATTTTTGGCTTATTTCTCTTTTACTATATATATATATATATATATATATATATATATATATATATGTGTGTGTGTGTGTGTGTGTGTGTGTGTGTGTGTGTGGGTTAACTCGCTCCTCCACATCCCATCAACTGCTCTCACTTGTCAGTTTTCCCGTATATCAAAAGGTTACATGTCGAAACCATACAAGTACATTTTCCACATCAATTCTGCCTATTCCAACAAACTAAATGAAAAACAAATCCCTGCTAATACAGCCTCACTCTAACATAATAGATCCGTTTTATGACTAAAGAGTTAGAACAAGAAAAATATGGAACTGGAACAAGAAAAATATCCTATTGCCATTTAAGTAATTGCTAATATACTTATTTATCCTATATTTCAGCACAACTTGTGAAATATTTCTCAATATATTCACGTCTTCAATAAAAATTCAATAAAAATAAAAGTAAACTTACGTTCGCCGATAAATGTAAATAAACAGTTGTAAGGTTTTTAATGCCATCCTTGTCCAGTTAAAATAGGGCTTAAAGTAAGTCCTATGTCATGGAATCTTTTGGTGATCCTTTGGTAAGCGTGTAAGTCCTATCGAGCGTATTGGTAAAGGTCCAGTGATTTAATCCTATGTCCGTCGTCAAATAATGCTGGCGTAATTATAACTAGTAGGGTCGGTTAAGTATTGTATCAGCCTTAGAGTACTGCCAGTGATTGACCAAAGAATAGATCACATGATCTATTCTAGTCTATAAGTAGTAGCGGGGATCCATCACACACCTTGTACACTGAAAAATCTCAACAACAGGCCACAGGTAAAAATGATGAAATTTAGTGAACATGTATAGTAGACTGGTGTAAACACTTCAACATTTTATCTCAGTTTTCAGCTAATAAGGTAACTATTTCCATATCAAGAAATACACCTGGAAGTTGCACCTTCCAATATCGTCTGTGATGTCCTCCAAAGATCAATAGTTGATTCAGGTCTTAAAACATCATAACAAGGTGATTCAACTGGTATTTATCAAGCACAAACTTATTGTCAGGTAATGAGATCTCAAAGCATAAATATAATTATGATGACCAACCTAGAGATGTTTTTTTAAAATATTCTGTAGAACTAGCGAAACCTTCAATAAAATTCCGTCTCCGAGCCCTCTTCCTCATCTAAAAAGAAGGAATACGAGTAGATGATTTCCTTCCTCCTCTATAGATGTTTGAGAAGCCCCAAAACACATTTCGACGCTTTCCAAAGAGTATTGTAAGTAATTTAGATGTATTTCGATATATATATTTACCAACCCTCCGTGCGAGCAAGATGCGACACAAGGTCCATTTCTTAAGCGGAGTTTAACGGGTTTGAATTCAGAGTTTTCCTTCTCCTAGACTGGTTACCTAGCCATGGTTAAAGAGTCCAGTCTGCCCTGATATTTATCCATATCTGGAGGAAGAATTGGATTCATACCTTTCCTAAGGGTATTAGTGCCATGTGAAATGCCAACAACTTTGTCCAGGAATTGAACTCGCGTGGAAGAGTCTATTTCTTACGACTCTAACCATTAGACCACGCGATGTATGTCGATATAGAATAGGGGGAGTTTTTGATCATCATCCTCATCATCATGCCGTACTAGCAGCATCGATGTCCATGACAATCTCTCTCCAACCGTCCCTATCATTCATTGCCCTTGCCAGTTCCTCTGCGTAGCATCCAGTATCCTCGCAGCGCTGATTAATGTAAGTCTTTGCTGGGCAGTCAACACTGGCGTTCCATGTGCTGGTTTCACATAAGAATGTCACTTATGAGTTCGTCCTGTTTGTCCAGCAGTGTCCAGTATGCCTTTTTCATCTCATTCTGTAGGTCTCTGTTATGGTGGTCAAGTGGGCGTACAGCAGATTTCTTGTGGGATATTGTTTTCCACGATTTATCTAGCTTATTCTCTAGGAGTTTTGTTAGTGTCCAGGTGGTGCAGCCATACAGTAGCACTGATACTACAACGGTCTGAGGTATTGTTAGGAATGATGGTTATAGTTTTAATAATTACTACTTTCAATATTTTCACTTTCTTTTTACAGTTGTATCTGTATGCGATTATGTTTATACAAAATGGCTTATATATATTTACCAACCCCTCCGCACGAGCAGGATGTGACACAAGGTCAATTTCTTAAGCGGAGTTCAACAGGTTTGAATTCAGAGTTTTCCTTCTCCTATACCGGTTGCATAACCAAGATTAAAGATCCCAGTCTGCCCTACTATTTATCCATAGCTGGAGGGAGAGTAGGATTCATACCTTTCCCATTAGCGCTAAGTGAAATGCAATTACCAAGTCCAGGATTTGAACTTGGGGCGACGAGTCCATTTCCCATGACTTTAACCATTACACCACTTGCTTCCTACAGATCAGCCGAATACGCTTGGAATGAACAATAGTTTGGACAATTCTTACATATTTTCCCAAAAAATATATGACTTTTATGTCCACTGGACGATATGTTCTTTGTAAATAAGCTTTGATGAATTACGTATAAAATAGTTGCTGCTTAAATACACAATGACTATAAACTCTAAACATTGGGATTACTGGACCTAATTCTGCTTCTCTGTCCTATTGATTATTAAGGTGATTTAATCCATTCCAGGTTAGCTCAGTCGGTAGAGCATCTACCCAGAAACTACAAGGTTCCTGTTTCGATATTAACCCTCGCCAACTCAGCGTATGAATAGCAAATAGATCTGTGCGGTAAAGTAAGGCGCTGATGGTAGGTTTGGCGCTCTATCTCAGATGCAAAAACAGTCTCCTTGGTCTAGCGCTAGTGAAAAGTCGATATACTCCCTCGCTGTGTGGCTGATTTTATCTTTAGGCCACCCCGACGACTTTACTTTTACTTTTTTATATTAGACTTGTGTCTTAATCATGTGTAGAGAGGTCAATATACCCTACAAATTATTTGGGGTCACAAATAATATATTCATTTTTCTCTAAGGACATGGACGTGATGTTACCAATAATTGTTTCGGTGAATCTATTTACATTTGTTTTGGTTGTTTTGTTTTACGGCATATCAACAATACCGGGTCATTAATGTCGAATCATGAAGTAATTTTCATAAACAAATGACCCGGGTTCCTCACAGTATATAAGGCGTGTGATGACAACTAAGAGACTAACTCTTCGTAAAACCTTTTTTTTATGTGAGTGGATTAGAATAGTACAAAATATATTAAACAATTTGAAAGTAAAGAAAACGTTATGGTATGGTATGGTGTTGTATGTTTATTCAAAATATCTAAATCCAGTAGAATGCCGCAGCTTTTTCTTTTCTGTCAAGGGATAAATCTCAATAGGTAACACATCACTTGTTGTTGATAAGGATCTTAAAAACTGCATTTCAGTTCTCCATATTTGCAAATCTTATCAAGACATCTTTGGGTTAAAAAAAAAAACTATATCTGTCACGTTTTTTTTATTTATTTAAAAAAGACTCAGCAATGATTGGAAAGAAACAGTACACCAGGAGTGAGAAGAAATTCTCTACACTGAAAGATATGTAATACATAAGAGGACAATTTGTGTGAAACTTAAATAGCCAGGGAATATAAAACCATTAAACGTGTTTTTTCAATGATCGGTGTCAAGATATGTGTCTGAGGAGCGTTGTCAATTCACAAATAGAATTATAAACACATATAATTACACTAACAGTCATTTTATTAGTTTTGAAGCTACAGTAGTACTTTGACTTACGAGTACCACAATTTATGAGTTTTCCGATTTAGGAACTCTCACTCGGTTGATTTTTCTTTTGTATGTAGAAGCTTAAATTTGTGATACGATCGAGCTTCAAATACGTTTATGTCACTGTTGGATTATTTTGGTATATAAGGTGTACTGTAATATACTACATAAATTTATAGACTAAGAAGGTCATGCGATTTAAACCTCAGCCAATCAACAGCCCGAATACGTGGTTAGTTAACTACTTAATCGGTTGATATTGACATTTGTCCATTTACATTCATTGACAAAGGATCTGCAAGATTGAGGAACACTAATGAGCAACCAAAGGATTATTCAGTCAGGATTGCGCTCTGCTTAACACAAAGGATCTCTGCTGGACAGGTCGTAACAGTTACTAAGTTCGCTGAAAATATCTAACTTTCCAAATTTATTACGTCAAAGAAAAATATTATTCACAAATAAATAAAAAACAACAACATTAAACATATTACAGCATCGGTAGAACATTCCAACATCGATACTGGCCCTCGCCAATGCATGGGTAAGACAGCATGGATCTATGTGATAAAGTAGAGAGCTGATTATAGGTGTGACCTCCACCTCAGACACAGAAACAATCTCCCTGGTCTAGCGCTAGTGAAAAAGGGATAGAATGCTTCGGCCTCCAGCAGATATCGACAATACATCACTCCGCCGGCATACTTAAAGAACATAAATATTGACATTGTATTTCATTATATTTCCATACAATATAGTGTAATTTTTACTATTAAAAAATAATGAAAAAATACGTCGTTTCGTGTGGGGTTGAAGCGATTAATAGCACTACAGTTAATTTCAATGGGGAAAATTGAATTGATATACCAAAAATTGTGTTTCGTATTAAACGAATTAAACTCGTAAGCTAAGGTATCATTGTATATATTTGGTGGACACTATATATATATATATATATATATATATATATATATATATATATATATATATATATATATATTATATATATATGTAGTGTAGCGTGGACAAGAAGCCAACGGCACTTGGTTACTGACTGTCGATCGCTTAACTAAACGCCGTTGACTTTATGTCCACGCTAACCTAACTTAGATATACATGTTGTATCCACGATATTGAGAAATATTTACTCATAAATATAGCACACTATAGCATCAATATTATATATATATATATATATATATATATAATATATATGTGTGTGTGTGTGTGTGTGTGTGTGTGTGTGTGTGTTGTGTGTGTGTGTGTGTGTGGAAAAGTAGAAAAACACGGGATGTTATGGAAACTGGATGTTTATTGTCGACGATGCAACGTTTCGCTCATTTAGACCATCATCAGAACCAAAGCCCAGTTCTTGCTTCAATGAAGGACATTTTCAGAATGGTGAAAAAAATAAAATAAAAATCCCTATCATCCAACATTCTGACCAACCACCTGCATCTCCACATAAACACTCCCCATTTAGAAGGAAGAAAATCCACTACCCATCCCCCCAGCTACTCCTGCCCCTACTGACAACCTACTGTTTTTCACCATTCTGAAAATGTCCTTCATTGAAGCAAGAACTGGGCTTTGGTCCTGATGATGGTCTAAATGAACGAAACGTTGCATCGTCGACAGTAAACATTCAGTTTCCATAACATCCCGTGTTTGTCTACTGTTCTCCACACATTGTCGGATTAACCTCCTCATATTTCTCCCATATATATATATATATATATATATATATATATATATATATATATATATCTGCAAAAATGATCTCAGGTGCTTTGGCATTGTCCCTTCCAGCTGGGAAAATTTGGTTCAAGACCGCCCTCGGTGGCGGCAGAATCTCCATAGAGGCCTGTACACGTCAGAATTCACTCTGATACAACATCATGAAGCTAAGAGGTCCATAAGAAAGCAACGGCAACAAAGCATCAGTACATCATCATCTACAGGGACAACCTACAAATGCAAAATCTGTGGTCGAGAATGTTTCTCAAACATAGGACTTCATAGTCACAAGAGGCGCTGCAACCTCAGGGGCACACAAACACTTTTATCATAGTCTTTCGAGACTGAATTGCCAATGATGATGATATAACCCTCACCCTGACAAATATTCAAGTCCTCTTACTTGTTGGGTTTCACAAACAATAACACGTTGAAACTTTATATGTACATTTCCACATCAATTCTGTCTATTTAAATAAACCCAAAAACTCAAGTTCCTCACACTAACGTAACAAATACATACTTTCTGAGAAAAGATATTATATGATGAGGTGTTTCTGTCATGGCTCGATCAACAAACAAATGTCATATTGCCATGAAACGTGCATGCTATATTACATATCTATCCTATATTTCAGCACAGTGATATATTTTCAGGTGCGACAGTGTTAGTCAGGTTCAGAGTCAGGTGAAAAACACTTTTGTAAAGAAACGTACTTTTTTAGAAATTTTACTAAAAAATATTTTACAGGAATAGATCCTTTCCTTTGTCCTTTTATAAGTCTTTCGCAGGCGACGATGACGTCACACCATGTTTCAACTTCAAATATATGCATATATAAAGACATACATATATGCATAGCTAGAGATAGAGATACTCATACAGAGATAGGGATATATATAGAGAGAGACAGAGACAGAGACAGAGAGAGACAGAGAGAGAGAGAGAGAGAGACAAACAGACACAGACAGACAGACAGAGACAGATATAGACAGAGTGAGACAGAAGGACAGAGAGAGAGAGTGAGTCAGAAGGATAGAGAGAGAGAGGGGGGAGAGAGATGTAATTATTCAAAATAAATAGAATGACAATTATAACTGAAGGAAATAATGAAAAATATAAATGGATTTCGAAGAATATTATTTATTTTTTGCTGAAATGAATATTTATTTTGCACAACCATTTTTTCTTACATCATCAATATCCCTGCCACTACCTTTAGACAGATTATTCTTCTCACTGAGCGAACATTATACAGTGAAAATATCATTTATATATCATATAAAGTCAATTTCTACAACAGGTTATGGACTTATTGATCTCGCTAAAGTAGATGATTCAAGACATGACTGAATTTCAGAATATTAAAAAATTGATTGAGGGAACAATAAGAAATATTTAAAAAGTCCATCAATAAAACTATACTTAAATTAATTTGCACATGTGCTTCTACGTGGGTATAGTAATGTACAACTTCCGTTGTTTTATCTGTGTAGATAAATCATGTGGATATCATATAACATAAAATTAAACGGAAAGATATCCCAATAACCTGAGAAATCTTCCAGTGTATACAGTGTTGTCTTTTTTTTCTTTTTTTTTTTTATCCATCGATGCTTGCAAAATTAAGAAAGAGAAAAGAGATTCAATGTAGTATGAAAAGTTGTAGAAAAATTCAGTTGAGTCAAGAGAAAATTGGTTAGTCAAGATGTAATGCAGCAAAGAATTCTACACTCTTCCGTACATTTGTCTTTTTTTTATTTCGACAAAAAAATATTTTTCTCGTTTTCCTATCTTCAAAACATATCCTTTTCACAATTTCAATCATTCTTGTGATTTGGTAAAACAAAATTATTCAGTTTCAGATTTCAGGATGCGTATGTTAAATCTGTACATCTTTTAAAAAAATATATATATTTCGATTGAAAAAAAATTATTTGAACTTGTGTAATTTGAAGTTTTTAAGCACTCATCCGTGAATAAAACTGATGTTTTTTATTTGTAATTCTCTTTACAATTAAATCTTAATTATGTACACATCAGAGTTTAGATCCAAAAATTTTCATGAATTTCATTTTCAAATTACTAAAAATCTATATCAATTTTGAACTGATTGAAAATGGTCATATTTCGGTTAGAAAAATGTCACTCAAGTCATAAAAGCTTATCAGTATATGTGCAAATATGTCAGAATCATCCTGAAGATTCTTCTCAGTAAAAACGAGGCAGACAGCTTCTGACAATAGTTCAATTCCATAAACTGGCTCTAAAAGTTTGTATTGAGCTCTTTGCTATATTCATACTCTGAACTCATTTGTTTTGTTTTTCTTTTCTCGGAATTTTTGTTTTTTAAATATTTGTGCGTTATATTGTCTTTTCCATAAAATATGCGAGGTCAGCGTGACCTGATAATATATATATATATATATATATATATATATATAATATATATATATATATATATATATATATATATATATATGAGTGTGTGTGTGTTTATGTTTATGTTTCCGTGTATATGCGTGTCTTGTATTTTTTGTGTCCTGTTTGAGGCATTCGCTTATCATGTGATACATAATTTTATCTTTATCACAACATAACCTATGAGCCTGTTCAATAAATTAAGCAACAACAGGATTTGTAAGTAACAAGACTCCTTTTTTTATTATAAAAGATGACTTGATTCAGCAGTAAATGACCTACAAAGGGCTGATATGCTGTAAAACACACAAACCAACAAAACATACACTTGATATACTTCTTCCTATTACCAATTTTTACTTTCATATAATTATTTCTTAATGCATTATTTCGTACTGCTATTAATAGAGATTCAGTTTCTCCTTTGATATTTCCTCCGTTTAGCCACGTCCATGTATTCTCATGTTTGTCACTTGAAGTATAATTACAGTTGTTTTTCTTCCTATTTTTGTTTCCTAGATTATGTGATTGTTGTTTTCGTGTATGTCTTTGTTTCTTTTAATATTGTTATTGCAAGCCGTAATCAAGCTGTCTTTGCTTTTTCTTTACACATTATTTGGGTTCTTTGATTGTTGTCTTAACGCAATCCTCAATGCAAGCTAGTCCTCTTTTTCCTTCTTTTCCTGACAGAAAGGGGGTTGTCTCTGTTATCCCTTGGGTGCAAAGTCATATGAATCCTCATCAATCTCCATCAGTCTAAGTTCCTCGCTTGTCAAGTTTTAAAAGACTTCAGGGTATCTTAGAATGAAGGCTGCCCAGGGATTTATTTCCTTGATTAGATTTCTGTTATAAATTTCAATTTCCTGAAGTTTTCCTCTTCTTTTAAGGGATTTGTCGTTTTCTTTACATCCGAAGTCACGTTTTTATTTGTTTTTTCTCTTTTTTCTTCATTTATTTTGTGCATAACACATTTTTAATTTTCAAATTTCATTCCAATGTCTTAGCTCTAATAGTTTTTTATGATGTTTTCTAGATTTTTTTCCCTTTTGGGTAATTCCATGTGAAATCATCCAAGTCATTTCACCCACCCACTTCAATTTGTCTGAAATTTTGTCCATGAGAGTACTTTATGAAAAATAGACAATCCCCAAAATTTGCGCTTACAATTCCAAAAATTGACCTAGTTATGTTGATTTGTTGGGGTTTGCATGCAAGATGATTGATACAAGGGAAATGTATTTTTCTATAATATTTCAAACATATCCAACCGGCAATATAATCCTGATCAATTCAATTGCCTTCTGACTATTTTGATCCATAGAGACTTTATTGTATGGCTGAACGGAACACTTAAAACATAAAAGTGTAAAATGTTAACTGCTGTAGTAGCTTCGGTTCTGTGAAAGAAAAACTATGTTTTTTTTTTACAAATAATATTCAATATATTTAAAATAATAATATAAAAATATTGTCATTGAGGCATGCCGAACTGGGGTATTGATCTTGCTATGAAAAAAATCAGAAATCATTAATAACTTAAAATTGGTGAACTTGATAGCATTTTTGGATTCCTTGGACCAAAATGCTTTTATAAACCAATTTTTAGGAGTAGGGAATCTCTAGAATTCATTATAAAGACTAAAATAGATTACAAAACGTCACTATTTTTTGCGAAAAAAATTTGAACTGCTAGAAATCGACAATAACTCAGTCAATTTTGGAGTTGGAAGCTTAAATTGTGGGATTGTTTTAACTTTAACATAGTCTATTACTCCATAAAATTTCAGAAATATTGGAAGCTGTCGGTGACAATTTTACTTTTTTCTTGGTGATTTGACATGGAATTACCAATTTGGAAATATATACTAATATCTTCTGTATACATGAGGTGGTTTACGTTTCTTTTCTTGAGCATTACTATTATTTTACTGCTGATCGGTTTTTCAAATCAACTCTAGCTTATGGGTTTTCACGGGAGTCTGAGAGGCAGAAATATCTTCAGGTTTCTAAGATTCGTCTGGTTTGAGCATAAACGATTTGGTAGTATTGTCCAATTTGATTTATTGCAAAATTCCCAGTGGATCGCAATTTCCATCTAGTCTTGTATAATCTTCACTTGTGCTAGTTTCTACATTCTCTTATATTGTTATTATCTGTTCCTACACATCTTACACTTGCGATTCTGCCTTGCATTATCTATTTCTGCTTTGATATAATTGGTTCTTATGGTGCTATTTTGTGCTGCTTATTATAGAGTTTCAGTTTCTCTCTTGTCCATGACTTCCCGTGTTCAATCTCTCCAGTTTGTCACTTGATGTATCCATATAGTTATTTCTTCCCATTTCTGTTTGTACTTGTTGTTGAGGTTTTTGTTTTTTGTTTTGACGTCTATTGCAATTGCTTTTACCGACTGCAGTAATGTATTTATTTGATAGTGTATACCTCGAGTCCTCAAATTATTGCATCTACGCTATCCTCAACACTGGTGAGTCTTCTTCCCCTTTCTTTTATTAACTCACATAGTCTGTCTATGTGATTTGATTTTATCTTTATCTAAATCTGGCATATATCACCTGATATTGAAAATAATCAAAAGGTGATTCGCCGGCTTCTTCCTGTAAATATTCATCAGAATCTTAAACGTTACGGATATCCTGTGTTGCAATTACAATTTTTTTTTCTTCTTCTGATCTTCTCATAATAGAAAGTGTCTTCACTACTGCACCGGGCGGACATATTATGTCCTCGTGTTTGCTAAAAGCAGGTGTGGAAGCGGAAACGTAGCTTAGCTTAATAAAATTTCATCTTAGAACTGAGGTTGTATTTCAAATCCAAATTTTTTTGTAGTCTCCATCAACGAAGATGGCATCATTATGCAGACAACACTGTAAACCATATATTTGCTCCGATGTAAAATAATGAATGAAACAGAACAAAAGTAAAAAAATCAAATACATTTCGGTCATGAAATGAGGAACGGAAAGAAAGCTAAGAAGAAAGACTTGAATTAGTGAACAATGAAAAGAAAAGTTGAAATTTCAATGTAAATGTACATTTTTTCTAAAAGTTCCAGTCAAAGTCATGCGATTCTTAAATGTTATTATTAGTCATTAAATTATTTCTCATCACCACTTTTCATTTTAGTGCAAAGAGACTACGGTTGACTTGTTGGTATTTTTGTACTTGGTTACAAGTAAAAAAAAAAAAATGAAAGAGATGAAAAAGTCTTTTATCTTGAAATCACTTAAATAGTCAAATATAATGAACCTCTTCGTATTTCTATAATTGTTCTGCATTGATGATAAAATAACTCCAATTAGAATTTCTATCGAAAGTTCGATTTCTCTTTCATAACCCAAAAAATCCTGCCACTAATAATGGTGATACGAAATAAGCAATGGTGTTTGGCTTTGTTTTATTTTGTCAGTATATTCATTTTCTCCCATAGCGACGTAATTAAGGTATCACTCTCTCCTCAATCCTCTCGCTTATATAATATATATATATATATATATTATATATATATATATATATAAGAAAAGTCTTAGAATATCGGTCATGTTAACGCGTTATGAATTTATTTTAATCGTTAACATGACAGATATTTAAGCCTTTTCCTTATCCAATTTTCAAAATATTGCTCTGCATATAATCATGAAATTATTCAGTATCAATACATTGAGAATTATAGCTATATTAGAATAATTCCCATCACCACAAACTTACAAACTTTATCTGGACACACACAAACACACATACACACACACACACACACACACACATATTATATATATATGTATATATTATATATATATATATATAATATATAATAAAGAGAGAGAGCGGAGAGAGAGAGAGAAGAATGAGAAGGAGAGAAAGAGAAAGAGAGAGAGAAAAATAGTCAGATTCTTGCCCTGATGAGCTACTAGCGAAACTTTTAGTAGGCATATCTGACTCATTACGTTTAACTTATATATACTAGCAAATATATGCACCCTCCGGGTACAATATTTAGTTAAATTTTTTAATAAAATATTCATATTAAATTAGAATGGCTAATGAAACTGAATAGAATGTAGATAAAAAGATTTTGAAACAGAGGGGGTATGATTGAAAAATAGAACAATTTTGAAACTAACTGTTCCATCATTTCCGTTACTCCCGTCTTTCATTGGTAATTTTCCTAATTTACTGTTTAGTTTAAAATAGGAAATAAAGAATAATATTACAGTTATTTCTTCTTGTTAAGGATTTCTTTAAGATTTATTGAAGAGATTTTTGTTCAATTCAATAAGATAAAACCAAAACAATTAGAAATCGAATAATACTAAGCATATATTTATTAAAATCAATTTTTTAAATCAATATGCAAATTAGCCTTCCATTCACACTGTAAACCTCTATTTTGTTTGTTATAATAAATACCAATTCATGTTATTAGTACGTAGATATGGTCAACAGTGTAAGTAATGAAATTTATTATAATGAGGTTTAAATAAAAATAAATCATGGAGAATATGATGTAAATAAAGAAAGAATTGTGACTGTTAAGTAATGTAGTTTCGGTTGCAGACAGACAAACCCACAATCTCCATTATAATAAGATATATATATATAATATATATATATATATATATTGTTGCATCTTATGACAGTCTTTAACCACCTGTTTCTATTGATCATCGCCTATTGACAAAGTCCTCGCGAGAACTAGTATCCGCACAGTGGCTTAGAGTTTTAGCTGGTGTCTCCTTCTTGTAGGTGTCCCTGTTGCACATCACTTGTTTGTGTTTACTTCTCCAGTAGTGTTCAACCTAATTGTTTGTCTACTGGACATGATTTATGTGATAGAGGTAAGCACTTTTCTAGGGTTGTTGCTTCGATTGTTCAGAATTACGCTATATATATATATATATATATATTATATAAATAATATATATATATATATATTATACTAAAGCTGAGATAATCATTTTTTTTTCCTAACGGTTGTTTTCTTGTTTAGTTTAATGGCAAAACATTGATACTAAAATATACCTTGGTTTTAGGATGAGGTTTGCTTGAAAATAATTTCCATTTTAATTGTCTAATTAGTCGCAATTGATACAAACATATATATTTATATATATTACGAAGTTCATCCATATTAACGAGGAATTTGTGGGTCGCCTCATTTATTTATTTATAGTCACCAATAACAAAGTTTCGTCTTTACCAATGGTTCGGATGTTTATCCATCATCAGAGACGTTGACTTTGGAAAAAAATGCCGACAGTTTTTTAACCGTGCCTCGTGTGTTACATTGTTCCGTCATTTCATTCTTTCTTCACATATGAATAAACGCACAGCAAAATAAATTAAAAAAAAAAAGTGGGAGGGAAGTAACAATTGTAGTAGAAACTACTACCAATTGTTACTACCTCACACTACCAATTCCTACGCTACTGCTCGTTTTCTTTAAAAACGAGACACCACGAAACATACCATCTGTTTCCAACCTGAAGATGGCAGATCAACATGCCGAAAGCGCTCGTAGAGACACCTTTGGTGGATTGCTACACCAGTTCCGCCCTGACACCAAAAAGATGGTCAGACACCTTGAACGGACTGAACAGAAACTCGTACGACAGGAATTGTCACTCGAGTTCAACCAAACATGTTTCAAAGAGAAAATGCAGCCAAAATACACTTATTATAAATATAATTAAAAGATAAAATTTTAGATAGTAATAACATGGATTTTATTTCTCTGAATGTTTGAATGAGGCTTGAAGATTAGTATTATCTGCGTTATTCGGACTATTGTCCCAATATTCATTGTTATTTGTACAACGTTTCGGCTGATATGCCCTCCGGCCTTCTTCATGTATTTCTTGTTGGACTCTGGAACCTTCTCGGACTCGGGAACATTCTTTTCGAACTCGGGAATTTTCTTGTCGTAATCAGGAGCCATCACGGAACTTTGAACCTAACCCTTTATTTATTCCACGGGGGTATCCTGTTCTCATTCCGCTAACCATAACTGGGGTAGGAGTTGTGTTAATTATTTTTCTATGTTACTGCCGCCACTCAGGATTGAACTCGGGATCCAAAGATAACTGTCACTTAGAATTGTCTTAACCTAACTACCTTATCCACTAGGCCATGTGTCCGATTGGATTTTATTTTGCATTTAATATTTTAAATAGGTGACATTATTTTTTTATCAGAGTGTCCGGCACTTTTTTTTTTCTGGCGCTCTACCAGGCTGAATCTTTTTTTATGCGAGACTAACTGCCCCACTTCTACCCAATCGACGCCAGGTAGCCGCTTCAAGTAAATGAATAAAGACGAAAATATGAGAATTATTAGAATTAGGTATTTACATAGACTAGCCAGCTGGAAAATTGGCTGCAGTAATTTTCTTCAAAAAAATATAGTGTTTGCATTTACACTCCATATAAGAATAAGTTTCAGTCAGTAACTTTTTATTCAGGAACTTTTACGCAATCAAACGAAAAAAAAAGAAAAAAAAAAAAAACAAAAGAAAAGAAAAAAAAAGGAAAAAAAAAAAAAAAAGAATGAATGAAATAAAATAATAAAATAACTAATAAATGAATAAATAAGATAAATAAATAAGGCTAAAATTGCAAATCGTCGTCAAAATTAAAACGGAAAAATTAGGCTTGGGCATAGATTTTAATGAATTTAATCATTACTAAAGACACGATTTATGTTATTTTTAACTTAAATTTTAACCGTTAGTTGTGTTTTAACCGTTTTTTTTATTGGGCGTTTATTTTCCTACAGAGGACCGCAAGAGAACTAATTTTTAAGGGAGATAAATATTTTCCGAGAATTTATTAACATAAAAAACACGGATTATTACACTTTTGGTAATCAATACTTAAGAAAAGCAAGCGCCTGAAATATGAAATAGAAAGTACGTTTTTTGTTTGTAGATGTTTATTAATTCTGACTAGTCTTATCATTCATCTGTTTTATTTTATCTATTTTTTTCTTAAACACAACTACGGTTAAAATTTAAGTTATAACATAAATCGTGTTCTTAGTAATGATTAAATCATAAAAATCTTCGCCCGAGCCAAATTTTTCCGTTTAATTTGACGGCTATTTGCATAAAACAGACGAATGATTAGTCAGAATTAATAAATATGAACAACAAAAAATGTACTTCTATTTCAATATACAGCGACGTGTGCTTTTCTTTAAGTATGGATGACTAAAAGTGTATTAATCGTGTTATTTATGTTAATAAATTCTGGGTCCTTAAAATGTAATGAAATAATGTCCAATGAAAATGGTTAAAATCACAACTAACGTAAAAACCAACATAAATCGTTCCTTAGTAATGATTAAATTCATTAAGATCTATGCCCAACAAATTTTTCCGTTTTAATTTTGATTGCAATTTTAACCATAAATAAATAAAACAAATTAATAAATAAATGATCAACGTCCCACCTTGTATATATTCTGTATAAAACATTCTATCCCCCTCCTTAAAAAGTTGATGTGAGCAGATATTTAAAAAGGATAGGTTCAAGGAGGCATAAGAAAAAAATATATTAAAAATTTCTCTGAATTTTTTTAGACGAAGCTTGATAATTTGTTTGGTCTGGTTTGGTTTGGTTGTTTACGGCATATCAACCTCAGTGGGTCATTTAATTCCGGCAAAATTTGAAATAAATTAAATCTTAATGGATACTCAATTTTTTATAAACTCATGTTTTTCTATTTAACCCAAAGATGTGACCCTAACAGGTACTACCACTCCGGGTCAGAGTGGACCAGGGAGCAATGGTGATGAAGGGGTGCTCCCCATTCCCAAACCTCCAAAACTGGAACCTCACCATCAGATAGAGTTTAACGTCATTCCCAGGACATGTGGACCCTCAGTCACCGCCTTCTAGCACTTATATGATAAAAAGGGGTCGGGGCTTGCCATCTGGGCAATAGGTGGGGCAATCAATAGGTGCTAGGGTTTGACGTGACCAGCCAGATTGATCAGAGGGCCTCTCCAACCGCCCGTCTAGTCCAAGATAGGCCAAAATGGAGTAATGCAAGTCGTGGACTGCTCATCCACCTGGGTTCTATCCTTAAGCATCACAGATCGCCACCCATGGCCAACAGGTGATCCCATTGGGAAGTCTTACCCCTCTGCAGAGCCGACAGGGCGGGTTTTATTCTTTAAATACTGGGTGCTTAAATGTTATCATTCTCTTGATTTTGAAAGTAAATACTACATCCTTATGTATTTTTAAAACATTACTGCAGTTATATCCCCAGTCCCTCTCGGTGCTGTTGTAATGGTTGCACCACTTGGACCTTGACGAGGCCCCTGGAAAATAGACTGAATGGGAGCTGCACAAGGTTGCTGCGTGTGATCTTGAACAAATCGCAGAAGCACCATCCCAGAAGAAAGCAGCTATACGGCCACATTCCCCGAGTGGGATTATCTGCCCTTAGTTGGCTGGAAGAGTTGTCTTCCCTCGTGTTTCTGTTTTTTCCTCACTAGGTGTCTTGCCTATTTAAGCAAGCAAGTGCCAGATTTGAACCCTCTTTCTTCTCCGGGACTTGACAACTAATGGGCTATGGCAGTTTATCTACACCCTACTTGTGTGTGTGTGTGTGTGTGTGTGGGGGGTTTCCACCCCCACACAGACAATGTAGTAAGTGACTGTAGCTTATGGACACGCCGTAACTTTTGTATCTTATCCCTTTTCTATGTACGTATATTATCTACTATGTATCTTGTGTCATGTATATGTATTTCGTGTCTAAATGCTTCTCCACGTGTTGTCCTTGTATTAAAGTCCATTGTCATATTTAACACTCTTGGTCGGGTTGTTTGTTCAACAATAATTAACCTTATCATAACTTTGAACCCAACACGACTAAGGCAAACAAGACATGCCGGACACAGCTGGAGAAGTAAGGGATGAGCTAATAAACGACGTTCTTCTGTGGAAACCGACACATGGACATACTAGAGTGGGACGTCCAGCAAAAACCTACATAGACCAGCTATGTGCGGATGCTGCATGCTGTGTGTAGGACCTCCCGTGGTCAATGAGTGATAGGGAGGGTTGGCGAGAGATTGTCATGGATATCCGCGCTGCTGGCGCGACTTGATGATGATAATGATATTCCTAGTGAGTTATTCTAAATAAGTACCCAGAATTATTTCATTTAAATATTCTGTCTCTTATCTTTTTGCCTCGGGCATCGCCGGGTATCCCTTCTTGTAATGTGATAAGTGAATGCAGTAAATCAGTTCAGAAAATGTATAAAAATAGACATGAGTCTGTGGAAATGGTGTTTTCACTTGAAACTGTACAAACAAACTGGATTTCGCCAAGTACAATCAGGGCTTTCACAGACAACAGAAAAAAGAAAAGAAAAAGGGCTTTCCAGTAGACCTTACAAACCCCTACTCTCTCCAAAAAAAAAAAAATAAATAAAATAAAAAAAAAAAAAAAAAATAAATAAAAAACAAAAACAAATAAACAAAAACTGGGAAGAAATGCGTATCATGAAAGTGACGACTGTTCCCATCATTATCGGAGATCTTGGAACAGTCTCGAAAAGCATTAGAAAAATTGGACCAATCGGAAATTCAATGAAGAAATGAGAGATAAGTACATTTTCAAAACCAACAAGAAACTTGAGGAATATTATGGAACATTAAGAATAGTTCTTGTCATTACCCACCATTACCTTCCAATTTACCACCCCACAACCCCCCGGTTACAACCCAACAAATACAAAAATGTCTATATTAATCCTTAGAATCGGGAGCCCCACCACCACGTTTGTAAACATCGCCCTCACTGGATTCCCGGCTGAAAAATAGCTAAAATGTAAAACGTTGTAATCTATAACGTAAAACCTTGTCATCTGTTATTCAATAGTCTGTCCTGCTGTCAAATAACAGATGACCACATTTTATGGGCAATAGCAATGTAGAAATGGGGATTCCCAGGTTGTTAAATAACAGATTAAAACGTGTTATCGGCAATAGCAATGTAAAAATGGGGATATAGTGACTATTGAATAACAGATGACAACATTTTAAGGGTAATAGTGATGTAGAAATGGGGATTCCCAGGATGAAAAATTATTACATCTTATGGGCAATAGCGATATAGAAATGGGGATTCCCAGGTTGTTAAATGACAAATTAAATTGTTTTGTCGGCAATAGCAATGTAGAAATAGGGATATACTGACTGTCAAAGAAATAATTATAAAGAAAATCGGGAAGACCAGCCAAGGTAAAGCTCAATAAAATCCACTCCCTATTTGGTAATTTCCTATAAGTCTAACATAAACAAAGGGGAACCACTCTTGAATGATGATTTATTTATTGAACTACTAGGAAAAAAAGAAGGCGGGGTTAGAGTTAGGGTTTAGGGTTAGGGTTAGGGCTGGTTTAATGGGAAAATAAATAAATAATTTATCAGTCAAAAATGGTTCCCCTTTGTTTATGTTAGACTTATATGAAATAGCCCCCTATTTTTGTCCGAGAGGGGGTTAAAAATGTTTTTACCCCCCATTTTCCCCGAGAAAAGCTAAATAAAGATATAATAAGGGTATAAATCGATGATAGGTTAAATGATTAATTGGAAATTGATTAAAATATAAAACAAAATGATAAAGAAAAAAAATATGAATAAAAATAAAAAGAAAAAATATAAAAAATAATAATAATTATAAAAATAAACAGCTTCAAAAAGATATATATAAAGAATAAAAGATAAGAAAACGATTTCTCTGAATGTTTGAGATGAGGCTTGCTGATTAGTATTATCTGCGTTATTCGGACTATTGTCCTCATCTTCATTGTTGTTTGTACAACGTTTCGGCCGATATGTCATATGGTTTCACGTGTTCCCATCTAATCTTCTTATTATAATGGAGATTGTGTGTTTGTCTGTCAGTAGCCGAAACTATATTACTACTCAAGTCACAATTCCCTTAGTTATTTACGTGACAAAATTCTCCATGATTTTATTCTTATTTAAACCTCAATTATTAATAAAATTGTTTTAAATCATTAAGACTGTTGACCGTATCTACATACTAATAACATGCAATTTTATTCATATATACAACAAAATAGTGGTTTACAGTGTTAATGGGAAGGCTAATTTGCATATTGATCTTAAAAATTTCATTTTGATAAATTTGTGCTTAGTATTCGGGCCGGTTTAGCTCAGTCGGTAGAGCATTCGGCTAGGAATCCCAAGGTTTCTGGTTCGATACTGGCCCTCGCCAACTCAGCGTATGAGTAGCACAGAGATCTGTGCGGTAAAGTGAGGAGCTGATGGTAGGTGTGGTGCCCACCCCAGACGCTAAAATAATCTCCTTGGTCTAACGCTATTAAAAAGGGGATAGACTCTCTCGCTGATTGGCTGATACCGACATTAGGCCGCCCCGACGACTTTACTTTACTTACTTTTGTTATTGATTTAGCATCCTGCTCGTGCGGAGATGGGAAGCGCGTGGTGTAATGGTTACAGTCATGGGAAATGGACTCGTCGCCCCGAGTTCAAATCCTGGACGTGGTAATTGCATTTCACTTAGCGCTAATACCCTTGGGAAAAGTATGAATCCTATTCTCCCTCTAGCTATGGGCAAATAGTAGGGCAGACTGGGCTCTTTAACCTTGGTTAGGCAACCGGTCTAGGAGAAGGAAAACTCTGAATTCGGACCTGTTAAACCCCGCTTAAGAAATTGACCTTGTGTCGCATCCTGCTCGTGCGGAGGGGTTGGTAAATATATATAGAGATGTAGATAAGAGATTTATTTTTAACTTTCTAAACCCCGGGCAACGACGGTTAGCTCTGCTAGTGTATAGTAAAAAGGACGACGTCATATGTTCTTTTTTTTTGTCTGAAGGCCTTTAAAGTTCGACCCATATCCGACTTATATGTACGACTCTTTGAATTAATATACAATTTTATTTTCTCTTTATCTCTCTATAGGTTTGTGTAGAAAAAGCTTTTAAATCTGAATAGTTCAATTGAGTTCTATCTGGTGGAATATGATATCCAATCTTAATTCCACGCATGAGAATCCAGAGGGGAAACAAGCTGATATAATTACCATACCATAATAAAAGTTGCCTCACTTGGTGACGGGAGTAAAAAGGAAACTGTACGTGCTGTCCATTTTTTTTTCTTCATTGGGACAACACCTAAAACTGCTTAGGAATGTAGGGGTGTCGACACGAATGCCTACCCACGATATATATATATATATATATAATATATATGTGTGTGTGTGTGTGTGTGCGTGTGTGTGTGTGTTGTTGTTGAGGGATCCACGTATGCTACTAGTTGATATATCATCATCATCATCATCATGTCGCACTGTCAGCGCGGATAACCATGACAATCTCTCTCCATCCGTCCCTATTCATTCATATCCTCATCATTCTCAGGAGGTCCTCTATGTAGCACCCTGTATCCGCACAGAGCTGATCAATGTACGTCTTTGCTGGTCGGCCTACACTGGCGTGCCCATGTGTTGGCTTCCACAGGAGGACGTCGCTTATGAGTTCGTCCTTGCTTCTCCAGCAGTGTCCCGCGTGTCTTGTCCGTCTTACTCTAATGGTTTGTGTGATATGTGGCAGGTGGCCGTACAGCTGTTTTCTTGTAGGGTGTTGTTTCCACGTCTTGTTTAGGATCACCCGCAGCATTCTTGTGCAGCTCCCATCTAGTTTATTCTCTAGTCGCTTAGTTACGGTCCAGGTGGTGCAGCCATACAGCAGCACTGATACGACAACGGCCTGGAAGAACTGTCTCTTTAACTTGTCTGTGAGATTGGATTTCCATATGACCGATAATTTATTTATAGCGGCCCATGCCTTTCCTATACGTGCATTAACGTCGTTTTCTGTGGAGGAGATGTTACTGCCTAAGTATCTAAATTGTTCCACAGAGTTTAGGAGTTTGCCATCGATGGTGGAGATATCGCTTTTGTTTTTGAAATATATATATATATATATATATATATATATATATAATGTCTGTTTATAATATATACTAGTACAAAATGAAAAACACCCTCCGGGCGATGTAAAAATAGATTTTTCAAACATATTGCCTGAGGGATGGGAGTTAAAAATTCAATGTCAGCGAGTTTGTACCCTAAGTAAGTAAAATCATCAAATTTATTAAAGGATTAAAAAATAAAACAATTTGAAATGTAAACTTTAAATATGTATTAAAATAAAACAAACTATATATAGATATATAATATCAGTCATGTATTTATTAAAACTTGTTTTAAAAAACAATGAGGACTGTCTAATGCTGCATGTTCAAATTTTGAGTGTATTTATTCTATCTTATTACGATTTTGGGTATAGTGACGTAAGCAGTGACGTAACTTTTGTTACAGATAAAAACCGGAAGCGAATATCCATTATTAATAGAGAAGATGTTGTTTGGGATTTTGTAACATTTTATAATACGTAGCTAATAATCTCGAAGAATATTGAATTATCGCACTTTTCATTGATATTTTTTTAAGAGTTAAAGTTAATAGAAAAACGACATGATGACATGCATAAAAAATAGAATAATTTATTCTGAATGATTTTAATTTATTATCTAGACATACAAATAAATTATGTATATTATATCTACATCTAGTTAAGAATTAATGTAAAAACGAATTAATGAATAGAATAAAAATGAATGAAATGAAAAAAAAAAAAATTGAATTATTTCTCAGCATAACTTCGCAGAGGTAAGGCACATTTTATATTCTCCATCTTTTCATTTATACAATG
>CM042151.1:118056608-118074108 GCA_023376005.1 Doryteuthis pealeii | reverse complement strand
GCCTTGAAAAGTGACTGCTAATATATATATATATTTATTTAATTTGTTTAGTTTTTAAAGATAAATGTTCATTATAGACAGCTACCCAGGTTTCTTGCTAGGTCGCAATCATCAGGTTATTAAATTAGATCCCATGGTGTTTATTGAAGATCTTTTCTTAATGTCACATTCTGGACCGCAAATAACGTCGGTTGCTTTCGCGGACGCTAGTGCGCTTCGGATTTATTAAAAATTTAATTTTTTCAAAAATTGCATTTTTTTGTAAAAATGCCAACGAATTGCGGTCCAGAATGACATTAAGAAAATATCTTCAATAAACACCATGGGATCTAATTTAACAACCTGATGATTGCGACCTAGCAAGAAACCTGGGTAGCTGTCTATAATAAACATTTATCTTTAAAAACTCAACAAATTAAATAAATATTAGCTCTCACAATTTGAGCACTGTATTTTCTTTGTTTCATCACAAAAAAATTGTTTATATATATATATATATATATATATATATATATTAGTCTCCCATGTCTATAACCTTGCTGATGAGACCTAATAGGTCGAAATGTACATACAGGGATTGACATTTTCTCGATTTGTTTAGCCTTACATTTTAACATATATGCCCGCCTAAATTCATAAATTATTTACTAATTAATTTTCAAAATAAGGTATGACTTCAATTAAGCACATATCCTCAAAAAATTGTCGGCTAAAAGCCATATAAAAAATAAAAATTGTTTGTTTACTTACTTTCATATATATATATATATATATATATATATATACAAGTTTTGTTGAACTGTACAGACAATACTTGTCGGACAAGTTTTTGGTTGATCCGTTCTAATTTTCGGGCCATCTTTTTGGTGTCGGGGTGTAACTGGTGTAACAGTCCACCAAAGGTTTTCAAAACGAGCGCTGACGGCAATACAGTTTGCCATCATCAGGTAGGAAACGGTGGTATGGTTTCGTGTCTCGTTTTTAACGAGAACGAGTAGTAGCAAGGAATTAGAAGTGGGAGGTAATAACAATTGGTAGTGGGAGTTTGTAGGAATGGTAGTTGTTCGAGCGAGTGATGCTGTAGTGTAGACACTAAACAGATGGCCCGAAAATTAGAAAGGATCAACCAAAAACTTGTCCGACAAGAATTGTCTGTACAGTTGAACAAAACTTGTATAAAAGAAAAAATGCTGCCAAAATACACTTTTATATATAGGGCCGGGTTGGCTCAGTCGGTAGAGCGTTCGGCTAGAAACCCCAAGGTTCCTAGTTCGATTCCGGTCCTCGCCAACTCAGCGTATGAGTAGCACAGGGATCTGTGTGGTAAAGTAAGGAGTTGGTGGTAGGTGTGGCGCTCCACCTCAGATGCCAAAAACAATCTCCTTGGTCTAGCGCTAGTGAAAAGGGGATAGACTCCTCGCTGATTGGCTGATACCGACTTTAGGCCGCCCCGACGACTTTACTTTACTTTTAATATATATATATATATATATATATATATATATATATATATATATGAGGAAAAAATGAGTAAAGAAAAGAAATGTAGATGGATAAAAATGAATTTTTATCGATATCACTTTTAATCGATATCACTTACACATGTGTTTCGGTCTGTTTATCAAAATGTATACGGATTTACGTTATTATTACTATTAAAATAATCAGATGGAGTTGAAATGATGATGATAATAATGATAGGAAAAATGTATAAAATGTTCCGTACACAGATTTTGCCGACCTTCATCAGAGCAGTATTTTTATTTTTTGAGTTGGAGACAAGAATAGAATTTCAAAAGTTCGAAAAAGAATATTTAAAAAAAATGTTTATGAACGCAGACGCCGTTTAGGGACGGTTAAAAATTTTGAAAGTTCTGGTGGAAGGGTATATATTATATATATATATATATATATATATATATATATATATAGAGAGAGAGAGAGATAGATAGATAGATAGATAGATACATAGATATTAGAATTTAATGGCAAAAAGGGAAAGAAACTATAATTTGATCCGAAAACAAACAAAAAGAAATTTGATTTTAATTCCCAAATAGGCCCCCCCCAACCCCCCCCAAATCCCCCAAAAAAAAAAAAAATTAGAATTTAACTGCAACACATTCCTTTTTATGAAAGTGAATCTATAATTTTCCCTTTTACTAAAACCCAAAGGAGACTCAGACAGATTTTTATTACCCCCTCATCCTCCCTTTTATAGACATCAAAGCAATTGTCGGTCTCACGAGCAACGCTGATCGACCGTTATACCAGCTGTAAAGTAAATATACTTTACAATTTTCCATTCGTTATATATATATATATATATATATATATATATATAATATATATATATATATATATTCTCATTTAAGATTTTTTTTTCCTTAGCAGTTGAGAAAAGGAGAGAAAAACCCACAGATTAAAGAAAAAGAGCCGTGGTTACCGACACCTGCACTTGAGGAAAGTGACACCCTCATCGAGATGGGGTTCTAACAATCAACTTGAATTCATGTTGCAGTAATCGCTAGGTACCACCAATTTTCCCAGTGAAATTTATCCTCCCCGCTCATATCTAACACTAGAATTAAATGAAACTTGCATAAAGGTTAATATCATCTGAAATTTTTTTGTCTATTCAAAAAAAGAAAGATTAAAAGAACTCCCGATGATTAAAAAAAAAAAGATTTCAGCTTACGGAAATAATGAAAATTATGAACGAAAAACAATGTTTATATTTTTGCACCGTTAAATCAATTGAAATTTACTTACTCTCTTTTATAGCAGAAATAAATTTATAATTGCCCAGTGACTACCTGTTAAGTTTTTCTCTCTCCTATTGGTAGGTACCACCAATTTTCCCCATGAAATTCATCCCCTATGAAACTTGCATAAAGGTTAATGTTATCTTGAAAATGCTTTGTCCATTTGAAAGAAGAAAAACCCTGAGGATTAGAAAAAAAAATTCAGCTGACGGAAATAATGAAAATGATGAATGAAAACAATGTTTATATTTTTGCACCGTTAAATCAATTGAAATTTAACGTAGCCAAAAATAAGTTATGACTAGAGGCTTTTTAAAAAATTCTATGAAAAATAAATTAACGGTCCGATTTTCACGAAAGTTTCCAGAATTGCTTACCTTTTGATGAAAATATGTTTGAAAATAGTTTTTTCCTAAAATATATTAGGGGAAATATTTTTTACGAGGTCTACCCCCCATTTTATTTTATGAAATATTAAAAAAAAATGAACGAACAAAAAACGATTTTTACTTTTTTTCTATAAAGATAAAAGTCTGAATGATTATATCAGATAATTTTTATAAGTTTCAATGTGAGAGCTTTTTTAGTAAAAGAACCATGAATACAGAATTCTAACAAATATCAATAAACAAATTGATCCTGTTGTAAAAAAAACGGGCTGTTTTACTTATTTTTCATGATAACGGTGAGTAATTTCCCCCAATCGGATAATTTGATCTTTGAATTAATTGTTTTTCTTTGTAACAACTCTTTATGTTCATTATTTCTTTTTTGCGAGATTTTTTTAAAAAGTTCAAAAATATTTACGTTTCATACATCAATATGATCACGTGACGTATTTTGGTGATACCAACTAATCGCACAAAATTTAGATTTCCAGTTTAAAAAAATTAACGACTTTTTTTTGTTTTTTGGTTACATTTGATTGATTTTATGTCATGTCAACCCGTCTAGGGCTATTCTTTATCCAGAGGTTAGGGAATCGCGTTCATTGTACGTCCATATTTACAGATTTTGTGTAGTTGTTTCTGAAGGGTTTTTTGCGCTCAGTTACAGATCTATGGAAAACTAACAGGTACTACCACTGCGATAGAATTATTTCAAGCTGTGGCTGTGCCAGTACTACTGTATGACTGCACCACTTGGACTCTAGCGAAATGATTCGAGATAGAATCTACACAAGGATGTTGCGTGCTTTCTTGAACAATTTTTGGAAGCAGCACCCCACAAGAAAGCAGCTGTACAGCCACTTGCCCCTATCACACAAACCATCCAAGTAAGATGAACAAGACATGAAGGACACTGCTGGAGAAGCAAGAATATATTGACACACCAGTGTAGACCCACCAGCTAAAATCTATATCAGCTTAGTACGGATTCTGGGTGCCGTGCGGAAGACCTGCCAGGGCATGACTGACAGGGACGAACTCAAACAGTTGAACTCCGCTTAAAACTCGACCTTGCTCGTAACGAGGAGTCAAGCCAATACATTGATTCATCAGCTCTGTACTGACACTGGGTGCCGTCGAGAGGACTTAATAAGAGTGGTAGTCGAGAGTGAAGGATGGCAACGATATCCAGAAAGATTATGAGACTTCGCAGAAGAAAGAGAAAGAGAAAGAAAGGACAAATCGAGGAAAAAAGAGAGAGATAAATAGGGATAGAGATAGATAGATATAGATAGAGAGATAGAGAGAGAGAGAGAGAGAGAGAGAGAGAGAGAGGGGGGTAGAACGTCACCGAGAAAGAGTATGAGACTTCACAGTCATTTAAGGAGAAATCAAGATATATATATATATATATTAGAGAGAGAGAGAGAGAGAGAGGGGGTAGAGAGAGAGAGAGAGAGGTGGAGAGAGAGAGAGAGACAGAGAGAGAGGGGGTGGAGAGAGAGAGTGGGTTTCAAGTTCATATACTTGTGGCCCCAACCTATACGCGAGTAATAATTTTGTAAAGTTGAAGTTCAAGCTCTGTACTGACACTGGGTGCCGTCAAGAGGACTTAATAAAAGCGGTAGTCGATAGGGAAGGGTGGCGAAAGAGATAGAGAGATAGAGACAGATAGACAGAGACAGAGACAGAAAGAGAGAGGATGGAGAGAGAGACAGAAGAGAGAGAGTGGTGAGAGAGAGAGAGAGAGAGAGAGAGAGAGAGAGAGAGGGGGGGAGGAAAAGAAATCGAGATATCGTGATACGACAATGATAATAATGATATCTTCATAGATCTAATTTGGAAGTTCATAAACTTGTGACCCACAACCTATACGCGAGTTATTATTTTGTAAAGTTGAAATTCAAGCACTGTACTGACACTGGGTGCCGTCAAGAGGCCTTCATAAGAGCGGTAGTCGATAGGGAAGGGTGGCGAAAGAGAGAGAGAGAGAGAGAGAGAGAGAGAGAGAGAGAGGGGGTGGAGAGAGACATACATACATACAGAGATAGATAGAGAGATAGATAGATAGAGAGAGAGAGAGAGAGAGAGAGAGAGAGAGAGAAGAGAGAGAGAGGGAGGGTGGAGAGAGACATACATACATACAGAGGTAGATAGAGAGATAGAGAGATAGATAGATAGAGAGAGAGAGAGAGAGAGAGAGAGAGAGAGAGAGAGAGAAGAGAGAGAGACTGACAGAGAGAGAGAGGGGAGGCGTATGGAGAGAGACATACATACATACAGAGATAGATAGAGAGATAGATAGATAGATAGAGAGAGAGAGAGAAAGAGAGAGAGAGAGAGACTGACACAGAGAGAGAGGGGAGGCGTATGGAGAGAGACATACATACATACATACATACATACTTACAGAGAGAGAGAGAGAGAGAGAGAGAGAGAGAGAGAGAGAGAGAGAGAGAGAGAGAGTCAAAGAAATCTGAGATATCGTGATAGCGGCAATGATAATAATGATATGTTCATGCCGAGGTCTAATTTGGAAGATCGTAAAGTTGTGGCCCCAACCGATACGCGAGTAATAATTTTGTAAAGTTGAAATTTAAGCAAAATAGGAAATACTAAGAGTCGTCAACATAGCTTCAAATGAATCTCACAAATCACTTGATTTCGTGACAAAGGTCGACCTATACACGAGATCGTCTTACAGTATCGCCCACAAATATTTATGGCTTACTTATTTAACTTCTACAGAGGAGAGTACACACCAAACATTTTTGTTAATGAAAACTTAATGTTCCTCTAAAACCAAAGAGAGCAATAGATTATTATATATATATTTACCAACTCCTCCGCACGAGCAGGATATGACACAAGGTCAATTTCTTAAGCGGAGTTTAACAGGTTTGAATTCAGAGTTTTCCATCTCCTAGACTGGTTACCTAGCCATTGTTAAAGAGCCCAGTCTGCCCTGCTATTTATCCATAGCTGGAGGGAGAGTAGGATTCATACCTTTCCCAAGGGTATTAGCGCTAAGTGAAATGCAATTACCACGTCCAGGATTTGAACTCGGGGCGACGAGTCCATTTCCCATGACTTTAACCATTACACCACGCGCTTCCTAAATAGATTATTATATAGGGACTGGCAAACTGATACTAAATTGCGTTTTTGACAAAATGACTTTAGCCCCCCCCCCCTACAGAAAATAATTTACCAAAAATCAGGGAATTATTGGATTTTAATGAAATTTTCAGTGTTTATTTATCAATTAATGATCTTTATAATGGATTATTTATTTTATTTCAAAACTTTCTCATTTTTTTTTCGGGTTACTTAATTTTAACCCCCCTTATGCTGGGGGCGTAAAATTGTTTCGAGTTGGTCTTATATTGTACTAATTACAGTATAAATAAAGAGATAAAAGACCGAAGTTATGAATAGAAACAAAAAAATATTTTTTACGGTTGGTGTTCTATGAGAAAATAAGTACCGAAAATCGAAAAATAAAATATAAAAAAATAATAAATAATTAATTTTTTTGAGATTTTTTTTACTCATTTCGATAATCATTTAATTGGCTATTATCTTATAAAAGAAAAAATTATACATCGATATTTTTATGCTTAAAAAGGTGTGTGTGTGGGCGTACATTTTCAATCGAGTTTTTCTTCAAAACTTATTACTTTATGTATCTAAAATAAGGTTTGCATTGAATAGATATGTATTTTTTGAATCTATAGATATAACATTTTAAACTTAAAATCCGAATATTTTTATTTTAAATGAATTTTATACATTAATTTTTCATAGCAAAAATACTAAATTAAAGTTTTTAAATAAAATAACTGATGCATTATAAAATTCATTAATTGATAAATCAATACTGAAAATTTCATTAAAATCGGATAATTACCTGATTTTTGGTAATTTTTTTGCAATCGCGAATGTTATATTAAAATTGTAAACAAGCACTTAAAACCCTTGAAAAAGAGACAGAATGGCGGATCGCGTCGAAATTGACCAAAACAAATGGTTTTAAATCTTTTAAAAATAAACTGAATATGTAATAATATTTTTCTTTTTTTTAATGATGGTTATTATGTTACTACTTATCGATTTAGACAAAAGTTTGACCTTAAATAATAGATTTAATTATTCTAAATTCGCTTTTAAAACTCGTAGAAGCTGATTTTTTTGCCAGTCCCTAACATTATACAATAACAATCACCGTGTGCAACATTCTGCCTTGACATTACGCTAGGTCATTATAATTACAAGCAAAATAAAAAACACCCTCCGGGCGATGTAAAAATAGATTTTTGAGACGCCTGAGGGGTGGGAGTTAAAATTCAATGTCAGCGAGTTTGTACCCTAAGTAAGTAAAATCATCAAATTCATTAAAGGATTAAAAAATAAAACAATTTGAAATGTAAACTTTAAATATGTATTAAAAATAAAACAAACTATATATAGATATATAATACCAGTCATGTATTTATCAAAACTTGTTTTAAAAAAACAATGCGGACTGTCTAATGTTGCATGTTCAAATTTTGAGTGTATTTATTCTATGTTATGACGATTTTGGGTAATGTGACGTAAGCAGTGACGTAGTTTTTTGTTACAGACAAAAACCGGAAGCGAATCTCCATTATTAATGGATTAATATATTTTATAAGATTGGAATTTGTGCAGTTCTTATTTGTTTCCGAGTTCATTTTAATCTACAAACGAAAAATGATGCCTGTCTGTATGTCTGTGTGTTTGTTTGTACAATAACCGAGTATACACCGCCCTGTCATCTGGGGCGTTAGAATTCCCAACTGCACCTCTGCAGAGGGGTAAAACTCCCCCAAATGAGCCACCTGTTCGCTGTGGGTGGCGACCCGTGATGCTTAAGGACGGAGTCTTGGTGGATGAGCAGTCCACACTCCACTTAGACCATTATTTAGGCCAGACGGTCGGTCGGAGAGGCCCCTTTCGATCAATCGGCTGGTCACGTCAAGCCCTAGCACCTATATGATGACCCCAAACCCTATTGCCCTTATGGCAAGCCCCAACCTCTTTTTATCATATGGGTGCTAGAAGGCGGTGGCTGAAGGTCTACATGTCCTGGGAATGACGTTAAACTATCTGATGGTGAGGTTCCAGTTTTGGAGGTTTGGGGAATGTGGAGCACCCCTTCATCACTATTGCTCCCTGGTCCACTCTGACCCGGAGTGGTAGTACCTGTTAGGGTCCCATCTATGGGTTAAATAGAAAAATGTATTTATTAAAAAAATTGAGTATCCATTAAGAATTGATTTATTTCAAAACTTTATCGGCATTAAATGACCCACTGAAGTTGATATGCCGTAAAAC
Organism: Doryteuthis pealeii; assembly: GCA_023376005.1. Lineage (NCBI taxonomy): Eukaryota > Metazoa > Mollusca > Cephalopoda > Myopsida > Loliginidae > Doryteuthis > Doryteuthis pealeii. Next base: position 118,065,596 of record CM042151.1, on the reverse strand, counting down.
AAAACAAACCGAGTACACATTTCCAATTTCCTCTTAATCGCCCTGGAGGTGTAGAATATACCGACTACACCTCTGTAGAGGAGTGAAATCCCCCCAATGGAGCCACATGTTGGCTATTGGTGGCAAACTGTGATGCTTAAGGATGGAATCCCTGTGGCTGAGCATTCCATGCTACACTCCTTAATTAGACTAGATGGGCAGTCGGAGAGGCCCCCTTCGATTAGTCAGCTCGTCACATCAAGCTCTAGATTGTCCCTGTTTTATTGCACTTATTTGGCAAGCTCCAAACCCTTTTAATCGTATATGTGTTAGTGTTACATAATCTATGCGGTTGCATAAGATTATTGTCAATCCCCTGTATTTCTAAAGGGATGGCCCTTTTCATATCACGGGCGGGACTTTCCATGGAATATTACAGAAAGCCCGCGAAATACGTGAAGTCACGTGGGACCTGGTTGGTTCCTCAGTTTCAGTTCGGAGGTCAGGCAGAGAAGATGTCTTGCCTTAACTGGAACTCACCTGCATACGCGCGCTATGTTTAGTTAAATGAAATGTTTAGTTAAGTAAATAAAAGCTTACGAAAATAACACGGTTTTGTGGTTGGTGAATGTCTTGGTAACAAGACTGATTTAGAAGAAGAAATGAGTTAAGTGCGACCGACCACCATGACGAAGTCCAGACGCTAGAAGAGATGTATAGGGATTGGCCCCTATATTTTTACAGCATGTGGAATTGACCAAATTAAAATAATTAAGTTTTCTTAAATAACTAGTTTTACAATGGTATGTCATGAGTTTAGAATTAAGTAAACAAAAGAGAATCGAATGAATATTAGTTTAGAAATATTTTAGAAACAATGGTTTAAATTCATCCGATAATTTATGTCACCAGAATTCCACAGATTCCAAAATCATTCGATATTGCATCATTGCAAATCACCTGATATTTGAGGAATATTTTAGCTTAATGATCACAATAGACAATGACAATAAGAAAATTATAAAAAGGCCCATTTAGCTGAAAGATAGAAGACACAGAGACAGTGAGGAGCTTTCGCTCTTCCTGACTCAACAGAATTGGAGAGGATGCTCCTAACTCGACAGTGGGAACGTCCGAAAACATCAAATACGATTCAACAGGTCCGTCTATTTTTTCGTCTCCTATTTCTCTCTCTCTCTCTCTCGATCAACAACAACAACTTTCAATCACAAGTTTCAATCACAGACAAACTACTAATATGTTAACACAAGCAACCACACTAATATAAACACCATGTCACAGTTGTCACACACAACTATACACAGACACAATCAGACTGCAACACAACTGAAAGAACAATGAAACTATATTAATTGTATTTATGTATATAAAGTTTGTTTCCTTTATCAATGTCTTCTTCTTTTGTTACCTATGGAAACTACATTTTCCGTAGTCCTTATACATATAAATTGTGGGGACCCATAAATCGGATCTTCAACTCCTCAACCACACACTAACCAAACAAAATGGATCCCTACGGATGTTAGAAGAGACGCTAGAAGAACTTAAGATGTCAAAGACGCCAGAAGAAGAATAGAAGTAAGTAAAGAAGGAGGTATGATGGTCTTAGTGTCCTGGGTATGATGTTAAACTGGACCTAGGGGTGGAGTTCCAATTCTACTGAGGAGATTACACGCCAAACATTTTTGTTAATGAAAAGTTAATGTTCCTCAAAAAAACAAAGATAGCAGTATGATATTATTACTAGTGGAACATTATACGATAACAACGGATAATATTAGTCGTTATCTATTACCAAACTCTACGCCATTTGAACTTTATAACCAAGAAAAATCAACTTTGCTTTAAATATATATATATATATATATATATATATATATATATATATGTGTGTGTGTGTGTGTGTGTGTGTGTGTGTGTATTTGGGCAGCATTCTTTCATTCATACATGTAGAATTAAACAAAAGACACATCTCCTGTTTAACAATTTTATTTTTGATCTTTTCGAGATTTAAATGTCCCCTAGGAGATTGCAGTCTCCCAGAAAATGAAAATACATACATTGGATTCACCTCAACCACATTGTCACGTCGTCTAACCCTTCATTTAACAGATAATATCTCTATTTCACAACACCTAAAATTACATTCATGCCCCCACTCTAATTACCGAAATATTCTAACGGAAAATACACACATTCTGCACAAAGAAAAAATAAACAAAAACTCAAAATACTAGAAGCTTTATACATAAAACAATACAAACCATCCTTAAACAAAATTAATTTCTAATGCAGTACACACATTTTAAAATGCCAATAGCACATTTCACATCAATTCTTCTCCTTCCAGCCTTTACAATAATATAATTTTTCAAAAACTGGAACACATCACCCCTGATGATGACACTTCGAAGTGCCGAAAGTACTCGGGACCTGAACTTTGGTGGACTAATCCACGAATTTCACCCAAATATTAAAAATTTGGCCAGAAAACTCAAAAAGATCAAAAATAAAATTGTTAAACAGGAGATGTGTCATTCAACATGCATAAATGAAAAAATGCTGCCCAAATACACACACACACACACACACACACATACACACACACACACACACACACACACACACACATATATAATATATATATATATATATATATATATATATATATATATATAATCCAAAAATCCGGAGAAGAAATTTTCCTTACGACATACAAGTTTTTTTTTTAAGTGTCGCAGTTGGCAGAGCTCAATGTGTGCTCTTATTGTCAGAGTCACAGAGCAAAATTATATAAGTAAAAAATATAAGCGGCCCATACTTCTGGCCTCGTACCAAACTTGACTATGTTGAGTATAGTTAGCTATCTACACTAGAAAGCCGTTGATACTGAGCTTTCTCTCAATGGGTGCCCCGTACTTCTGGCCTTGTGCCAAACCTAGTAGATGACGAATCTTTTAACGTGGTTTTGGTGTCTGGCTTGTCGATCTGATCAGAAGCGACTCAAATTACATCTGCAATGTGACTGAATAACTTAAACAAGATATGCCACTGTTGCCCCCCGCCCCCTCAAGTGTTCGCTCACCTATTTTATTCTCCTGTGAGCAGCCCCCGCCCCCCTAATTTTTCCATGAATGTATGAACTCATTCTTGTTCACGAAGAGCCCGTAATAGATTGGGTTTTAAAGTGTTCTTTTGTTTTTTCTCAACGTAGTAGAGAAATGTGGATATTTATTTAAGTTAACAGACATTCCTTGGTTTTAAGGTAACTCGTAAAGTCAGCATCAATTTCTGTGTTCCGTTTAGATTTTTGTGGCTGGTTGAGCATGTCGACCAGCGGAACGTTATATTAGCCAATTATCTGTGATCATCATCATCATCACCATCATTATCATCCCGCCCTGTCGGCTGGGGCGTTAGAATGGACTGTTAGGGTTTTTCCTGGACGTTCACTCTGCACATCCACGACAAGACTAGGCATAACAGGAGCTGCGAAAAGAGATGTAGCAAAAACCGTTAGCGAGTTGAAATACATGATCATTTTTTGTTTTAATTCGCTACTGTAGGGGATTATCTTCTCTTTGCCTGGAAGAGTTATCTTCTCGCTGCGTTGCCGTTTGTTCCCACTAGGAGACCTCTGGTATTTAAGCGCCTGATTTGAACTTGTCTTCCTCTTTTAGCTGGATCTTCTCAACGAATTGATATGGGATAGAGTCTATCTACCCCCTTCTCGGTGGGGCTTTTGCCCCCCTTACATTACTGTAAGTCCTTTATACAGCATGGACTATCCTTTAGTTCTATGTCTGTAACATTTATATTTTACGTACATTTGGGTATCTTGTTTATACCTAAATATTGTATCTTGTATTTACCATTCATGAATGTGTCCTTTTATTCCTACTCTTTACGTTATGTACACTAGCAAATATATGCACCCTCCGGGTGCAAGTATTTAAGTTTTAATGTAATAAAATATCGTATTAAATTAGAAAGGCTAATGAAATTAAATAAGAATGCAGATAAAAAGATTTGAAACAGAGGGGGATATAATCGAAAAATAGAACAACTGAAATTTACTCTTCCATCACTCTCGTCTTTCATTGTTATTTTTTCTAATTTAAGTATTTAGTCAAATTAGGAAGTAAAGAATAAAATGACAGTTATCTTTTCTTGTTAATGGATTTCATTTAAGATTCATTGAAGTGATTTTTGCTTATATTCATTAAGATAAAACCAAACAGTTAGAAATCAATAATACTAAGCACATATTTATTAAAATCACATTTTTAATATCAATATGTAAATTAGCCTTCCCGTTCACACTATAAACCGCTATTTTGTTGTATATATAAATATAATTGCATGTTGTTAGTATGTAGATATGGTTAACAGTATTAATAATGTAAAACAATTTTATTAATAATTGAGGTTCAAATAAGGATAAATTCATGGTGAATGTGACGTCAATAACTAAGGGAATTATGACTTGAGTAGTGATTTAGTTTCGGTTACAGACAGAAAAACACACAATCTCCATTATAATAAGATGTATGTTATTATTTTCTGTATCTTGTCATATTCCTGTGCTGTTATCAATATAAAATGTTTTGTCCCACAAACGTGTCGGAGTTTGTTATGTTTCAACAAGTTATAACATAATTATAACCTATGAACCTTATACTACCATCCAAACAAATGAACCAAGCGGATTCACAAATTGAACTCACACAGACACAGATTTGATATAGATATGAAATCAGAATATTTCCTTAAAAGAACGCAAACATTTTTAGCTACAAACATCTCCGGGGGATTTTGACATTAAAGATTATTTCTACAACCTTTGAAACATAAACCTGACAAAAAAGGAGATATATCAACAATTCATATATTACATTTTCTTTTTAACTACATGCCCTGTCGGCTGGGGCGTCAGAATGCACTGACTGTACCTCTGCAGAGGGGTAAGACTCCCCCAAATGAGACCACCTGTTATTGGCGACCCATGATGCTTAAAGATGGAGTCTTGGTGGCCGTCGGTGGCGACCAGTGATGCTTAAGGATAGAACTCAGGTGGTTGAGCAGTTCAGGACTTGCAATACTCCACTTTGGTCCTATCTTGGGCTAGACGGGCGGTCGGAGAGGCCCCCTCCGATCAATCGGCTGGTCACGTCAAGCCCTAGCACCTATATGATTGCCCCAATCCTATTGCCCAGATGGCAAGCCCCAACCCCTTTTTATCATATTACTATAGCACTACACTATAGCTAGGCTGGTTAGTTGGTTGGATTTTGTGGCATTTTTGGGTTATTTTATGCCGAAGATGTTTCTTTTATTCATTCTTGTTGGGTATTAAATTTTTTCAAACTTAATTAATTTAAAAGAAAACTCTATTTTGATCTATTTAAACCATAAATGGAGCGCTAATAGGTAACATTACTCCAGGTCAGTGTGGACTTGGGTTTAATGACGATGTTCCCGCTATATCACCGAAGTTAAGCAGTGATGAGCATGTTCAATACTCAGATGGGTGACTTTTGAAGGAACATCAGGTATTATAAGCAGCCTGACGCCAAAATGACTTTATTCGGCATTAACTCTTTGCCTAATTTAAGTCGCTCACAGCGGCTCTCCCACCACTACGATCCTAACGTAAACTGGTATAATTGAGCAGAAGGACTCAGAAGGACCTAGATTACAATATCATCATTATCATCATCATCATGTCGCGCCAGCAGCGCGGATATCCATAACAATCTCTCGCCAACCATCCCTATTACTCATTGACCCCAGGAGGTCCTCCGCACAACATGCTGCCCTGCACATAGCTTGTCTATGTAGGTATTTGCTGGACGTCCCGCACTACTATGTCCATGTGCCGGTTTCCGCAGAAGGGCGTCGCTTATTAGCTCATCCTTACTTCTCCAGCAGTGTCCGGCATGTCTTGTTCGCCTTAGGCAGCGCGGAACATCGGTCTATATGTGAAATCCGATAAAACAGAGATCATATGCTTTAAAAAGAAAGGTAACATCTCCACGCTGAATTTAGGGACTAGCAAAAAAAAAAATGGATACTACGAGTTTTAAAAGCGAATTAAGAATAATTAAATCTATTATTTAAGGTTAAACTTTGTCTAAATCGATAAGTAGTAACATAATAACCATCATTAAAAAAAGAAAAATATAATTACATATGCAGTTTATTTTTAAAAGATTTAAAACTATTTGTTTTAGTCAATTTCGACGATATCCGCCATTCAGCCTCTTTTTCAATGGTTTTAGGCGCTTGTTTACAATTTTAACGTAACATTTGGGATGGAAAATTTTTTTACCAAAAATCAGGTAATTATCCGATTTTAATGAAATTTTCAGTATTGATTTAACAATTGATAAATTTTATAATCAGTTATTTCATTTCAAACCTTTAATTTAGTATTTTTGCTATGAAAAATTAATATATAAAATTCATTTAAAATATGAAAATCCCGATGTTAAGTTTAAAATGTTATATTTTTAGATATAAAAATAAATATCTACTTAATGCAAACCTTATTTTTTTCGAAAAAAGTATACGTTTTGAAGAAAAACTCTATTGAAAATGTACCCCCTCCCCTTTTTAGGCAGAAAAATATTGATGTATAATCTAAAGCGAGCAGAACAATTCACGTACCTAGGTAGTAATATCTCATCCACAGAAAGCGATGTTGATGCACGCATAGGGAAGGCATGGTCCGCTATAAAGAGTCTGTCAGTTATATGGAAATCAGATCTCACTGACAAATTAAAGCGACAATTCTTTTAGGCTGTGGTGGTGTCGGTGCTGTTGTATGGCTGCACCACTTGGACCTTGACGAGGCACCCGGAATATAGACCGGATATGGGAGCTGCACAAGGATGCTGCGTGTGATCTTGAACAAATCTTGGAAGCCACATCCCACAAGAAAGCAGCTATACAGCCACATGCCCCCCCCCCTGTTACGGATTACAGTATAATAGGACTTTACTATTTCTCTGAAACACAATATGAGTCTAGGTAAAAAATCATACATAAGTAAAATAGGTAGATATTCTAGCCAAAATCAAGACATTAGGTTTATAAGTTCCCAAAATTCCCACTCAATTGTCCAATTGGACACATGGCCGAGAGGATTAGGCAGTTAGATTAAAAGACAGTTCTAAGTGACAGTTATCTCTGGTTCAATCCTGAGTGAAAGCAGTTAGAAAAATAATTAATTAACAGAACTCCTACCCCAGCTATGGTTAGCGGAATGAGAACAGGATACCCCCGTGGAATAAATAAAGGGTTAGGTTCAAAGTTACGTGATGGCTCCCGACAAGAAAGTTCCCGAGTGCGAAAAGAAAGTTCCCGAGAAGGTTCCCGAGTCCGATAAGAAATACCTGAAGAAGGCCGGAGGGTATATCGGCCGAAACGTTGTACAAATAACAATGAAGATGGGGACAATAGTCCGAATGACGCTGATAATACTAATAGGACTTTATTTGAATCGAATATCAAGATATTTTTTTTATAGCCATGGGGTAAATTTGGTAGGCAAAAAGTTAAATTACCTGACAAGTTGGCATGCCGTAAAACACAACAGGCAACGACAACTATGAGTAACGAGTAGGACAGTCTGGGTTCTTTAGCCTTGGTTTGGCAACTTGTCTAGGAGAAGGAAAACTCTCAACCCAGGCCAACTGTACTTCTCTTAGAAATTGACCTTGTGTCACATCCTATCATTGACGGATGGGTTAGGTAAATACACACACATAGAAACAGAAAGCAATGATTTTAACATTATTTTTTTATGTTGGTAATGAATGTCCTGTTAAATCTGCCCCACTCAGTACACACACACACACACACACACACAAACAGAGAGAGAGAGAGAGAGAGAGAGAGAGAGAGAGAGAGAGAGAGAGAGAGAGAGTTTGTTTTGGTTTAATTGGTTTTGTTTTGTTTTACGGCATATCAACCTCAGTGGGTCATTTAATGCCATAAAGTTTTGAAATAAATCAATTCTTAATGGATAATACAATTTTGTTTATAAACTCATGTTTTTCTATTTAACCTATAGATGGGACTCTAACAGGTACTACCACTCCGGGTCAGAGTGGACCAGGGAGCAATGGTGATAAAGGGATGCTCCACATTCCCCAAACCTCCAAAACTGGAACCTCACCATCAGATAGAGTTTAACGTCATTCCCAGGACATGTAGACCCTCAGTCACCGCCTTCTAGCACCCATATAATAAAAAGGGGTTGGGGCTTGCCATAAGGACAATAGGGTTGGGGCAATCATATAGGTGCTTGGGCTTGACGTGACCAGCCGATTGATCGGAGGGGGCCTCTCCGATCGCCTGTCTAGCTCAAGATAGGGCCAAAGTGGAGTATTGCAAGTCATGAACTACTCATCCACCTGGGTTCTATCCTTAAGCATCACGGGTCGCCACCCACGGCCAACAGGTGGCCCCATTGGGGGAGTCTTACCCCTTTGTGTGTGTGTGTGTGTGTGTGTGTGTGTGTGTGTGTGTGTAGAATTAAACAAAAGACACATCTCCTGTTTAACAATTTTATTTTTGATCTTTTCGACTTTTCTGGCCAACTTTTTAATGTTTGGGTGGAATTCGTGGATAATTCCACCAAAGTTCAAAATAAACAAAAACTCCAAATACCAGAAGTTTTATACATAAAACAATACAAACCATCCTTAAACAAAATTAATTTCCAATGTAGTACACACATTTTAAAATGCCTATAACACCTTTCTCATCAATTCTTCTCCTTCCAGCCTCCATATTTTAATATAATCTTAAAAAAACTGGAACTGATGATGGCACTTCGAAGTGCCGAAAGTACTCGGGAACTGAACTTTGGTGGACTTATCCACGAATTCCACCCAAATATTAAAAAGTTGGCCAAAAAACTCGAAAAGATCAAAAATAAAATTGTTAAACAGGAGATGTGTCTTTTGTTTAATTGTACAT
>CM042151.1:118046608-118051608 GCA_023376005.1 Doryteuthis pealeii | reverse complement strand
ATTGATTTTTTTTTATTTGTTATATTTGCTATCATTATTATAAGTAGTTTTGTTTTTTTATATTATTATCATTGTTTCTGTTAATTTTCGACAGAGTTTGTTTTCTTCATTAAGAAGCGACTTTGGGAAAAAAGTTGTTTCTAAGTGTTCAAGATTGAGTTCTATATAAAACAATGTATGTTTGTCGAGCTCTGTTGCTAAGAATCCACACACACACACACACACACATATATATATATATATTATAAAATGGATGCAATAGAAACCTACACGAGTTTCACCATAAGGATCTTCAGGGTTAAATCCACTGAATTAATCGAGGTACCGATTGATTGCAGTCGAGCACACGTGTGTGTTCATTGTATTAGATATTACGTATTAGATAGAACGTAATATCTAATACAATGAACACATACGTGTGATCGACTGCAATTCATTCCTAGGACATGTAGACCATCAGCCACCGCCTTCTAGCACCCATATGATAAAAAGGGTTGGGGCTTGGCATGAGGGCAATAGGGCTGGTCACATCAAGCCCTAGCACCTATATGAAGGTGCTAGGGCTTGATGTGACCAGCCGATTGATCAGAGGCGGCCTCTCCGACCGCCCGTCTAGCCGAAGAAAGGGCCAAAGTGGAGTATTGCAAGTCATTAACTGCTCATCTACCTGGGTTCTATCCTTAAGCATCACGGGTCGCCACCCACGACCAACAGGTGGCTCCATTTGGGGGAGTCTTACCCCTCTGCAGAGGTGCAGTCGGTGCATTGTAACGCCCCAGTCGACAGGGCTGATGGATTTGACTCTTACAGTTTATGAGAGATCATAAATAGTGAAGCATACCTGTAAGTAAGGATTTTAATTTGGGTCTATCAGATTTAGAATCAGGGGAGTCTGTGGAAATTTACCAACGACTGTTGGTAACTTTTTGGTCCCTTGAAACGCGTCATGACAAACACGTGATATAGTTTTAGTGAGAAATAGTTTAGATTCGACCCAACTGCCAGAGAGTTTAGACGTGCCCTGTGGTCGGTCTTCCCACGCGGTGAATAAAATATGGGCTAATAATCTTGATCAAGAAAAAACAAAGTCTTGTTAGTTTAGTATTATCTGCGTTAATCGGACTATTGTCTCCATCTTCATTGGTATTTGTACAACGTTTCGGCCGATATACCCTCCGGCCTTTTTCAGATATTTCTTGTCGGACTCGGGAACCTTCTCGGACTCGGGAACCTTCTTTTCGCACTCGGGAACTTTCTTGTCGTAATCGGGAGCCATCACGGAACTTTGAACCTAACCCTTTATTTATTCCACGGGGGTATCCTGTTCTCATTCCGCTAACCATAGCTGGGGTAGGAGTTGTGTTAATTATTTTTCTATGTTACTGCCTCTACTCAGGATTGAATCTGGAATCCAGAGATAACTGTCACTTAGAACAGTCTTAACTTAACTACCTTATCCACTAGGCCATGTGTCCAATTGGACAATTGAGTGTGAATTTTGAGAACTTATAAACCTAATGTCTTGTTTTGGCTAGAATATCTACCTATTCATTTTTATGTATGATTTTTTACCTAGACTCATATTGTGTTTGTTTTTCTCCTTTCTCAATCTGATCTAGCCTTCTTAATTATGGGTTCCCATATTGTATTCATTTCTATGCTAGGTCCACTTAACAGCCCAGTACAGCCTATCATATTATGGAGGCGCGTGGTCTATTGCTTAGAGTCGTAGGAAATGGACTCGTAAACGCGAGTTCAATTCCTGGACGAAGCTGTTGGAATTTCACATGGCGCTAATACCCTGGGAAAGGTATGAATCCAATTCTCCCTCCAGCTATGGGTAAATAGCAGGGCAGACTGTGCTCTTTAACCATGGCTAGGTAACCAGTCTATGAGAAGGAAAACTCTGAATTCAAACCTGCTAAACTCGCTTAAGACATTGACCTTGTGTCGCATCCTGCTCGTGTGGAGGGGTTGGTAAATATATATGTGCTGATTCTTTGAGGCGTCTTCTCTTCCAATGTTCTTCTCTATCTATTATTCTAACTTCATCCCATAAGGGCAGATGGTTTCCCTTTTCATTCCATATATGGTCAGCCATACCCGACTTTTCTTGTTACTAAACAATGACTAGCCCTAACGAAACGCAATAGAAGAATGAAGAAGAATGAACTGATAAGAAGCAGTAAAGAAGCTAACAAGAATCAAGTAAAATCATCCTCTCTATAATGTAACTCTCTGTCACTCTCGCTATCATCCGAGATCTCTCACTCTCAGGGCGATAGGGCGGAGAGAAGAGAGAGAGAGAGAGAGAGAGAGAGAGAGAGAGAGAGAAGAGAGAGAGAAGGAGAAAGAGAGAGAGAAAGAGAGAGAGAGAAGAGAAAGAGAGAGAGAAAGAGAGAGATAGAAGAGAGAGAGAGAGAGAGAGAGAAGAGAGAGAGAGAGAGAGAGAAAGAAAAGAGAGAGAGAGAGAGAGAGAGAGAGAGAAGAGAAGAGAGAGAGAAGAGAGAGAGAAAGAGAAAGAGAGAGAGAGAGAGAGAGAGAGAGAGAGAGAGAGAGAGAGAGAGAGAGAGAGAGAGAGAGAGAACGCGTAGTACATACAGCGTATCGTTTGTTTTTTCTGTCACTTAAATCTAGCTCTAATCCAAGCGTTAGTCTCTTACCCACCGTAGACGGGTATATCAGCTAGTTTGGTTTCATTGACTTTAACATGGGTTAAAATAGGGTTTTCACCAAAATGTGAAGCTGAGATGACGGGGCGTAACCGAATGAAGTATTTTTAGGCACAGCGTTTAATATATTTGGTAGAAAGATATAAGTAGGGGGTGGGGATGATGAATCAGTTGAGTGACTACGTATGTTTCAATAATAAGAGGCAACCATCATCGGTTAGGTATTAAATTTAATGGGATTTAATTGCGGTATTTATTTCTAATAAATAAAAAAATAAAAAGGTGTATGTCTGTTTCTACATCTAAGTGAGTGTATGTATGAATGTATGTATGTATATATGTATGTGTGTATGTATTTGTGTATGTGTGTGTGTGTGGTGTGTGTGTTGTGTGTGTGTGTGTGTGTGTGTGTGTTTGCGTATGTTTTTCTCGTGTTTCAATTTTATCCACAAGGCACGCGTGCAGAAGCCGAATTTTTTCTTTCTTTCTTTTTTCCTTCTTTCTTCGTTATTTCTTTCTTTCTAAAGCTCCAATTCCTATAACTTTTATCGTTCTTTCTTTCTTTCTTTCTTTCTTTCTTTCTTTCTTTCTTAGACCTCAATTCAAATGACTATTACCTTTCTTCTTTCTTCTCTTTCTCTCTTTGTTTCATCATTCATCATTCATTCTTCTTTCTTCTTTTTCTTTCTTTCTTTCTCTTTTCTTTTCATTCATTCATCTTTCTTCATTCTTCATTCTTCTTTCTTTCTTTCTTTCATTCATTCATTCATCCTTTCTTTTCATTCATTCATTCATTCATTCTTTCTTTCTTTCTCTTTCTTAGACCTCAATTCAAATGACTATTACCTTTCTTTCTTTCATTCATTCATTCATTCTTCTTTCTTTCTTCTTCTTTCTTTTTTCATTCATTCATTCATTCTTTCTTTCTTTCTTTTTTCATTCTTTCTTCTTTATTCATTCATTCATTCTTTCTTTCTTCTTTCTTTCTTCTCTTCTTTTCTTAGACCTCAATTCAAATGACTATTACCTTTCTTTCTTTGTTTCATTCATTCATTCATTCTTTCTTTCTCTTTCTTTCATTCATTCATTTCATTCTTTCTTCTTTCTTTTCTTTGTTTCATTCTTTCTTTCTTTCATTCATTCTTTCTTCATTCTTTCATCATTCATTCATTCATCAAACATTCTTCTTCTTTCTTCTTTCATTCTTTCTTTCATTCTTCATTCTTTCTTCTTTCTTTCTTTCATCTTTCTTTCATTCATTTATTCTTTCTTTCTTTCTTTCTTTCTTTCTTTCATCTCTTTCATTCATTCATTCTTCTTCTTCATTTTCTTTCTTTCTTTTCTTTCTTCTTCTTCATTCTTTCTTTATTTCATTCATTCATTCTTTCTTTCTTCATTCTTCTTTCTTTCTTTCATTCTTTCTTTCTTCATTTCATTTCTTTTCTTTTTTCTTCTTTCTTTCATTCATTCATTCTTTCTTCTTTTCTTTCTTTCTTTTGTTCTTTTTCTTTTCATTCTTTCTTTCTTTCTTTCTTTCTTTCTTTCTTTATTCCTTCTTTTTATCTTCTTTCTTTCACCTTTCTTTCTTTCTTTCTTTCTTTCATTCTTTCTTCATCATTCCATTTTTCTTCTTTTTTCATTCTTTCTTTCTTCTTCTCATTCTTTCTTTCATCATTCATTCTTTCTTTCTTTTTCCTTCCTTTTTATTCTTCTGTTCTTCATTCATTCTTTCTTTCTTTCTTTCTTTCTTTCATCTTCTTTCTTTCTTTCTTTCTTCATTCATCTTCTTTCTTTCTATTCTTTCTTCTTTCTTTCATTCATTCATTCTTTCTTCTTTTTTCTTTCTTATTCATTCATTCTTTCTTTCTTCTTTCTTTCTTTCATAGACCTCAATTCATATGACTATTACCTTTTTCTTTCTTTTTTCATTCTTTCTTCTTTCTTTTTTCTTTCTTTCTTCTAAATTCTCTATTCATTGACATTATCTTTCTTTCTTTTCTTTCTTTCTTTTCTCTTTCTCTTTCTTTAATTTCGTATCCGCCCCACATTAGCCCCCCACAAATTTTCTTCTTCTTCTTCTTCTTCTTTTTTCTTCTTCTTCTCTTCTTCTTCTTAATCACTCTCCGCTTTTCATTAATTAAAGGTTAATACCTTTTCTTTTGAACCCGGCTTCCGCCACAAAATTGCAATGTGGATTTTCTTTCCCGTTTTCCTAATTTTAAATTCGCTTGTTTATTTTATATCTGTTAGCGCGATTGCCCGCAAATTTCGCTGAAAGAAAATTTGGTTCATAATTGTTGGGAGAAGCGTGTGCAATTCTCTCTTTTT
>CM042151.1:118018622-118046508 GCA_023376005.1 Doryteuthis pealeii | reverse complement strand
GATGCTAAATCAATGAGACAAAAGAGTAAAGTAAAGTAAAGTCGTCGCGGGCGGGGCCTAATGTCGGTATCCAGCACCAGCGATGAGAGTCTATCCCCTTTTTAAAATAGGTTCAGAGCCAGAGGGAGATTATTTTAGCGGTCTGGGGTGGTTGGCAACCACACCATGAACCATCAGATCCTCCTCACTTTTACCGCACAGATCTCTGTGCTACTCATGACGCTGAGTTGCGAGGGCCCATATCTGAACCAGAAACCTGGATTCCTAGCCGAATGCTTCTAACCGACTGAGCTAAAACCGGCCGAATGACTAACACCGGAATTTATCAAAATGAAATTTTAGGATCAATTATGCAATTAGCCTTCCCTAACACTTGTAAACCATCTATTTTGTTTGTATATATGAATAAAATTGCATGTTATAAGTAGTAGATCGGTCAACAGTCTTTAATGATTTAAAACAATTTTTAATAATGAGGTTTAAATAAGAATATAAATCAATGGACGAATTTGTCCACGTAAATAACTAAGGGAATTGCTTGACTTGAGTAAGTAATATACGTTTCGGCTCTTGACAGACAAACATCACAATCTCCATTATAATAAGAAGATTAGATGGAACACGTGAAACCACTGGTGACATATCGGCCGAAACGTTGTACAAACAACAATGAAGATGAGGACAATAGTCGAATAACGCAGATAATATACTAATCAGCAAGCTCATCTCAAACATTCAGAAATCGTTTCTTATCTTTTATTCTTTAATATATCTTTTTGAGCTGTTTATTTTTATAAATTTATTATTTTTTATATTTTTCTTTTATTTTTATTTTTATTCATATTTTTTTCTTTATCATTTTGTTTATATTTTAATCAATTTCCAATTAATCATTAACCCTATCATCGATTTATACCCTTGATTAATCTTTATTTAGCTTTTCTCGGGGAAAATGGGGGGTAAAAACATTTTTAACCCCTCTCGGACAAAAAAAGGGACACTATTTACAATAAAATAAATCTAACATAAACAAAGGGAACCATTTTGACTGATAAATTATTTATTTATTTTCCATTTAAACCAGCCCTAACCCTAACCCTAAACCCTAACTCTAACCCAGCCTTCTTTTTTTCCTAGTAGTTCAATAAATGAAATCATCATCATAAGAGTGGTTCCCCTTTGTTTATGTTAGACTATAGGAAAAGTACAAATAAGGAGGGATTTATTGAGCTTTACCTTGGCTGGTCTTCCCGATTTTCTTTATAATTATTTCTTTGACAGTCAGTATATCCCTATTTCTACATTGCTATTGCCGACAAAACAATTTAATTTGTCATTTAACAACCTGGGAATCCCCATTTCTATATCGCTATTTGCCCATAAGATGTAATAATTTTTCCCCTGGGAATCCCCATTTCTACATCACTATTACCCTTAAAATGTTGTCATCTGTTATTCAAGTAGTCAGTATATCCCCATTTTTACATTGCTATTGCCGATACCGTTTTAAATCTGTATTTAACAACCTGGAATCCCCATTTTCTACTTGCTATTGCCCATAAAATGTAGTCTTCTGTTATTTTGACAGCAGGACAGACTATTGAATAACAGATGCAAAGGATTTAACGTTATAGATTACAACGTTTTACATTTTAGCTATTTTTTCAGCCGGGAATCCAGTGAGGGCGATGTTTACAAACGTGGTGGTGGGGCTCCCGATTCTAAGGATTAATATAGACATTTTTGTATTTTGTTGGGTTGTACCGGGGGGTTTGGGGGTGGTAAATTGGAAGGTAATGGTGGGTAATGACAAGAACTATTCTTAATGTTCCATAATATTCCTCAAGTTTCTTGTTGGTTTTGAAATGTACTTATCTCTCATTTCTTCATTGAATTTCCGATTGGTCCAATTTTTCTAATGCTTTTCGAGACTGTTCCAAGATCTCCGATAATGATGGAAACAGTCGTCCTTTCATGATACGCATTTCTCCCAGTTTTTTGTTTATTTGTTTTTGTTTTTAAATTTATTTATTTTTTTTTTTTTTGTTTCTATTTTATTTTTTTTTTTTTTTTGGAGAGAGAGTAGGGGTTTGTAATGGTCTACTGGAAAGCCTTTTTCTTTTTTTTTTCTGTTGTCTGTGAAAGCCCTGACTTGTACTTGCGAAATCCAGTTGGTTTGTACAGTTTCAAGTGAAACACACCATTTCCACAGACTCATGTCTATTTTTATACATTTTCTGAACTGATTTACTGCATTCACTTATCACATTACAAGAAGGGATACCCGGCGATGCCCGAGGCAAAAAAGATAAGAGACAGACTATTTAGATGAAATAATCCAGGGTACTTATTTAGAATAACTCACTAGGAATATCATTATCATCATCATGTCGCGCCAGTAGCACGGATATCCATGACAATCTCTCGCCAACCCTCCCTATCACTCATTGACCACGGGAGGTCCTACACACAGCATGCGGCATCCGCACATAGCTGGTCTATGTAGGTTTTTGCTGGACGTCCCACTCTAGTATGTCCATGTGTGTCGGTTTCCACAGAAGAACGTCGTTTATTAGCTCATCCCTACTTCTCCAGCTGTGTCGGCATGTCTTGTTCGCCTTAGTCGTGTTGGGTTCAAAGTTATTGATAAGGTTAATTATTGTTGAACAAACAACTCCGACCAAGAGTGTTAAATATGACAATGGACTTTAATACAAGGACAACACGTGGAGAAGCATTTATGACAGAACGAAATACATATACATGACACAAGATACATAGTAGATAATATACGTACATAGAAAAGGGATAAGATACAAATTACGAGCGTGTCCATAAGCTACAGTCACTTACTACATTGTCTGTGTGGGGGTGGAAACACCCCCACACACACACACAACACACACAAGTAGGGTGTAGATAAACTGCCATAGCCCATTAGTTGTCAAGTCCCGAGAAAGAAGAGGAGGTTCAAATCTGGCACTTGCTTGCTTAAATAGGCAAGACACCTAGTGAGGAAAAAACAGAAACACGAGGGAAGACAACTCTTCCAGCCAACTAAGGCAGATAATCCCACTCGGGGAATGTGGCCGTATAGCTGCTTTCTTCTGGATGGTGCTTCTGCGATTTGTTCAAGATCACACGCAGCACCTTGTGCAGCTCCCATTCAGTCTATTTTCCAGGGGCCTCGTCAAGTCCAAGTGGTGCAACCATTACAACAGCACCGAGAGGGACTGGGATATAACTGCAGTAATGTTTTAAAAATACATAAGGATGTAGTATTTACTTTCAAAATCAAGAGAATGATAACATTTAAGCACCCAGTATTTAAAGAATAAAACCCGCCCTGTCGGCTCTGCAGAGGGGTAAGACTTCCCCAATGGGATCACCTGTTGGCCATGGGTGGCGATCTGTGATGCTTAAGGATAGAACCCAGGTGGATGAGCAGTCCACGACTTGCATTACTCCATTTTGGACCTATCTTGGACTAGACGGGCGGTTGGAGAGGCCCCCTCTGATCAATCTGCTGGTCACGTCAAACCCTAGCACCTATATGATTGCCCCAACCCTATTGCCCAGATGGCAAGCCCCGACCCCTTTTTATCATATAAGTGCTAGAAGGCGGTGACTGAGGGTCCACATGTCCTGGGAATGACGTTAAACTCTATCTGATGGTGAGGTTCCAGTTTTGGAGGTTTGGGGAATGTGGAGCACCCCTTCATCACCATTGCTCCCTGGTCCACTCTGACCCGGAGTGGTAGTACCTGTTAGGGTCACATCTGTGGGTTAAATAGAAAAACATGAGTTTATAAAAATTGAGTATCCATTAAGATTTAATTTATTTCAAAATTTTGCCGGAATTAAATGACCCACTGAGGTTGATATGCCGTAAAACAAACCAAACCAAACCAGACCAAACAAATTATCAAGCTTCGTCTAAAAAAAATTCAGAGAAATTTTTAATATTATTTTTTTTCTTATGCCTCCTTGAACCTATCCCTTTTTTAATATCTGCTCACATCAACTTTTTAAGGAGGGGGGGATAGAATGTTTTATACAGAATATATACAAGGTGGGACGTTGATCATTTATTTATTAATTTGTTTTATTTATTTATGGTTAAAATTGCAATCAAAATTAAAACGGAAAAATTTGGCTTGGGCATAGATCTTAATGAATTTAATCATTACTAAGGACACGATTTATGTTGGTTTTTACTTAAATTTTAACCGTTAGTTGTGATTTTAACCATTTTTCATTGGACATTATTTTCATACAGAGGGCCGCAAGAGAATACATTTTTAAGGGAGATAAATATTTTCCCAGAATTTATTAACATAAATAACACGGATTAATACACTTTTAGTCATCCATACTTAAGAAAAGCACACGTCGCCTGTAATATTGAAATAGAAAGTACATTTTTTTGTTTGTTCATATTTATTAATTCTGACTAGTCCTATCATTCGTCTGTTTTATTTTATCTATTTTTTTCTCCTTAAAATTGCAAATAGCCGTCAAAATTAAAACGGAAAAATTTGGCTCGGGCGAAGATTTTTATGAATTTAATCATTACTAAGAACACGATTTAATGTTATTTTTTAACTTAATTTTAACCGTTAGTTGTGTTTAAAGAAAAAAATAGATGAAAATAAAACAGATGAATGATAAGACTAGTCAGAATTAATAAACATCTACAAACAAAAAACGTAACTTTCTATTTCAATATTTCAGGCGCTGCGTGCTTTTCTTAAGTATTGATTACCAAAAGTGTAATAATCCGTGTTTTTTATGTAATAAATTCTCGAAATATATTTATCTCCCTTAAAAAATTAGTTCTCTGCGGTCCTCTGTAGGAAAATAAACGCCCAATAAAAAAAACGGTTAAACACAACTAACGGTTAAAATTTAAGTTAAAAATAACATAAACGTGTCTTTAGTAATGATTAAATTCATTAAAATCTATGCCAAAGCCTATTTTCCGTTAATTTTGACGACGATTTGCAATTTTAGCCTTATTTTTTATCTTATTATTCTTTATTAGTTATTTTATTTATTTTATTTCATTCATTCTTTTTTTTTTTTTCCTTTTTTTTCTTTTCTTGTTTTTTTTTTTTTCTTTTTTTTTCGTTTTGATTGCGTAAAGAGTTCCTGAATAAAAAGTTACTGACTGAAACTAATTCTTATATGGAGTGTAAATGCAAACACTATATTTTTTTGAAGAAAATTACTGCAGCCAATTTTCCAGCTGGCTAGTCTATGTAATACCTAATTCTAATAATTCTCATATTTTCATCTTTATTCATTTACTTGAAGCGGCTACCTGGCGTCGATTGGGTAGAAGTGGGGCAGTTAGTCTCGCATAAAAAAAGATTCAGTCCTGGTAGAGCGCAGAAAAAAAAAAGTGCCGGACACTCTGATAAAAAATAAAATGTCACCTATTTAAAATATTAAATGCAAATAAAATCCAATCGGACACATGCCCTAGTGGATAAGGTAGTTAGGTTAAGACAAATTCTAAGTGACAGTTATCTTTGGATCCGAGTTCAATCCTGAGTGGCGGCAGTAACATAGAAAAATAATTAACACAACTCCTACCCCCAGTTATGGTTAACGGGAATGAGAACAGGATACCCCCGTGGAATAAATAAAGGGTTAGGTTCAAAGTTCCGTGATGGCTCCTGATTACGACAAGAAAATTCCCGAGTTCGAAAAGAATGTTCCCGAGTCCGAGAAGGTTCCAGAGTCCGACAAGAAATACATGAAGAAGGCCGGAGGGCATATCAGCCGAAACGTTGTACAAATAACAATGAAGATTGGGACAATAGTCCGAATAACGCAGATAATACTAATCTTCAAGCCTCATCTCAAACATTCAGAGAAATAAAAATCCATGTTATTACTATCTAAAATTTTATCTTTTAATTATATTTATAATAAGTGTATTTTGGCTGCATTTTCTCTTTGAAACATGTTTGGTTGAACTCGAGTGACAATTCCTGTCGTACGAGTTTCTGTTCAGTCCGTTCAAGGTGTCTGACCATCTTTTTGGTGTCAGGGCGGAACTGGTGTAGCAATCCACCAAAGGTGTCTCTACGAGCGCTTTCGGCATGTTGATCTGCCATCTTCAGGTTGGAAACAGATGGTATGTTTCGTGGTGTCTCGTTTTTAAAGAAAACCAGCAGTAGCGTAGGAATTGGTAGTGTGAGGTAGTAACAATTGGTAGTAGTTCTACTACCAATTGTTACTTCCTCCCACTTTTTTTTTTAATTTCATTTTGTGTGCGTTTATTCATATGTGAAGAAAGAATGAATGACGGAACATGTACACACGAGGCACGGGTTAAAAAACTGTCCATTTTTTTCAAAAGTCAACGTCTCTGATGATGGATAAACATCCGAAACCATTGGTAAGACGAACTTTGTATTGGTGACTATAAATAAATAAATGAGCGAACCACAATTCCTCTTAATATGGATGACTTCGTATATATATATAAATATATATGTTTGTATCAATTGATTATTCGCCTCTGACTGACAGTCCCTGATAGCCGTTAGGGTAAGGAGCTTGAGATATTATTTAATCCTTTTTTTTTTTTTCCTTTTTTATGATTATTTTCATTTACTTGTGCCGGTCGGCCAGCCTATATCTTTCGATTTAAATTTAAACTAGATTTAGTTTAAATTATCATACTATGGTTTATATATTATGAAAGTCAATGAAGCAAACAAGATATTAGGATTAATACATTGGCCATATGAATACATGAAAAAGGAAATGTTGAAAAAATTATTTATTTCATTGGTGAGACCTTATTTGGAATTTGCCAATGTATTGGAAATGATTTCTACTATAAAAATCCATTGGAAATTATTTTTAGAATAAAAAGGCATTGGAGATTATTTTTATTATAAAAATCAATTGGAAATGATTTTTACAATAAAAATGCATTGGAGATTATTTTTATCATAAAAATGTATTGGAAATGATTTTTACTATAAAAATCCATTGGAAATTATTTTTACAATAAAAATGCATTGGAGATTATTTTTTATTATAAAAATGTATTGGAAATGATTTTTACTATAAAAATCCATTGGAAATTATTTTTACAATAAAGATGCATTGGAGATTATTTTTATTATAAAAATGTATTGGAAATGATATTTACCATAAAAATCCATTGGAAATTATTTTTTACAATAAAAATGCATTGGAGATTATTTTTATTATAAAAATGTATTGGAAATGATTTTTACTATAAAAATACATTGGAGATTATTTTTATTATAAAAATGCATTGGAGATTATTTTTATTATAAAAATGTATTGGAAATGATTTTTACTATGAAAATCCATTGAAAATTATTTTTACAATAAAAATGCATTGGAGATTATTTTTATTATAAAAACTAGCAAATATATGCACCCTCCGGGTGCAAGTTTTAATGTCATAAAATATTATATTAAATTAGAAAGTCTAAAGAAACTGAATAAGAATACAGATAAAATTATTTGAAGCAGAGAGGGGTATAATCGAAAAATATAACAGCTGTAGCTTCCTCTTCCATCACCCCTGTCTTTCCTTGCTAAACTTTTCTAATTTAACTATTTAGTTAAATTAGGAAGTAAAGAATAAAATTATAGTTTCTTTTTGGTATTGATTTCTTTTAAGATTTATCTCCAAGATTTTTGCTCATATTCATTAAGATAAAATCAATAATTAGAAATCAATAATACCAAGCACATAATTATTAAAATCAAATTTTAAATATCAATATGCAAATTAGGCTTGCCGTTCACACAGTAAACCGCTATTTATTGTACATATAAATACAATTGCATGTTATTAGTACGTAGATATGACCAGCAGTATAAATAATGAAAAACAATTTTATCAATAATTGAGGCTTAAATAAAAATGATTCATGGAGAATGTGATATATAATAACTAAATGGATAGTGACTTGAGTAGTGATATAGTTTCGGTTACAGACAAACAAACAGATAATCTCCATTATAATAAGATGTATTGGAAATGATTTTTACTATAAAAATCCATTGGAGATTATTTTTATTATAAAAATGCATTGGGATTATTTTTATTATAAAAATGTATGGAAATGATTTACTATGAAAATCCATTGAAAATTATTTTTACAATAAAAATGCATTGGAGATTATTTTTATTATAAAAATGTATTGGAAATGATTTTTACTATAAAAATACATTGGAGATTATTTTTATTATAAAAATGCATTGGAGATTATTTTTATTATAAAAATGCATTGGAAATGATTTTTTACTATAAAAATCCATTGGAAATTATTTTTAGAATAAAAATGCATTGGAGATTATTGTTATTATAAAATGTATTAGAAAGGATTTTTACTATAAAAATCCATTGGAAATTATTTTTACAATAAAAATGCATTAGAGATTATTTTTATTATAAAAATGTATTGGAAATGATTTTTACTATAAAAATCAATTGGAAATTATTTTTACAATAAAAATGCATTAGAGATTATTTTTTATCATAAAAATGATTGGAAATGATTTTACTATAAAAATCATTGAAAATTATTTTTACAATAAAAATGCATTAGAGATTATTTTTTATATAAAATGTATTGGAAATGATTTTTTACTATAAAATCCATTGGAAATTATTTTACAATAAAAATGCATTGGAGATTAATTATTATTATAAAAATGTATTGGAAATGATTTTTACTAAAAAATCCATTGGAAATGATTTTTACAATAAAATCGATTGGAGATTATTTTAATTATAAAAATGTATTGGAAATGATTTTTACTATAAAAATCCATTGGAAATTATTTTTACAATAAAAATCCATTGGAGATTATTTTTATTATAAAAATGTATTGGAAATGATTTTTACTATAAAAATCTATTGGAAATTATTTTTACAATAAAAATCCATTGGAGATTATTTTTACAATAAAAATGCATTAGAGATTATTTTTATTATAAAAATGTATTGGAAATGATTTTTACTATAAAAATCCATTGGAGATTATTTTTATTATAAAAATGCATTGGAGATTATTTTTATTATAAAAATGTATTGGAAATGATTTTTACTATAAAAATCCATTGGAAATTATTTTTACATAAAATGCATTGGGGATTAAGCAAAGACATAAAACTCATCGAAGGAGTACAAAGAAGAATACTAAAGTAATTTAGATTTAAACAAGATTTAGTCCAAATTATTATACTGTGGTATATCTACAGTTCCTATTAGTACAGCATATTTTGTTTGGGATGACGGCAAAAAAGTTTCTTGTTGACACCCAGTCTAATCATACCTTTTACTAATTTCAATTTACGGCCCAGAATGTCCTTTGGGAGTGTCGGATTCACGTTTATCTTTTTTAAAAAGTCTCAAGTGTCAATAATTAATAACGCTGCTACGTACATCAGGACCATCCTCCAAAATAGAACGATAATGCCATGAAAATACACAGAGAACTGGTAATTAAATTACATTGCCTATATAAGTAAATTAATTGGATTTTCAGTGGACATGTAAAAAAAACATGGATTTGATTGGTTTAGTTTGGTTTACGGCATATCAATCTCAGTGGGTCATTTAATGCCGATAAAGTTTTGAAATAAATTCATTCTTAATTGATAATCAAGGTTTGGTTTGGTTGGTTGGGTTTTACGGCATGTCAACCCCTTGGGTCATTTTATGCCGAATACTTCTATTGGTAAAAAAAAAATATTTAATGCTTACAAAGTTTTGAAATAATTTCATTTTTAATGGATAATACAATTTTGTCTATAAAGTCATGTTTTTCTTTTTAACCCATAGATGGGACCCTAACAGATACTACCACTCTGGGTCATAGTGGACCAGGGAGCAATGGGGATGAAGGGGTGCTCCACATTCCCTAGACCTCCAAAACTAGAACCTAACCATAAAATAGAGTTTAACATCATTCACAGGACATGTAGACCCTCAGTCACCGCCTTCTAGCACCCATATGATAAAAAGGGGTTGGGGCTTGCGATAAGGACAATAGGGTTTGGGGCAATCATATAGGTGCTAGGGCTTGACACAACCAGCCGATCCGACCGCCCGTCTAGCCCAAGAAAGGGCCAAAGTGGAGTTTTGCAAGTCATCGACTGCTCATCCACCTGGGTTCTATCCTTGAGCATCATGGGTCAACACCCACGGCCAACAGGTGGCCCCATTTGGGGGAGTCTTACCCCTCTGCAGAGGTGCAGTCAGTGTATTCTAACGCCCCAGACGACAGGGCGGATGGATTTGACTGTTACAGTTTATGAGAGATCATAAATAGTGAAGCGTACCTGTAAGTAAGGATTTAAATTCGGGTCTGTCAGATTTAGAATCAGGGTGCCAGTGGAAATTTACCAACGACTGTTGGTAAGCTTTTGGTCCCTTTAAACACGTCATGACAGACACGTGATATAGTTTTAGTGAGAGTTAGTTTTGATTCGACCCAACTGCCAGAGAGTTTAGACGTGCTTAGAGGTCGGTCTCCCTGCGCGGTGAATGAAATATGGGCTAATCAACATGATCCAAAAAAAAACATGGCCTTGTTAGTTTAATTAAAAACAATGACTTGTCCAAAAGAAACCCAATAGAAGAATTAGGAAGAGAAGCAGTAATGAAGTTAACAAGAATCAAGTAAGATCATCCTCTTTCTAATGTAACTCTCTCTCTCTCTCTCTCCTCTCTCTCTCTCTCTTCTCTCTCTCTCTCTCTCTCTCTCTCTCTCTTCTCTCTCTTCTCTCTCATTTATATACCCGATGTTGGTATATCCAACATTTTTTTGCTTAATTGTGTGTGGTGGGTTTCATTAACCAGTTCTCTAAGGGGCCATTGCTTTCTGATCAGGAGATGGAAAACTACCGGACAGTTATGAATTGACAGGCGGGAATTAGCGGGTCACGTGATAGAGTTAATTAGGAATTTCAGTTTCAACCTACATAGGACGCAGAGCAGACGTGCGACTACGGGGTTGAATTCAGCCGCACGACGAATCAGGATGGGCAGTAATAAAATCTTTGATCAAAGAAAATCAAAGTCTTGTAGTTAATTAATGCATGACTTAAAAAGAAGCCCTTAGAAAATGAAGTAGCTAGAATCTAGAAGACGACTGGCCCAAAGATAAGAAGATAAAACAGCCAACTAGACTTAGAAAGAAGTATGGAAGCTAGTAAGCCACACAAAACACTCGCGGTCTGTCTGTCTGTCTCTGTCTCTGTCTCTGTCTCTCTCTCTCTCTCTCTCTCTCTCTCTCTCTCTCTGAATTTTTTACTGTGTGTTGTATGTATTTTGTATCCTCTCTCTGTTCTCTCTCTCTCTCTGTCTCTCTAATGCCCCCTCTCTCTCTCTTCTCTCTCTCTCTCTCTCTCTCTCTCTCTCTCTCTCTCTCTCTGAATATTTTACTGTGTGTTGTATGTATTTTGTATCTCTCTCTCTCTCTCTCTCTCTCTCTCTCTCTCTCTCTCTCTCTCTTCTCTCTCTCTGAATATTTTACTGTGTGTTGTATGTATTTTGTGTCTCTGTCTCTCTCTCTCTCTCTCTCTCTCTCTCTCTCTCTCTCTCTCTCTCTCTCTCTCTCTCTTCTCTCTGTCTCTCTCTCTCTCTCTCTCTCTCTGTCTCTCTCTCTCTGTTCTCTCTCTCCTGAATATTTTACTGTGTGTTGTATGTATTTGTAGATCTCTCTCTCTCTCTCTCTCTCTCTCTCTCTTCTCTCTCTCTCTCTCTGTCTGTCTCTCTCTCTGTCTCTCTGTCTCTCTGTCTCTCTCTCTGAATTTTTTACTGTGTGTGTAGTATTTTGTAGATCTCTCTCTCTCCCCCTCTCTCTCTCCCCTCTCTCTCTCTCTCTCTCTCTCTCTCTCTCTCTCTCTCTCTCTGAATATTTTACTGTGTGTTGTATGTATTTTCTCTCTCTCTCTCTCTCTCTCTCTCTCTCTCTCTCTCTCTCTCTCTCTATCACTGAGTCATCTCTCTCGTTTATATACCCGACGTACGATGTCAATAGGGTATATAACCATTTGTGAGATTTAAATCTAGTTTCTATCTCATCATATTAGACAGGAAAGGTCATAGTCTACCATCTGATGACCTCCAGTGACTTCAAATGACCACGGAGGTCAATCACGTATTACCTATGTGGCAGCTTGAGGTTAAGACAGTATTTAAACGGAAAGTCCTGATCCGCGAGATCCTAGAACAGACAAAAATACACAAACAAATATTCACACGCACACACATACACGCACACACACATACACACACACACACACACACACATACACGCGCGCGCGCACACACACACACACATATATACACACACAAACAAACATACACACGCATGCACCAATTTTGGCATAATAAAGTAGTCGGTATCAGCCAATCAGCGAGGGAGTCCATCTCCTTTTCACTAGCGCTATACCAAGGAGATTGCTTTTGAGTTTGAGGTGGAGCGCCACACCTATCTTGGTGTAATTAACCAGTTGGCTGGCTGATTGTTTAGTTGGTGAGTTAACGACTAGTTAACATATTTTGGGGTTATTTAATATAGAAGTTGGTTTAACAATTACAGTAGAAACATGTATCATCACATTAATTTTAAATAGGTAAACAATAAATACTTAGTTGCTATATATATATATATAATATATATATATATATATATATATATCTTATTATAATGGAGATTGTGGGTTTGTCTGTCTGTAACCGAAACTATATTACTATACAAGTCACAATTCCCTTTGTTATTTATATCACATTCTCCATGATTTTATTTTTATTTAAATCTCAATTATTAATAAAATTGTTTTACATCATTAAGACTGTTTACCATATCTACATACTAATAACATGCAATTGTATTTATATATACAACAAAATAGCGGTTTACAGTGTGAATGGGAAGGCTAATTTGCATATTGATATTAGAAATTTGATTTTAATAAATATATGCTTAGTATTATTGATTTCTAATTGTTTGGTTTTATCTTATTGAATAAGAGCAAAAATCTCGGGGATAAATCTTAAAAGAAATCCATTAACAAGAAGAAATGACTGTAATATTATTCTTTACTTCCTATTTTAACTAAATAGTTAAATTAGGAAAATTTATCAATGAAAGACGGGAGTAACGGAATGATGGAAGAGTTAGTTTCAAAGTTGTTCTATTTTTCAATCATACCCCCTCTGTTCCAAATCTTTTTATCTGCATTTTTATTCAGTTTCTTTAGCCTTTCTAATTTAATATGATATTTTATTATATTAAAACTTAAATACTTGCATCCGGAGGGTGCATATATTTGCTAGTATATATTAATATAGGTCCAAGTGATAACCCATTCAAGTTTCACCATGTTGAGAATCTTCAGGGTTAACTCCACTATGTAAATCAAGATGTTGGTTGATTGTAGACAATTATATGTATGTGTCTTTTGCTATGAACGGTACATTATATCTATAATAATATAAGTATAATGTTCCGTTCATAGCAAAAGACATATACATATCTTGATTTACACAGTGTAGTTAACCCTGAAGATCCTCAACATGGTGAAACTAGAGTAGGTTATCACTTGGACCTATATTAAAATGAATTTGTTCTACCAACGTATTGAGCACTTTTTTATTTGTTATATCACTGCCTTACCTTTATGAACTTCACATCAACCACCGTGACCATATTCACCGATAAGTCATCTTTTCCATAATATATATATATATATATATATATATATATATATATATATATATATATATGAGGAAAAAGGGGGTTGGAATGAATCCAATAGAATGAGGTAGAATATAAGGAATGAAAGAACAAAACTCAGACAAAAATGTGTAGTATATTTCGCTGGAGTTTGAACTCGGCTTCTTCAGCTTTTATTGAATTATTCGGATCATACAAGTGTTTTATAGAAGGGGGAAGTAGGTAGGTGGGGAAGTTTTGCAGTGAGGAAAAGATTTGATTAGTTATAGGGGACATAAGTACGCTAAGTCTTTCTGTTGATGTTGCGTTCTTGATAATATTCTGAAAATAAATATGTTGGTTAAATTTGTTTTTGTGCATCTTACGTCACTCATCCATGAATATAACATGGAAAGATAAATTTTGTTTTACATCTTTTTCTCAGAGATTTTGTTCTGGCTAGTAAGTATTGAACACAATAATAATGTGGCCCGCACTCGTTATTTTTTTTTTTTTCAATTATCTGGCCCACCGTGAAAAAAGTTTTGGTGACCCCTGCTCTAATCAGTGCTACATCTCTGGGTCAGAGTAGAGCTGGGAGTAATGGCTACAAAGGGCGTGATTCCACATTCTCCATAGCTCAACATCTGACGTCTTACCACCAGAGTCAGTTCAGTGTCACATCCAGGACAAAGCATTGATGTAATGTCTTTTCATATTCCGTTTTCTTTCTAGTTAGAGCGAACCATAAACTCGACAACTCAGCTAGATCAAAGAGCGGTATGTAAAGTGCTGATACGGTTGGGCGTACCCAAGTGTTTGAGGGGCGGCATCAGTCTTCCTTTAACAATTTAAGCGTGAAACATACCTGGCCACATTTGCATGTGTCATCAACGAATTATTGCTATAACGGAAGCGAAAAAACGGTTACGAATAAAAAATAGTTCTAAGTAATATTATTCGAAGTGATACGATAAAATATTTTAAGCCTTTTTCATGTAATAATACGCAATCTCAGAGATGCCAGTTCCAAACATAATGACACTAATACCGCAACGGGAAAGTTAGACACGTCTGCGGTCTTTTGACAAGGCCTCCACCTATCGATAAAAAAACGAACTAAACAGGTCAATCTACATCTAATCAATAGTAAGTTATCTAACTTCACTAAAACCCACATCTTCCTTGTGTTTTGATTTTTAAATACCAAAAATGAATATCCACCATCTGGGTGCAAGTCCGCCCTGTCGGCTGGGGTGTTAGAATGCACCGACTGCACTTCTGCAGAGGAGTAATACCCCCCCCCCAATGGGACCACCTGTTGGCCATGGGTGGCGACCCGTGATGCTTAAGGATAGAACCCAGGTGGATGAACAGTCTCCACTTTGGCCGTATATTGGGCTAGACGGGCGGTCGGAGAGGCCCCTCCGATCAAAGTGGGGTATTGCAAGTCATGGACTGCTCAACCACTTGGGTTCTATCCTTAATCATCACGGGTCGCCACTCACGACCAACAGGTGGCCCCACTGGAGGATGGGGAGACTTACCCCTCTGCAAAGGGGCAGTCGGTGCATTCTAACGCCTCAGACGACAGGGCGGGAGGAGATTTTGATAGATATTTTTATCAGCTGATCAAAATATCCTTTCCACGAATAAATAAATAAATAAAATAAAATAAAATGAAATGAAATAAAATAAAATAAGATAATTAAAAAAAAAACAACTTGCTTTAACAGCGTGGAAAGTTTATGTCTACATAAGTCTGTGTATATATATATGTTTGTCTTCGTCGGTTTATATCTACAAAAATGCTTATAGACATTCAGCTGACTGAAGCCGGCGTTGGCGGTGCATTTTTGCTGGTTCTCGAGAGAATGTCTCAAACTTTAGCATATTCTCACGAATTTAGCGAGATTGACACCCGTGACCAGAACCCCATTTAAATTAGATATAAATGATAATTCAATTTTTTTTTTACAAGCTTATTCCATTAGATAAAGACATAGCCGGCTTTTTAAAATCAGTGCGACAACAAGGATATTTAAAAATGTCCCGCCCTGTCGGCTAGGGCGTTAGAATGGCTGCGGGTCTACATGTCCTGGGAATGACGTTAAACTCTATCTGATGGCGAGGTTCCAGTTCTGGAGGTTTGGGGAATTTGGAGCACCCCTTCATCACCATTGCTCCATGGTCCACTCTGACTCGGAGTGGTAGTACCTGTTAGGGTCCCATCTATGGGTTAAATAGAAAAATGTATTTATAAAAAAATTGTATTATCCATTAAGAATTGATTTATTTCAAAACTTTATTGGCATTAAATGACCCACTGAGGTTGATATGCCGTAAAACAAAACAAACCAAACCAAACATTAAAAATGTCGCTAGGTTACGTCACAAATCTTATTAGAACGGAGATTGTGTGTTTGTCTGTCTGTAACCGAAACTATATGACGACTCAAGTCACAATTTTTATTTTCATCACTATGTCGGATATCCATGACAATCTCTCGCCAACCCTCCCTATCATTCATTGCTCCCAGGAGGTCTTCTGCGCAACAACCAGCATCCTCGCATAGCTGGTCAATGTAGGTCCTTGCTGGGCGTCCCACACTTGTATGTCCATGTGTTGGCTTCCACAGGAGAATGTCGCTCATGAGCTCGTCCTTGCTTCTCCAGCAGTGTCCTGCATGCCTTGTCCGTCTCACTCGGATAGTTTGTGAGATGGAGGACAAGTGACCGTACAGCTGCTTCATTGTGGGGTGCTGTTTCCACGACTTGTTGAAGACTGCACGCAGCATTCTTGTGCACAAGAATGCAAGTCACAATACCCTTTACGTCATAAGAGGCCGGTATAGCTCAGTCGGTAGGGAGTTCGACTAGGAACCACAGTGTTCCTGGTTCGATACTGACCCTCTTTGAAAACAACTTTTATAACTAAAAAAATTAATTTACACCTATATGGTATCAAGTATTCCTATTGAAAGGCCCGGTTTAGCTCAGTTGGTAGGGTGTCGGACTAGGAACCCTAAGGTTTATTAGTTTCCGTTTTAATTTTGAGAACGATTTGCAAATTTAACCTTCGAATTTAATATAATGTTTTATTATATTAAAACTTAAATACTTGCACCCGGAGGGTGCATATATTTGCAAGTAATTCTAAAAAGATTAATCCTATAGATAATAGGTAAAAACTATTACTAAGACATTTTTCATTAAAAAAGGGGGGTGTTCAGGATAGTACCATTTTGAACGGGAAGGGTGAGATGAATTCTCAAAACTTAACTCTTTGCCTACCAAATTTCCCCTTCATTTACAAAGCAACCTACAAGAACTAAATTGAAATTGAGCAGATTGACAGTTTAGTTCGTTAGAAATCCATAAACAAGAAAAATAAATAATTTTATTCTTTACTTCCTAATTTTAACTAAATAGTTAATTCAGAAACTTTTAGCAATGAAAGACGGGAGTGATGGAAGAGTAAATTTCAGTTGTTCTATTTTTCGATTATACCCCCCCCGCTCTGTTTCAAATCTTTTTATCTGTATTTTTATTTAGTTTCATTAGCCTTTTGAATTTAATATAAAGTTTTATTACATTAAAACTTAAATATTTGCACCCGGTTTGGTTTGGTTTGTTTTGTTTTACGGCATATCAACCTCAGTGGGTCATTTAATGCCGACAAAGTCGTGAAATAAATTCATTCTTAATGCATGATACAATTTTGTTCATAAACTCATGTTTTTCTATTCAACCCATAGATAGGACCCTAACAGGTACTACCACTCCGGGTCAGAGTGGACCAGGGAGCAATGGTGATGAAGGAGTGCTTCACATTCCCCAAACCTCCAAAACTGGAACCTCACCATCAGATAGAGTTTAACGTAATTCCCAAGACATGTAGACCCGCAGCCACCGCCTTCTAGCACCCATATGATAAAAAGGGGTTGGGGCTTGTCATAAGGGCAATAGGGTTGGGAAAATCATATAGGTGCTAGGGCTTGACGTGACCAGCCGATTGATCGGAGGGAGCCTCTCCGACCGCCCGTCTAGCCCAAGAAAGGGCCAAAGTGGAGTATTGCAAGTGGACTGCTCATCCACCTGGGCTTCTATCCTTAAGCATCACGGGTCGCTACCCACGGCCAACAGGTGGCCCCATTGGGGAAGTCTTACCCCTCTGCAGAGGTGCAGTCGGTGCATTCTAACACCCCAACCGACAGGGCGGACTTGCACCCGGATTGTGGATATTTTTGCTAGTAATGCTAAAAAAATTAATCCTGTATTTTCATTTTTGGTATCTAAAAATCAAAACACAAGGGAGATGTGGGTTTTTAGTGTAGATAGATAACTTACGATAAGATTGACATGTTTAGTTCGTTTTTTTATCGATAGGTGGAGGCTTTGTCATAAGACCGCAGACGTGTCTAGCTTTCCTGTTGCGGTATTAGTGTCATTATGTTTGGAACTGGCATCTCTGAGATTGCGTATTATTACATGAAAAAGATTAAGTAAACGCTTTGGCAGCGTTCTGTGTCAATGACGTCACGGTTCGTTTTGGCCCTCCAGATGCCAAAGGCCAACACCGCATCACGAGAGACTGGGCAAACGGTTAAAAAAAACGATGGGAAATTGGTTGAATAAAGAAATGAGACAAAAATCAAACTACCCGTCAAAAATAACGACGCGACTTTTATCGTACTAATGAAATAAAATGTCGAAAAGGGGATTATTTTTCTCTAAAAATAATTGCCAATATCAGTGTGTTAGTGTGACACATTTTTTTTCAACTTCACTCCAAGAGGCTGTAGCTCAACATATCATACCATTTTGGAATTAGGCCAACGCCATGAGCAAATTTACATCTAGATTTCGCTTCCTCGTCACTGGAATAATGTTTGCCTCTAAAATCCTCTTTCATGCGACCGAGAAGATGATGGTCTGAAGGCGCTAAATCTGGTGACTATGGAGGATGAAGTGTAATGAAGAAGTGGCTCAAAGAACAGTCAACAGAATTATATGGGGCAGGGATACATGCTCTCATTCGAAGGTGGAACATTGCTATTGAGAAAAAAAGGTGACTATGCGGAGAAGTAGGGATAGGATTTACAAAGGATCAGCTTCATTTTGATGTATGATACATGTTCCTGTGTTGGTAATTATACCTGTCCTAAACAAAATGGCATTTGCTTGAAGCATTATGTTTATATTGGTTTGTTGGTTGGTTTTGAAGGCTATCACAATGCAAGTGTTAAGAAAAAAGAAGGTAACTGTGGTGTTGTTTCTTAACCTGTAATTTATTCTTAATTCTTAATATTTCGGAATAAAAGTCCCTTCTACAGAAGATCACTAGAACTGAAGTTGTTGCTAGTAGCAGTTCATTTGTTCTGTCTCATGTCTTCCAAATTTTTTGTTTTTGTGTGTGGTGTGGGGGGGGGGTGATTGTTTATGTGTGTGTAAGTGTGTGTGTGTAAGTGTGTGTGTGTGCGCGCTTATGTCTGTGTGTCTGTTCATTTCCTTTTTTTAAATTATTATTCCAGATTTGGCTCGCCCTCTAAGCATGTTTTTTTTTTTTGTTTACTAACAGGACCATCTGATTCCCTTTTTTTTTCTTTTTTTTTTCTATTAATATGTGTCTGAGATTAACATTCCAGATATCGTTTGGTTTTTTATGGGTGTGAGTATATATAATATATATATATATATATATATATATATATGTATTGTTGAATTGAACAGACAATTCCTGTCTGACAAGTCTTTCATTGATCCGTTGCAATCTTCGGGCCATCCGTCTGGTGTTAGGGTGGAACTGGTATAACAGTCCACCGAAGGTTTCAAAACTAGCGCTTTCGGCAATACACTTTGCCATCCTCAGATGGGATAGCCCGAAGATTAGAACGGATCAATGAAAGACTTGTCAGACAGGAGTTGTCTGTTCAATTCAACAAAAGTTGTATAAAAGAAAAATGCTGCCAAAATACACTTATATATATATATATGCTAACATGCTGCCCGGAAACCAATGGTAACAATAGCACCATGTATTGTACACTATATATATATATATATATATATATATATATATATATATATATATATATAAACAACAGATCGTAGTAGTACATACAAATAGAAACTAAGTGAATAAGGAAAAAAGGAAGGTGGAGTTGAAGTAGGAATAGAAGATGAAAGATGGAATTACAAATTAGTTTGGCTTGACTGAAGTAGCCGTGTAAAATTCACAGACAAACAATTCTTGATTGAAAAGGGAAAAAAATAACTAGGTTTATAAACTAAAGTTTATACTAAATAATTAAAAGACAGAAAGAGTAATCAAATGAATTCCAAACCAGACTACTTCACATGCGGACAAGTATATATAGAATATAGCGACCTAGCCTATTTAGTTTTCCTGAAGAAGGTGTACCTGGAACACCGAAACTGTGATAGAGAGAAAATCTTTTGGATCATATTACCTTTAAGCACCCCATCTGCAACCTCGCTTCATAAGGACATTTTTTTTCATTTACACCGTCAAAATCCGGTTATTTGTTAGGGGTTGGGGTTAGGGTTAGGGTTATCATTTTTTTTAACTCTAAAAATCGTCTGTTAACAAACAACCAGATTTTGACGGTGTAAATGAAAAACATGTCCTTATGAATCGAGATCGTAGATGGGGTGCCTAAAGGTTATATAGTCCAAACTTTTTTCTACAACTATAGATGTTCTATATTTTATGAAATATATTGAGCACTTTTTGGAGTGACTACTATATATATATATATATATATATATATATATATATATATATTGTATTGAGTTCTTCCTTCATTTTCTGATTTCCATGGTTTCGGTGTTCAAGTTACACCATCCTCAGGAGAACTACACACACACACACATATATATATATATATATATATATATATATATATATATATATATATATACATATATATATATATACATATATATATATATATAAGAGAGTTTTATAATTTGCTTGAAGCATTGTGTATATATTGGTTTGGAAGTTGATTTTGAAGGCTATCACAATGCAGGTGTTTATATTCGAAAATTCAAGAATAAAATACAGGTTAACACACAACACCATTGTTACCTTATTATTTTTTCTTTACACCTGCATTGTGATAGCCTTCAAAATCAACCTCCAACCCAATATATATATATATATATATATGGGAGATTATGGGCTTAATTAAAGTCATACCTAATTTGTTAATTAATTAATTATAATTAAATGAATTAGGCGTGCATATCGGTTTAAATTTAAAGCGTAAACAAATCAAGAAAATGTCGCTTTACATTTAAACCGATATGCACGCCTAATTCATTTGATTATAATTAATTAATTAACAAATTAAGTATGACTTTAATTAAGCACATAATCTCCCAAAAATTGTCGGCCTTCGCCATTTCAAACACATTGATTGACCACTTCATATATATATATATATATATATATATATATATATGAATTTAACATTTTTAGTAAAAACAAATGTTAATAGTTTGCTGACACAATCTGTTTCGACCTTTTTAATAGAGCGGTCTTCATCAAGAGCAAAATATGAAGGAAAGACGAAAAAATAACCGTTAGAAGGAGGGGTACAAACGAACGCTATATATAAAGTTGAAGTTATTACGTATATATATATATATATATATATATATATATATATATATATATATATATATATATGGTTTCAGTTACAGACAGACAAACACACAATCTCCATTATAGTAAGATTTTTTTTTTTAAATCACCTTACTTATTGAATAAACCCCGTAAAACCGCTGTAGTTATCAATGGACAGAGATATGAGGCTTTACTTAGTGCTTTAAAAAATATGTGTAAATTTAAGGTGTCGATTTTACAATCGTTTCTAGTAGAGTTCGATATGTAGATTATAATATGACCAAAAGGAAATTGTCAATTCGATTAATTTGCGGATATATATATTTACCAACCCCTCCGTACGAGCAGGATACGACACAAGGTCAATTTCTTAAGCAGAGTTTAACAGGTTTGAATTCAGAGTTTTCCTTATCCTAGACCGGTTTCCTAACCAAGGTTAAAGAGCCCAATCTGCCCTACTATTTACCTATAGCTGGAGGGAGAGTAGAATTCATACCTTTCGGAAGGGTATTAACGCTATGTGAAATACAATTACCATGTCCAGGATTTGAACTCGGGGTGACGAGTCCATTTCCTATGACTTTAACCATCACACCACGCGCTTAATTGGCGGATATTGGAAGTTTTAATTCCTCCTGTTGTAAACAGATTGGAAATCCGATCTCACTGACAAGTTAAAGCAAAAATTCTTCCAAGCCGTAGTTGTATCAGTGCTACCGTATGTGTGTATATATATATATATATATATATATATATATATATATATATATATATATATATCTTCTTATTATAATGGAGATTGTGTGTTTTTCTGAGTGTAACCGAATCTAAATCACTACTCAAGTCACAATTCCCTTAGTAATTGACGCCACATTCATCATGAATTTATCCTTATTTTAACCTCAATTATTAATAAAATGGTTTTACATTATTTATACTGTTAACCATATCTACATACTGTATTTACCGCGTACCCCACTTGTACGGGTCAGGCACAAAGTCCCTATTAACGTGGGACCACCCACAAGCCGAAGCTCATGGAGTGGCAGGTGAAAAATTGCGTCGATCCCGTCGGCATTTCCCCTCAAGGGGGCGCCTCAGGCACTGGGCAATAAACCCAGCCCTGCCCCTTTAAATCGAGGGGGCAGGTGTTGCCTGGGGGATGGCCCCTGGGATCGACGCCGTTAATTATAGCAATGATCCAGAGGCCGAAGCCACTGTGACCATATCGATATTTACCGCGTACCCCACTGTACGGGTCAGGCACAAAGTCCTATTAACGTGGGACCACCACAAGCCGAGACTCATGGGGTGGCAGGTGAAAAATTGCGTCGATCCCGTCGGCATTCCCCTCAAGAGGGGCGCCTCAGGCACTGGGCAATAAACCCAGCCCTGCCCCTTTAAATCGAGGGGGCAGGTGTTGCCTGGGGCGATGGCCCCCTGGGATCGACGCCGTTAATTATATCAATGGTCCAGAGGCCGAAGCCACTGTAGACCATATCTACATACTGTATTTACCGCGTACCCCACTTGTACGGGTCAGGCACAAAGTCCCTATTAACGTGGGACCACCCACAAACCGAAGCTCATGGGGTGGCGGGTAAAAAATTGCGTCGATCCCGTCGGCATTCCCCCTCAAAGGGGGCGCCTCAGGCACTGGGCAATAAACCCAGCCCTGCCCCTTTAAATCGAGGGGGCAGGTGTTGCCTGGGGGGATGGCCCCCTGGGATCGACGCCGTTAATTATATCAATGGTCCAGAGGCCGAAGCCACTGTTGACCATATCGATATTTACCGCGTACCCCACTTGTACGGGTCAGGCACAAAGTCCCTATTAACGTGGGACCACCCACAAGCCGAGACTCATGGGGGGCAGGTGAAAAATTGCGTCGATCCCGTCGGCATTCCCCCTCAAGAGGGGCGCCTCAGGCACTGGGCAATAAACCCAGCCCTGCCCCTTTAAATCAAGGGGGCAGGTGTTGCCTGGGGGATGGCCCCCTGGGATCGACGCCGTTAATTATATCAATGGTCCAGAGGCCGAAGCCACTGTAGACCATATCGATATTTACCGCGTACCCCACTTGTACGGGTCAGGCACAAAGTCCCTATTAACGTGGGACCACCCACAAGCCGAAGCTCATGGAGTGGCAGGTGAAAAATTGCGTCGATCCCGTCGGCATTCCCCCTCAAGAGGGGCGCCTCAGGCACTGGGCAATAAACCCAGCCCTGCCCCTTTAAATCGAGGGGCAGGTGTTGCCTGGGGGATGGCCCCCTGGGATCGACGCTGTTAATTATATCAATGGTCCAGAGGCCGAAGCCACTGTAGACCATATCGATATTTACCGCGTACCCCACTTGTACGGGTCAGGCACAAAGTCCCTATTAACGTGGGACCACCCACAACCGAAGCTCATGGAGTGGCAGGTGAAAAATTGCGTCGATCCCGTCGGCATTCCCCCTCAAGGGGGGCGCCTCAGGCACTGGGCAATAAACCCAGCCCTGCCCCTTTAAATCAGGGGGCAGGTGTTGCCTGGGGGATGGCCCCCTGGGATCGACGCTGTTAATTATATCAATGGTCCAGAGGCCGAAGCCACTGTAGACCATATCAACCGCGTACCCCACTTGTACGGGTCAGGCACAAAGTCCCTATTAACGTGGGACCACCCACAAACCGAAGCTCATGGAGTGGCAGGTGAAAAATTGCGTCGATCCCGTCGGCATTCCCCCTCAAGGGGGCGCCTCAGGCACTGGGCAATAAACCCAGCCCTGCCCTTTAAATCGGGGGCAGGTGTTGCCTGGGGGATGGCCCCCTGGGATCGACGCTATTAATTATATCAATGGTCCAGAGGCCGAAGCCACTGTTGACCATATCAACATACTAATAACATGCACTTGTATTTATATATACAAAAAATAGTGGTTTGCAGTGTGAACGGGAAGGCTAATTTGCATATTGATATTAAAAATGTGATTTTATTAAATATGTGCTTAGTATTATTGATTTCTAACTGTTTGGTTTTATTTTAATGAATATAAGCAAAATTCTCTCCAATGAATCTTAAATAAAATCCATTAACAAAAAAAAAAATAAGTGTAATTTTATTCTTTATTTCCTAATTTAACTAAATAGTTAAATAAGTAAAATTCAGCAATGAAAGACGGCAGTGATGGAAGAGTAAGTTTCATTTCTATTTTTCTATTATACCCCCACTCTGTTTCAAATCTTTTTATCTGCATTCTTATTAGACTTTCTAATTTAATACGATATTTCATTACATTAAAACTTAAATACTTGCACCCGGAGGGTGCATATATTTGCTAGTATATATAATATTTTAACTATTAAGAACTATCATTAATAGTTAACTGTTATTGATAACTGCTAACTTCTATCATCAATTCCTGATGAGAAGATGAAAGAAAAATCAGTGCTTACTATAAACACCACCATCATCATCATCATCATCATCATTGTGTCGCGCTATTAGCATGGGTATCCATGACAATCTCTCTCTCCAGTCGTCCCTATCACTCATTGTTCTCGGGAGGTCCTCTATGCAGCATCCAGTATCCGCACACAGCTGGTCAATGTACGTCTTTGTCTTAAATAAAATAAGAAATAAAAGAGACATCTCCACTCTCGATGGCAAACTGCTAAACTCGGTAGATCAATTTACGTACCTAGGCAGTAATATCTCATTCACAGAAAGCGATGTTAATGCACGCATAGGAAAGGCGTGGTCCGCTATGAATAAATTATCATTTATATGGAAATACAAACTCACAGACAAGTTAAAGCGACAATTCTTCCAAGCCGTTGTCGTGTCAGTGCTACT
The DNA here is from genome assembly GCA_023376005.1 of Doryteuthis pealeii. NCBI lineage: Eukaryota > Metazoa > Mollusca > Cephalopoda > Myopsida > Loliginidae > Doryteuthis > Doryteuthis pealeii. The sequence goes on along the minus strand of CM042151.1, from coordinate 118,021,284 downwards.
GTACGGCTGCACTATTTGGACCCCAACGAAGCGTCTGGAGAATACGCTAGATGGGAGCTGCACAACAATGCACAAGACGTGGAAACAACACCTCACGAGAAAACAGCTGTACGGCCACCTGCCCCGTATCACACAAACCATCCGTGTGAGGCTAGCAAGACACGCTGGGCACTGCTGGAGAAGCAAGAGTGAACTCATTGGTGACGTTCTTCTGTGGAAGCCATCAGATGGGTACGGCAGAGTAGGCCGTCCAGCAAAGACGTGCATGGATCAACACTGCGCGGATACCGGATTCTGCGCAGAGGACCTCGGGGGGGGGGCAACGAACGATAGGGAAGGTTGGCGAGAAATTGTCATGGATATCCGTGCGGCTAGCGCGACCCGATGATGATAATGATAATGCTGATGACGATGATGACGATGATGAAGACCCCCCCCCCGCTTACTTAGTGTCTCAAAAATTACGTATTTTGGTGTAAATTTAATGTGTCGATTTTATTGTCGTTTCTGGCAAATTTCGAACAATTGTAATATTACAATAAGACCAAAAGAAAATGGTCATATCCACGAAATTGACAGAGATATGAGACTTATGAATTGACGGACATTTTTGGTGCTCTTCCAATATGTGGTCTACCGAATGGTTTCTAGTCCAATATGTAATCAACCGAGTTGTTTAGAATCCAATATATGATCTACCCATTAACTACCCATTATATTCCATTATATTCCCATTAAACTAACCCTAAACCCTAACCCTAACTCTTACCCTGTTTTCTTATTTTTCCCTAGTAGATCAATAGTAGATCACAAACCTTCGGTAGATCACATATTGGAAGAGCACCTTTATTTTCTAATGGTTTCTAATTCAATATGTGATCTACCGGGTTGTTTAGATTCCAGTATGTGATCTACCCATTAACTACCCATTATTTTCCCATTAAACTAACCCTAAACCATAACCCTAATCCTAACCCTAACCCTAACCCGGTCTTCTTTTTTCCTAGTAGATCACATGCCATGAAGAGTAGATCGATAGGAGATCATAAACATTCGGTAGATCACATATTGGAAGGGCACCCAATAAACGTTTCTGTGATTTCTTAGGGTAGGTTAGCTCAGTCGATAGAGCGTTCGACTAGGAACTACAAGGTTCGATACCGACCCTCGCCAACTCAGCGTATGAGTAGCACAGGTATCTGTGCGGTAAAGTGAGGAGCTGATGGTAGGTGTAGCGCTCCACCTCAGACGCCAAACAATCTCCTTGGTCTAGCACTAGTGAAAGGGAGATAGACTCCCTCGCTGTCTAGTTGATACCGACAATAGGCCACCCCGTCGACTTTATTTTGATTTTTTAAAATATTGAAGTATTTTGCAATAGTAAACTTATCAAACGTTGGTAATAATCAAATTATCATACTGTGGTATATCCACAGGTCTCGCTAGTAAACAATAAACGGGTGCTCTTCCAATATGTGATCTACCGAATAGTTTCTAATCTAATATGTGATCTTCCGAGTTGTTTAGATTCCAATCTGTGATCTACCCATTAACTACCCATTATTTTCCCATTAAACCAACCCTAACCCTAAACCCTAACCCTAACCCTGACTTCTTTTTTTCTAGTAGATCACATGCCATGAATAGTAGATCGCAAACCTTCGGTAGATCACATATTGTAAGAGCACCCATTTTTTTCCTCAAATAATCTAGATGATCGAGGTCGGGTCTGCTTTTTTTATAAACCTACAATCCATTGTTTTATATTTTGTAGTTTTATATTTTCTTACCCGAAAAAAAGTATTTTTCAAGAAATAAAAAAGAAACAATCCACCCATAGGTTGGCGACACTGTCACACAACAGTCTGGACAGCGTGGCTTCTTGAGTTGGAAATCGTATAAAGAGTGGCGCGACTGGCAGGTTTCACAGAAAAGCAATGGATCAAAATAGAATGGAGTCCGTGTAAAGTCGTAGGTTAATGAGAGGTGAATGCCACTTTGAATTGCGATCAGCAGGCGTAAAATTATGACCACACCCCGAAGAGAAAATAGTTAAATAAGAGCTGGGAAAAAAAGAGCAAATTTATTTACTCAAGACGTTTTGTTATGATTGAAGAGTTGACAAACAAGATCAAGAGTCGAGAAAAAATGAAAAGTTGTGGTCAACGGGGGAAAAAAAAACAAAAAGAGAAAAGAGGACAAAACATTTTTAAAATCGAAAGGAATATAAAGGAATATAAAAAAATGGAAAGAAGAAGAAAAAAAAATGAAATGAAAGGAAGAGGAGAAAGAAAGCGGAAGGCTAAAAGAATGGGTTATGAAGAATTTTTATGGGAAAGAAAAAAAAAGGGGCCGCGAAGAAAAGAATTTTTAGGATAAAGAATTCAGACCAAGTAACCAATAAGCACCCCAGATCTTATGAAAGGTTCATATTTTATAAAAGGTTCATATTTTAACTCTACACCGGTAAGTTTCGCTTTCAAATATTTGACCGCCCTGTTGGCTGGGGTGTTAGAATGCACCGACCGCACCTCTGCAGACGGGTAAGACTCCCCCAAATGAGACCACCTTTTGGCTGTGGGTGGCGACCCGTGATGCTTAAGGACGGAGTCTTGGTGCATGAGCAGTCCATGACCTGCAACACTCCACTTAGACCCTTACT
>CM042151.1:117988622-118013622 GCA_023376005.1 Doryteuthis pealeii | reverse complement strand
CCGCACAGATCCCTGTGCTACTCATACGCTGAGTTGGCGAGGACCGGTATCGAACTAGGAACCTTGTGGTTTCTAGCCGAACGCTCTACCGACTGAGCTAACCCGGCCCTCAGTAAAACAAACAAACAAAAAATACAAGAAAATAACGACTGCAACTTATTCTTATCTGGATGATGAATGTAAGTATTACATTCCTATATAATTCGTTTGTATATTATCAAAGTTATTTTCCTCAAGTGGAATATTTTGGACAAGCACCAAACACAATTGGTAAATACCGTTTTACCAAAAGATCATCGACCCCATCTTATTTTTTTTTTTTTTTTATTTTCTTTATTGGAAAACTTTTTTCTCCGTCCCAGTCATTATCTGTTTCTTTTTTTCTTTTTTTTTTCTTTTTATTTATCTATTTATTTATTTATTTTACAATTTTACAGAAAATCACACAAAAATCTTCAACATCGTGGCAATCGGCGATTTTACAAGGTCATGATTGTAACATCTAGTGCCAGTATTAAAGAAGCCCTCCCACTATATAAAAAAAACGTCTCTGGACAATCTATTAATAATGGAGATTCGCTTCCGGTTTTTGTCTGTACCAAAAATTACGTCACTGCTTACGTCACTATACCCAAAATCGTCATAACATAGAATAAATAAACTAAAAAATTTGACCATGCAACATTAGACAGTCCTCATTGTTTTTTAAAACAAGTTTTAATAAATACATGACTGGTATTATATATCTATATATAGTTTGTTTTATTTTAATACATATTTAAAGTTTACATTTCAATTTGTTTTATTTTTTGATCCTTTAATGAATTTGATGATTTTACTTACTTAGGGTACAAACTCGCTGACATTGAATTTTTAACTCCCACCCCTCAGGCAATATGTTTCAAAAATCTATTTTTACATCGCCTGGACGGCGTTTTTCATTTTGCTAGTAATTACAATGGAACAGTGGATTTTAAAAGTACAGGGATACTAATGAAACCAAGTTCCAGAGATACCTTGACTTACGAGTGACCCTGTTACATAATTCATGGTTAGCCTAAGAATTGCGTATGTAGTGTAGCTGATTTTTGAATTGTGTTCGTTGGAAATTCAAAATCGGGGGGAGTTAAAAAGGAAAGTTACTGTCGACCATCATGACTGGCAGATGGTGACCTCTACTTGACCTCTCCAAAACCCATCAATAGAAGCATGTGGCAGAAATTGGGGTTAAATCCTACTTAACGGACATAAATTCCGAAAGAAAAAAAATACTAAAAATCAGCGAATTAACCGAATTTAAAGAAATTTTCATTGTTGATATATTAATGAATAAACAATATAATGCACCAGTTATTTTATTTGAAAACTCTTACATTTTTTCAGGTTAGTTAACTTTGAACCACGTATCTTTGAGGCGTAACACGGATTCACAAACATACGTGGTTCAAAGTTAATTGACCTGAAAAAAATGTAAGAGTTTTTAAATAAAATTATTTTATTTAAAATCTTTTACATTTTTTCAGGTCAATTAACTTTAGACCATGTATGTTTGTGAATCTTTGTTATGCCTCAAAGATACGTCGTTTAAAATTAACTGACCCGAAAAAATGTACCTTTACTCCCAGGTCCAGGAGAAAAGAAAATACAAAACAAAAAAGAGAGTGAGAGAGAGAGAGAGAGAGAGGGGGGGAATATAAAACAAAAAGAGAGAGATAGAAGAACGAGAGAGAGAGGGAAAGAAAGAGAGAGGAGAGGAAAAATATAAAACAAAAAATCATGGCCCTTCAGGTCTCAGGACTCTTCTGAGTATTTCTGCTCTTTTTAACAATAACAATTGCCGTTCTTAACAATATAGTTGTCTGGGTGTCTTTATCTTCCTCCGATTTCCAATTTTATCATTTACTCTTTTGAGTTTTCACATCAGCATTAGCTGATGGTATTCACTGGAGTCTGAATGACAGCAAGTCTCCTCAGGTCTCCAGGACTCTTCTGAGTATTCTGGCAGATTGCAGCAGTGCAGTGTTCTGAATGTTTCAACCCTTCCTCTGATTCCAAACTTTCCAAACCCTTTTCCAATCCTTTTGGGACTGTTCCAAGTGCACCAACTACAATTGGTATACTTTCACTTTCATATTCCATAACTTTTTCAGTTCTCTGGCAAGGTCCAGATATTTGTCCATTTTTCATTTCCTTTAGCTTCACCCTGTGATCTGTTGCACTGCAAAATCCACCAGTTGACAAGTTCTTTCTCTTTTGTTATCAACACTAGATCTGGTCTTCTGCTGGAAGGTGATCCGTTTTATTTCAAAGTCGCAGAGAATTTGATGCGTTTCGTTCTCAAGAACAGATTCTGGTTTATGCATATACCATTTTGTTATATGGTTAAAATTTAATTTTTTGCATAACTCCCAGTGGATCACCTTCCAACCCAGTCGTCTCTAGTTATGTATTCTCGTTGTGCTAGTTTGCTACATTTATTATTATTATAATTATTATTAATTATATTATTATTATTATTATTATTGTTGTTGTGTTGTTGTTGTATTTTTTTTTCTTCCTTCTTTTTTTCTTTTTTTTTTTCAGATCATTGTAATTCACTGCGCGGATGCACGTTCACAATGATAGGAAGCGACATCTAGCTGACACATGGCAAATCAATCTGTTCATCAAGTGTTGAACTTCACCGTTTCATCACCAGAGGCGCTCGGTCGATAGACAAGTTTACATACTGGATTGTTCTAGAACAAATTGTCGGTTCACAATGGTTGTATACACATAACGGCACATTGTTGCACCTTCACTGAAGATTGAACCCACTGAATGCTGGAAGCCCTGTCGGGTGTAGCTTTAAAAATAAACCGATTTCACCTCTGCAGATGAGAAAGCCTCCCCCCAATGGGGCCCCTGTTGACCGTGGTTGGCGACCCGTGATGCTTAAGGATGGAACCCTGGGGATGAGCAGTTCATGACTTGCAGCACTCCACTTAGGCCCTTACTTAGGCAAGACGGGTGGTCGTAGAGGCCCCCTCCGATTAATGAATCAGTGATCAGCTAAAACCAAGTCTTACTTAGCTGTAGGGAGAACGGATAGATTAATTCCCAAAAAGCATTCCCCTCCAACTCGGACCGGTAGTCCTTGTAGGGTCCAAAAGGACTCCCCGTGATGTAGTGGCTAAAGGGTGGACTGCGACATCGTAGTAAACAAGTTCGAACTCCGTCGCACTATTGTGTTCACTTTAGACTAATAACATTGGGAAAGGTATGAAGTCATAATTTCTCCAGTTATGAAATACGGTGTACCACTGCTGTTAATATACAAGATGACTTTGGCATTAAATAACCAACGAAGTTTGATATGCCATTAAAACAAAAAGAAACCTGTTAGGATCCAATCAATAGATTTGTTTGAAAAGTATATTATTAGATTGGAATACGTAATATCATTACTGTGTTCAAAATCTCAAGAAACTACATTATATATATATATATATATATAATATATATATATATATATATATATATATGTGTGTGTGTGTGTGTGTGTGTGTGTGTGTGTGTGTGTAAAAATGGAATTGAATCCGACAATATGAGGAAAAATGAGTAAAGAAAAGAAAAGTAAATGGATAAATGAATTTAATCGATATCACATTAATCGATATCACTTACACATGTGTTTCGGTCAGTTTATGTGTGTGAAAATATTTCGCACACATACAAGAATCGACTTCATCAGAATGAACATTTATTTAACATTTTATATTTATTTTAGTTAACATAATATTTTAGTTAACATTTAAAAATAAATGTTCACTCTGATGAAGGTCGATTCTTGTATGTGTGCGAAATATTTTCACACACATAAACTGACCGAAACATGTGTAAGTAATGATTAAGTGATATCGATTAAATTCATTTATCCATTTACTTTTTTTTTCTTTACTCATTTTTCCTCATATATATATATATATTTATATATATATATATATATATATATATATATAGTGTTAGATGGAGTACTTCAAAACCGTGTAAGTTTGTGTGCAAATTATTTGTATTAGGAATAGTTACTTGGTTCGTTGGCTGGTTAGTGTTTAAGAACATATAACACCCAGTGGTTTATCTAATGCTATATATATATATATATATATATATATATATATATATATATATATATATATAAAAAATTCTCCTGATGCCCATGACATCTTTTCCCCTGCCTCTTACAATACACACACACACACACACACAAACCTTAAGTTCATTTCCGCTGTCGTCCTTCGCAAAAAAAATTATACACACCACACACACAACACACTCCTAAAAAAATGCGCAATGTTTCCTTTCGATACACACACAACACCATCCCATACCAACGCCGTAAAATAGAATATTTGACGTCATATTTTCAAAACCGGTTCTTTTTTCAAACTTCAAAAATTTTTAAACTGAATAACACATAACTACCACTCGCTTTTCTCGTTATTCTGTGATAAATAATTTATTATCACCTTCCATATACCAACAAATGCCCTGAAGATGATCTAATTAATAGATCGAAACACTGCAGCGTCAGCCAATAAACTCGCCACTTAACCCATTTAAACCTGTGTTTTTTCATTTTTCCTAATATATATATATATATATATATATTATATATATATATATAAATCTTCGCGACTAATATTTTGAATAAATTTTTACAGTTGTAAATAAGAAATAAATCAATATTTATTAGGAGAACTAGCAAATATATGCACCCTCGGGTGCAAGTATTTTTGTTAAAATTTATAATAAAATATCATATTAAATTAGAAAGGCTAATGAACTGAATAAGAATGCAGATAAAAAGATTTTGAACAGAGGGGTATTATCGAAAAATAGAACAGTTTTGAAACTAACTCTTCCATCATTTTCCATTACTCCGCTTCATTGGAAATTTCCTAATTAACTGTTTAGTTAAAATAGGAAGTAAGGAATAATTTACAGTTATTTCTTCTTGTTAAGGAATTTATTTTAAGATTTATTGAAGAGATTGTTTGCTCAATTCAATAAGATAAACCAAACAATTAGAAATCAATAATACTAAGCATATTTATTAAAATCAATTTTTTAAGATCAATATGCAAATTAGTCTTCCCATTCATACTGTTAAACCGCTCTTTTTTTGTATATTAAATACAATTGCATGTTATTGTATGTAGATATGGTCAACAGTTTAATGATGTAAAACAATTTTATTAATGATTGAGAGTTAAATAAATTAAAATCAGGGAGAATGTGATAAATAACAAAGGAATGTAGCTTGTATAATAATATAGTTTACGGTTACAGACAGACAAACACACAATCTCTAATTAGAATAAGATGTATGGATTATTTACTCAGACTTAAGTTGATGAAGGATTTAAGAAATACATATTTTAAATTTAAATAGATTGAAATAGAATAAAATAAAAATTAGACTGTAAATGGTTAAGTGTTATTTTTTCCTTATCAATAATTATAGATTGATTGAAATTTTAAATGGGTATGACATTTTTTTAAATTAATTATATATAAAGATAAATATTATCCTTATTATAGATACTAGCAAATATATGCACCCTCCGGGTGCAAGTATTTAAGTTTAATGTAATAAAATGTATATTTAAATTAGAAAGGCTAATGAAACTGAATAAGAATGCAGATAAAAAGATTTGGACTAGAGGGGTATGATTGAAAAATAGAACGACTTTGAAACTAACTCTTCCATCATTTTTCCATCCCTCCCATCTTTCATTGGTAATTTTTCCTAATTTAACAATTTAGTTAAAATAGGAAGTAAAGAATAAAATGACAGTATTTTATTCTTGTTAATAGATTTCTTTTAAGATTATCCCGAGATTTTTCTCATATTCAATAAGATAAATCCAAACAATTAGAAATCAATAATACTAAGTATATATTTATTAAATCAAATTTTTAATATCAATATGCAAATTAGTCTTCCTATTCATACTGTAAACCGCTATTTTGTTGTATATATAATACAATTACATGTTATTCAGTATGTAGCTTGGTCAACAGTATTAATAATGTAAAACAATTTTATTAATAATTGGTCTAAATAAATAAAAATCATTGAGAATGTGATGAAATAACTAAAGGGAATGTGACTTGAGTAGTGATATAGTTTCGGTTACAGACAGACAAACCACAATCTCCATTATAATAAGACTAGCAAATAATGCACCCTCCGGGTGCAAGTATTTAAGTTTTAATGTAATGAAATATCGTATTAAATTAGAAAGTCTAATAAGAATGCAGATAAAAAGATTTGAAACAGAGTGGGGGCACTAGAAAAATAGAAATGAAACTTACTCTTCCATCACTCCCGTCTTCATTGCTAAATTTTACTTATTTAACTATTTAGTTAAATTAGGAAATAAAGAATAAAATACACTTATTTTTCTTGTTAATGACTTCATTTAAGATTCATGGAGAGAGTTTTGCTTATATTCATTAAAATAAAACCAAACAGTTAGAAATCAATAATACTAAGCACGTATTTAATAAAATTACATTTTTAATATCAATATGCAAATTAGCCTTCCCGTTCACACTGCAAACCGCTATTTTTTTGTATATATAAATACAATAGCATGTTATTTGTATGTAGATATGGACAACACTAATAAAAGGTGAAGCAATTTTATTATAATTGAGGTTTAAATAAAAAATAAATCATTAAGAATGTTATGAAAATAACTATGTTAATTGTGACTCGATTAGTAATATAGTTTCGGTTACAGACAGACAAACCCACAATCTCCATTATAATAAGATATTACATAATTTAAAATTGTCACTATTAAAATGTTCACCTTGAACGTATTGCTTTAGGAGCAAAGTAAAAATATGCAAAAAGTTAGCATTTCATCTGCCACAATCTAAATTACACAAATTTCACAATCTATCACACAACACAAACATGTAAATTACTTAATGTTTTTCTGATTTTTTTAATTACCACTCATTTACATACATTTCTGTAATTATCAGCATTTTAAATTACTACACCTATATATTTTCCTTCATCGAAATTTGTGATCACCAAACATTGTTGAAATCAAAAGTTTTTTTCAAAGAAATACATAAGAGCTAAGCCTATTACTTTTTATTAGATTTCTAAATTTCCCCGTTTCAAATAATAAAATACTTTCTTTTTTTTCAAATTTTCAGAACCTAATCAAATAGATTAGAATATTGAAATTAAAAATATTTCTATGTTATTTTTTTTAGCAAAGAAGTGATGTTTCCTTTATCCAAGTTCATTATAAAATACTAGCAAATATATGCACCCTCCGGGTGCAAGTATTTATTTTTTTAATGTAATAAAATATCGTATCAAATTAGAAAGGCTAATGAAACTAATATAAAAATGCATATAAAAAGATTTGAAACACAGGGGTATAATCGAATAATAGAACAACTGAAACTTACTCTTCCATCACTCTGTCTTTCATTTTTATTTTTTCTAATTTAAGTATTTAGTTAAAAGAGGAAGTAAAGAATAAAATGACAGTTATTTTATCTTGTTAATGGATTTCATTTAAGATTCATTGAAGAGATTTTTGCTTAGTTTATTAAAAATAAAACCAAACAGTTAGAAATCAATATACTAAGCACATAATTATCAAAATCACATTTTTAATATCAATATGCAAATTAGCCTTCTCATTCCACAGTGAACCGCTATTTTGTTATATATAAATATAATTGCATGTGTTTAGTATGTAATATGCTTAACAGTATAAATAATGTAAACAATTTTATTATTAAGAGGTTTAAATAAAGATAAAACCATGGAGAATATGACGTAAATAACTAAGGGAATTGTGACTTGAGTAGTAATATAGTTTCGGTTACAGACAGAAAAACACACAATCTCCATTATAATAAGAGATATACATTAAATATAATTAATATATAATTACATTATGCTTTGCCATGAAAATTAAATTATGATCAAACAATATCTGGAATGTTAATCTTAGACACATATTAATAAAATAAAAAAGGGATCAGATGGTCCAGTTGGTAAACAAAAATATATGCTTAGAGGGCGAGGCAAATCTGGAATGATAATTTTTTTAATTAAAAAAACGAAATGAACAGACACACAAGAATTTTTATGTTATATATTATTATTGCAAATAGTATCCTCCGAGGGTCTTTCCAGTTTAGAATCTTTTTGAATATAATACGGTTAAGTGTTATTTTCCAGTTGTGTTACATCCATCGATTCCTGCTTTCAAACGTGGTTTCGGAGCTTTAAATCGATGACCACTTGGTGTTTTAGGCGCCCCAGTAACATAATGAATTATGTTACTGACATATAGGGAAAAAGTTATATTATACTAGGTAATATGTTCGTAATTTCTAAAATATTATTGTCATCAAGCGTGAATTTATAAATTTCTGAGTTATTGTGGTATGTTATATAAGTTTTCGCGTATGCTTCTAAATTATTTTAGTTAAGAATTAATGTCAAAATGAATGAAATAAAAATAAAAATGAATGAGATGAGTGGATAATTAAAAATCTTTCCAAGAGACCTCTCAAAAGTAAAAGAAATAATAAAGATTAAAAAAATAAAAAAATTATATTATTTTTTTTTTATTATTATTTTTATTTTGATATGAGATTAGGCAAAAAGTAGAGTCTTCGGGATGGCCTAAAGTCGGTATCAGCTAATCAGCAAGGGAGTCTATCCCCTTTCACTAGCGCTAGACCAAGAAGATGTTTTTGAGTCTGAGTTGGAGCCACACCTACCATCAGCTCCATACTTTACTGCACAGATCCTGTGCTACTCATACGCCGAGTTGGCGAGGTCGGTATCGAACTAGGAACCTTGTGGTTTCTCTACCGACTGAGCTAAACCCGGACTCCTATCTAATAAAGATCATTTTTCAAACTATTCGATTTGGTCCAGAGATTAGATCTTAAAGGTTTCTTTTTTGCTTAATGCATATTAACCGTCGTGGTTATTTATGCCAAACCGATTCTGGTGGAAGAAGCAGAGCCGTGGTACTATTCAATTATAGCTATGGGGATGCGGTAGTTCAACCTTTCCCAAGAGTATTAGTCTGAAAGTGAGTTTATAGTGCAACTGGAGTTCAGACTCGCTCACTATGGTGGTTTCTCAGTCCAGCACGTTATTTCCCCCCCCGAAAATCTTTTAAAAATCAAACCTTTCTGAATAAACTAGAAGCGGCTACCCAACGTCGCCTTGGTAGAGCGGTAGCAAAAAAAAAGTTAGTTTGCAGATCCATTATTACTGATCACAAGTTTGGACCCTCGCAGGATGCCCCATTAAAATCCCTGTGTAAAAAAAAGAACTTTGCATTGATTAAGCCACTCTGAAAAGAAAAATTTTGTCTACTGTTTAAAATCTTAAATGCAAAAGAAATTCTATCTGTTATCATTTGAATTTTATTTTTTAATTATCTTCACAATATAAATCAACCTTCATTACCTTGCTCAAAAACAAGCCCCGGTGATATTAATGTATATATTTTTGGAAGATTATGTGCTTAATTAAGTGCATACCTAATTTGTTAATTAATTAATTATAATTAAATGAATTAGGCGTGCTATCGTTTAAATGTAAAGCGTAAACAAATCGAGAAAAAAGTCGATCTCTGTATGTACATTTCAGCCCATTAGGCCTCATCAGCAGAGCTATACACATGGCAGTGCTTTGTGTGATTCAAACCCTACTGTCAGACGACAGGCGGGACACTCTAACCATTACACTAGCTGCTCCCCAGAATTTCCGTTTATTTTAACTGATATATATATATCGCACTTAATGTATATATGTATATATTTACTTTGTCGTTAATGTTTTTATTTCGAAGTTTCCTCCGACATACATATTTACACAACGCTGCCCTTTATATATGTATAGACTAAAGTGCTACCGGCGTCCCTGGGTAGAGGGGTTAAGTTAGTCCCGCAGATCCATATTACTTAATCGTGAGGTGAATCCTTCGTGGGATGCAAGTCTATTTTTTAACATTAGGGATTTAAATGGGCATCCGACGAGGATTCAACTTCACGATTGAAGTTAATAATGATCTGCGGGACGAACTTAACCCCCCCTCTACAACCAGCGACGCCGGGTAGCCACTTCAGTCTATTAGTACATATAAAAGGCAGGCTTGTGTATATTGTATGTCCGGAGGAAATTTCGAAAATAAAACAATTAACACAAATAAATATATAACATTATACATTAAGTGCGATATATATATATCAGTTTAAAATAAAGAGAATTTCTGGGAAGCCAGCTAGTTGTAATGGTTAGGTGTCCGCTGTCAGTCTGACAGGTGGTGTTTGAATCACGCACCAAAGCACTGCCCTGTGTATAGCTCTGCTGATGACGGCCTAATGCCTGAAAATGACATACCAGAGTCGAACTTTTTCTCGATTTGTTTACGCTTTACATTAAACCGATATGCACGACCTAATTCATTTAATTATTAATTAATTAATTAACAAGATTAGTATACTTCTAATTAAGCAACATAATCTTCCAAAAATATTATACATTAATATTCACCGGGCTTGGTTTTTGAGCAAAGAATAATGAAGGTTTGATTATATATTTGTGAAGATAATTAAAAATAAATTCAAAATGATAACAAGCATAGAATTTCTTTTGCATTAGATTTTAAACAGTAAAGACAATAATTTTCTTTTCGGAGTGGCTTAATCAATGCAAGTTCTTGTTTTTACACAGGGATTTTAATGGGGCATCCTGCCGAGGGTCCAACGTGTGATTCAGTAATAATGGATCTGCAGGATAACTTTTTTTGCTACCCCGCTCTACCAAGGCGACGTTGGTAGCCGCTTCTAGTTTTATTCAGAAAGGTTTGATTTTTATAAGATTTTCGGGGGGGGGGAAATAACGTGCTGGACTGAGACCACCACCATAGTGAGCAGTCTGAACTCCAGTTGCACTATTAACTCATTTCAGACTAAATTACTCTTGGAAAGGTTTGAACCTAGCCGACTCCCCATAGCCTTATAGATTGAATAGTACCACGGCTCTGCTTCTTCACCAAGAATCGGTTGCATTAAATACCCACGACGGTTAATATGCCATTAGCAAAAAGAAAACCTATTAAGATCTAATCTCTGGACCAAATCGAATAGTTTGAAAAATGATCTTTATAGATAGGAGTCCGGTTTAGCTCAGTCGGTAAGAAACACAAGGTTCCTAGTTCCGATACCGACCCTCGCCAACTCGGCGTAGAGTAGCACAGGGATCTGTGCAGTAAAGTATGTGAGCTGATGGTAGGTGCTCTCCAACTCAGATCAAAAACACGACTTCTGGTCTAGCGCTAGTGAAAAGGCAAAGAACTCCCTTGTGATTACTGATACGACTTAGCCACATCCCGAAGACTCTTACTTTTTGCCTAATCTCATATCAAAATAAAAAAATAATTAAATAAAAAAAAAATAATGAATGATAATTTTTTAATTATTTTTTTTTAATCTTTTATTATTTCTTTACTTTGAGAGAGGTCTCTTGGAAAAAGATTTTTTTAATTTATCCACATCATCTCATTCATTTATTTATTCATCATCATTTTGACATTAATCTTAACTAAAATAATTTAGAAGCATACGCGAAAACTTATATAACATACCACAATAACTCAGAAAATTAAAAGTTCACGCCTTTGATGACAATAATATTTAGAAATTACGAACAATATTATCTTATAGTATATATAATTTTCCCTATATGTCAAGTTAACATAATTCAGTATGTTACTGGGGCGTCCTAAAAACACCAAGGGTCTCGATTTAAAGCTCCGAAACACGTTTGAAAAAAAGGGGGGGGGGGCAGGAAAAAAATCGATCGGATGTACACAACTGGAAAATAACACTTAAACACCGTTATTCATATTCAAAGATTCTAAACTGGAAAGACCCTCGGAGGATACTATTTGCAATAAATAATATAATAACATAAAAATCTTGTTGGTCTGTTCATTCGTTTTTTTTAATGAAAAAAAAATTATCATTCCAGATTGCCTCGCCCTCTAAGGCATATATTTTTTGTTTACCAACCGGACCATCTGATCCCTTTTTTATATTTATTAATATGTGTTCTAAGATAACATTCCAGATAATTGTTTGATATAATTTAATTTCATGGCAAAGCATAATGTAATTATATATTAATTATATTTTTATGTATATCTCTTATTATAATGGGAGATTGTGGTTTTCTGTCTGTAACCGAAACTATATTACTACTCAAGCACAATTCCCTTAGTTCCGCGATTTACGTCATATTCTCCATGTTATCTTTATTTAAACCTCCTTAATATAAAATGTTTTTACAATTATATACTTGTAAGCATATCTAATAACTAACAACATTGCAATTATATTTAATATACAACAAAATTAGCGTTTCACTGTGGCAAATGGAAGGCTAATTTGCATTTGATATTAAAAATGTGATTTTGTAATTATGTGCTAGTATTAGATTTCTAACTGTTTGGTTTTATTTTAATAAACATAAGCAAAAACTCTCAATGAATCTTAAATGAAATCCATTAACAAGATAAAATAACTGTCATTTTTTCTTACTTCCTCTTTTAACTAAGATGTAAAATTTAGAAAAAATAAAAATGAAAAGACAAGAGTGATGGAAGAGTAAGTTTCAGTTGTTCTATTATCTCGCCTATTATACCCCCTGTGTTTCAAATCCTTTTTATATGCATTTTTATTTATTTCATTAGCCTTTCGTATTATACGATATTGATTACATTAAAACAATAAATACTTGCACCCGGAGGGTCCTGCACTATATTTGCTAGTATTTTATAATGAACTTGGATAAAGAAACATCATTCTTTGCTAAAAAAATAACATAGAAATATTTTTTAATTCAATATTCTAAATCTCATTTGATTAGGTCTGAAAATTTGAAAAAAAAGTATTTTATTATTTGAAACGGGGGGAAATTAGAAATCTAAAAAAATAATAGCTAGCTCATATGTATTTCTTTGAAAAAAAACTTTTGATTTCAACAAATGTTGGTGATCACAAAGTTTCGAGAAGGAAAATATATAGCGTGTAAGTAATTTAAAATGCTGCAGTAATTACAGAAAGTATGTAAATGAGTGGTAATTAAAAAAATCATGAAAAACATTAAGTAATTACAGTTTTTGTGTTGTGTGATAGATGTTGAAAATTTGTGTAATGTAGATTGTAGGCCAGAATGAAATGCTAACTTTTTGCATATTTTTACTTGCCTCCCTAAAGCAATACGTGTCAAGGTGAACACTTTATAGTGACAATTAAATTATGTAGATATTCTTATTAATGGAGATTGTGGGTTTGTCTGTCGTAACCGAAACTATATTACTAATCGATCACAATAACATAGTTTATTTTCAAACATTCTTAATGATTTATTTTTATTTAAACCTCAATTATTAAATAAAATTGGCTTCACCTTTTTATTATGTTGTCCATATCTACATACGAAATAACGATGCTATTGATTATATATACAAAAAAATAGCGGTTTGCCAGTGTGAACGGGAAGGCTAATTTGCAATATGATATTAAAAATGTAATTTTATTAAATACGTGCCTTAGTATTATTGATTTCTACTGTTTGGTTTTATTTTATGCATATAGCAAAACTCTCTCCAATGAATCTTAATGAAGTCCATTAACAAGAAAAAATAGTGTAATTTATTTTATTCCTAATTAACTAATAGTTAAATAATAAAATTTAGCAATGAAAGAACGGGAGTGATGGAGAGAAGTTTCATTTTAGTGCCCATCGTTTTCTTTATCTGCATTTCTTATCTAGACTTTTCTAATTTAATACGGATATTTCATTACATTAAAACTTAAATACTTGCACCGGAGGGTTGGCATATATTGCTAGTCTTATTATAATGAGATTGTGTTTGTTCTGTCTGTAACTCGAAAACTATATCACTACTCATAGCACCATTCCTTTAGTTATTTACCCATCACATTCTCAATGATTTATTTATTAGACCTCAAATTATTAATAAATTGTTTTACATTATTAATACTGTTGCACCATAGCTACATACTATAAATAACATGTAATTGTATTTATATATAACAACAAAATACGGTTTACAGTATGAATAGGAAACTAATTTGCAATTGATATAAAAATTTTGATTTAATAAATATATACTGGAGTATTATTGTTTCTAATTGTTATATTTATTGAATATGAGAAAAAATTCGGAGATAAAGCTTAAAATAAATCTTTATGAACAAGAATAAAAACTGTATTTTATTCTTACTTCCTATTTTAACTAAAATTTTAAATTAGGGAAAAATTTACCAATGAAAGATGGAGGGATGGAAAGGATAGAAGAGTAGTTCAAGTCTTCTATTTTTCAATCATACCCCTCTAGTCCAAATCTTCTTTATCTGCATTCTTATTCAGTTCATTAGCCTTTCTAATTTAATTATAACATTTATTACATTAAAAACTTAAAGTACTTGCACCCGGAGGGTGCATATATTGCTAAGTAATCTTATTCAATAAGATATAATATTTATCTTATATATAATTAATTTAAAAAAAATGTCATACCCATTTAAAAATTTCAGCAATCTATTAATATTTGTGATAAGAAAAATAACACTTACCTTTACAGTCTAAATATTTTTATTTTATTCTATTTTCAATCTATTTAAATTTAAAATATGTTATTCTTAAATCCTTCATCAAACTAAGTCTAGTAAATAATCCATACATCTTATTATAATAGAGATTGTGTGTTGGTCTGTCTTAACCCGAAACTATATTATTAACAACTACCAATTCCCTTTGTTATTTACATCACATTCTCCGCGGATTTTGATTTTTTTAAACCTTCAATCATTAATAAAATTGTTTTACATCATAAGGACTGTTGACCATATCTACATACTAATAAACATGCAAGTTATTTATATATACACACAAAAGAGCGTCGTTTACCAGTAATGAAATGCGGAAGACTCAGATTTGCAATGATCGTTAAAAAATGATTTTAATAAATATATGCTTAGTATTATGATTATCTAATTGTTTGGTTTATCTTATGAATATGAGCAAACATCTCTTGCAATAAATCTTAAAATAAATTCCCTTAACCAAGAAGAAATAACTGTAAAATTTATTCTTTACTCCTATTTTACTAAACATTTAATTTAGGAAAATTTACAATCGAAAGACGGAGTAATGGAAAATGATGAAAGAGTTGTTTCAGAAAGCTGTTCTTTTTTCGATAATTACCCCCTCTGCTTCAAAATCTTTTTTATCTGCATTTATTCAGGTTCATTAGCCTTTCTAATTTAATATGATATTTTATTAAAAATTTAACAAAAATACTTGCACCGGAGGTATGCATATATTTGCTAGTTTCTCTAATAAATAATTTGATTATTCTCTTATTTTACAACTGTAAAAATTTATTCAAAAATATTTACAGTCGCGAAGACTTTATATATATATATATATAATAATATATATAATATATAATTCAGGAAAAAATGAAAAAAACACAGGTTTAAATGGTTAAGTGGCGAGTTTATTGGCTGACGCTGCAGTGTTTCGATCTATTAATTAGATCATCTTCAGGCATTTGTTGGTATTATGGAAGTTGATAATAAATTATTTATCACAGAATAACGAGAAAAGCGAGTGGGTAGTTATGTGTTATTCAGTTTAAAAATTTTTGAAGTTTGAAAGAAGAACAGTTTTGAAATATGACGTCAAATATCTATTTTACGGCGTTGGTATGGATGGTGTATGTGTGTGTATCGAAAGGAAACATTGCGCATTTTTTTTAGGAGTGTGGTTGTGTGGTGTGTGTGTATAATTTTTTTTGCGAAGGACGACAGCGGAAATGAACCTTAAGGTTGTGTTGTGTGTGGTGTGTGTGTATTGTAAGAGCAGGGGAAAAATGTCATGGGCGTCAGGAGAATTTTATATATATATTATATATATATATATATATATAATATATATATATATTATATATATATATAGCATTAGATAAACCACTGGTGTTATATGTTCTTAAACACTAACCAGCCAACGAACCAAGTAACTATCCTAATACAAATAATTTGCACAACTTACACGTTTGAAGTACTCCCATCTAACACTAATATATATATATATATATAATATATATATATATATATATATATATATATAAATATATATATATATATATGAGGAAAAATGAGTAAAGAAAAGAAAAGAAATGGATAAAATGAATTTAATCGATATCACATTAATCGATATCACTTACACATGTGTTTCGGTCAGTTTATGTGTGTGAAAATATTTCGCACACATACAAGAATCGACCTTCATCAGAGTGAACATTTATTTTTAAATGTTAACTAAAATATTATGTTAACTAAAAAATATAAAATGTTAAATAAATGTTTCATTCTGATGAAGGTCGATTCTTGTATGTGTGCGAAATATTTTCACACACATAAACTGACCGAAACACATGTGTAAGTGATATCGATTAATGTGATATCGATTAAATTCATTTTATCCATTTACTTTTCTTTTCTTTACTCATTTTCCTCATATTGTCGGATTCAATTCCATTTTTACACACACACCACACACCACACACACACACACACACACAATATATATATATATATATATATATAATAATATATATTATTATATATATATATAATGTAGTTTCTTGAGATTTTTGAACACAGTAATGATATTACGTATCAAATCTAATAAATATACTTTTCAAAACAAATCTATTGATTGGATCCTAACAGGTTTCTTTTTGTTTAATGGCATATCAAACTTCGTTGGTTATTTAATGCCAAAGTCATCCTTGTATATTAACAGCAGTGGTACACCGTATTTCATAACTGGAGAAATTATGACTTCATACCTTTCCCAATGTTATTAGTCCTAAAGTGAACACTAGTGCGACTGTGGAGTTTCGAACTTGTTTACTACGATGTCGCAGTCCACCCTTTAGCCACTACATCACGGGAGTCCTTTTGGACCCTACCAAGGACTACCGGTCCGAGTGGGAGGGAATGCTTTTTGGGAATTAATCTATCCGTTCTCCCTACAGCTAAGTAAGACTTGGTTCTTTAGCTGATCACTGATTCATTAATCGGAGGGGGCCTCTACGACCACCCGTCTTGCCTAAGTAAGGCCTAAGTGGAGTGCTTGCAAGTCATGAACTGCTCATCCCCCAGGTTCCATCCTTAAGCATCACGGGTCGCCAACCACGGCAACAGGTGGCCCCATTGGGGGGAGGCTTTCTCATCTGCAGAGGTGAAATCGGTTTATTTTTAAAGCTACACCCGACAGGCTTCCAGCATCAGTGGTTCAATCTTCAGTTGAAGGTGCAAACAATGTGCCGTTATGTGTATACAACCATTGTGAACCGACAATTTGTTCTAGAACAATCCAGTATGTAAACCTTGTCTATCGACCGAGCGCCCTCTGGTGATGAAACGGTGAAGTTCAACACTGATGAACAGATTGATTTGCCATGTGTCAGCTAGATGTCCGCTTCCTATCATTGTGAACGTGCATCCGCGGTGAATTACAATGATCTGAAAAAAAAAGAAAAAAGAAAGGAAGAAAAAAAAATACAACAACAACAACAACAATAATAATAATAATAATAATAATAATAATAATAATAATTATAATAATAATAAATGTAGCAAACTAGCACAACGAGAATACATAACTAGAGACGACTGGGTTGGAAGGTGATCCACTGGGAGTTATGCAAAAAATTAAATTTTAACCATATAACAAATGGTATATGCATAAACCAGAATCTGTTCTTGAGAACGAAACGCATCAAATTCTCTGCGACTTTGAAAAAAAAACGGATCACCTTATCCCAGCAAGAAGACCAGATCTAGTGTTGATAAACAAAAGAGAAAGAACTTGTCAACTGGTGGATTTTGCAGTGCCAACAGATCACAGGGTGAAGCTAAAGGAAAATGAAAAAATGGACAAATATCTGGACCTTGCCAGAGAACTGAAAAGTTATGGAATATGAAAGTGAAAGTTATACCAATTGTAGTTGGTGCACTTGAACAGTCCCAAAAGGATTGGAAAAAGGGTTTGGAAAGTTTGGAAATCAGAGGAAGGGTTGAAACCATTCAGAACACTTGCACTGCTGCAATCTGCCAGAATACTCAGAAGAGTCCTGGAGACCTGAGGAGACTTGCTGTCATTCAGACTCCAGTGAAATACCATCAGCTAATGCTGATGTGAAAACTCAAAGGAGTAAATGATAAAATTGGAAATCGGAGGAAGAATAAAGACCACCCAGACAACTATATTGTTAAGAACGGCAATTGTTATTGTTAAGAAGAGCAGAAATACTCAGAAGAGTCCTGGAGACCTGAAGGGCCATGATTTTTTGTTTATATTTTTCCTCTCCCTCTCTCTTTCTTTCCCTCTCTCTCTCGTTCTCTCTATCTCTCTCTTTGTTTTATATTCCCCCCTCTCTCTCTCTCTCTCTCTCACTCTTCTTTTTGTTTTGTATTTTCTTTTCTCCTGGACCTGGGAGTAAAGGTACATTTTTTCGGGTCAGTTAATTTTAAACGACGTATCTTTGAGGCATAACAAAGATTTCACAAACATACATGGTCTAAAGTTAATTGACCTGAAAAAATGTAAAAGATTTTTAAATAAAATAATTTTATTTAAAAACTCTTACATTTTTTTCAGGTCAATTAACTTTGAACCACGATGTTTGTGAATCCGTGTTACGCCTCAAAGATACGTGGTTCAAAGTTAACTAACCTGAAAAAATGTAAGAGTTTTCAAATAAAATAACTGGTGCATTATATTGTTTATTCATTAATATATCAACAATGAAAATTTCTTTAAATTCGGTTAATTCGCTGATTTTAGTATTTTTTTTCTTTCGGAATTTATGTCCGTTAAGTAGGATTTAACCCCAATTCTGCCACATGCTTCTATTGATGGGTTTTGGAGAGGTCAAGTAGAGGTCACCATCTGCCAGTCATGATGGTCGACAGTAACTTTCCTTTTTAACTCCCCCCGATTTTGAATTTCCAACGAAACAATTCAAAAATCAGCTACACTACATACGCAATTCTTAGGCTAACCATGAATTATGTAACAGGGTCACTCGTAAGTCAGGTATCTCTGGAACTTGGTTTCATTAGTATCCCTGTACTTTTTAAAATCCACTGTTCCATTGTAATTACTAGCAAATGAAAAACGCCGTCCAGGCGATGTAAAAATAGATTTTGAAAATATTTGCCTGAGGGTGGGAGTTAAAAATTCAATGTCAGCGAGTTTACCCTAAGTAAGTAAAATCATCCAATTCATTAAAGGATCAAAAAATAAAACAAAATTGAATGTAAACTTTAAATATGTATTAAAATAAAACAAACTATATATAGATATATAATACCAGTCATGTATTTATTAAAACTTGTTTAAAAAAACAATGAGGACTGTCTAATGTGCATGGTCAAATTTTTTAGTTTATTTATTCTATGTTATGACATTTTGGTATAGGTGACGTAAGCAGTGACGTAATTTTTGGTACAGACAAAAACCGGAAGCGAATCTCCATTATTAATAGATTGTCCAGAGACGTTTTTTTATATAGTGGGAGGCTTCTTTAATACTGCACTAGATGTTACAATCATGACCTTGTAAAATCGCCCGATTGCCACGATGTTGAAGATTTTGTGTGATTTTCTGTAAAATTGTAAAATAAATAAATAAATAGATAAATACAAAAAAAAAAAAAATAAAAAAAAAGAAAAAACAGATAATGACTGGGACGGAGAAAAAGTTTTCCAATAAGAAAATAAAAAAAAAAAAAAAATAAGATGGGTCGATGATCTTTTGGTAAAACGGTATTTACCAATTGTGTTTGGTGCTTGTCCAAAATATTCCACTTGAGGAAAATAACTTTTGATAATATACAAACGAATTATATAGGAATGTAATACTTACATTCATCATCCAGATAAGAATAAGTTGCAGTCGTTATTTTCTTGTATTTTTTTGTTTGTTTGTTTTACTGAGGCCGGGTTAGCTCAGTCGGTAGAGCGTTCGGCTAGAAACCAAAAGGTTCCTAGTTCGATACCGGTCCTCGCCAACTCAGCGTATGAGTAGCACAGGGATCTGTGCGGTAAAGTAAGGAGCTGTTGGTAGGTGTGGCGCTCCACCTCAGATGCTAAAAAACAATCTCCTGGGGTCTAGCGTTATTGAAAGGGGGATAGACTCCCTCGCTGACTGGCTGATACCGACTTTAGGCCGCCCCGACGACTTTACTTTTACTTTACTTATATATATATATGTGTGTGTGTGTATATATTATATTATATATATATATATATATATTATACACATAGTACATTTATATATATATATGTATAAATATATATATATTATTATGGACTCTCTCTTCGATTTACGACGCATGAGGGTTCACACACACAATGGACACCCTCACAGGTGATTTGTTATAAGTGGTGAAGGCTTTGTGTGGACCATCCATACTTTTTTGGCCAGTGAAGAAAGAAATTGGTGCATAAGGGTTGCCACAAACCCAATCAACGACCGACCTCAGGAATTTTGAATTCAGAGTAATCCCTCTCCTAGATGGTTACCTACCAAGGCTGAAGGGCCCAGTCTGCACTACTATTTAACCCATAGCTGGAGGGAGAATATTATATTGAGTTCATATCTTCCCAAGGATATTAGCGCTATTGTGAAATGCCAACAAGCTTCGTCTAGGAATTGAATAATATATACTTATTTTACTGAACATTTATACACACACACACACACACACACACACACACACAACATTGAGGTTTGTTTCGATAGTCGTTTATCGCAAAAATTTATACACACACGTGCAACCACACACACAAAACACCTAAAAATGCACGATTCCTTTATTCGATACACACACTCACACCATAAAAGAGAATATTGACGTCATATTTCAAACGTCCACTTTTTTCAGCGTTCTTTCTTCAGATTTCAAGATTTTTGAACAGACCGATAACAAGACTATCGTGCGTTTTTTCTCATTATTCTGTGATAAAAAATGTGTTATCACCTTCCATATCCCAACAAATGCCCTGAAGATGATCTAATTATAGATCGAAACACTGCAGTGTCGCCAATAAATCACCACTCAACTTATTTAAACCTGTTTTTTTTCAATTTTCTTAATACACTACCACACACACACCACACACACACACACACACACACACACATATATATAAATTATATATATTAAATGTATCACAACTTGGTATAATTCACCCACCCTATATTTCTTTAATCTATCCCTACCCTAACCACTTTCTTCCTTCATTCCTTCCTCCCTTCTTTCCTTCTTTTCCTATCTCCTTCATTCATTCTCTTTCTTCATTCTTTCATTCTTTTAGTCTTTCTTTTTGCTTCTTCGCCTTGATTCCTTCTTTCGTTTCTTTTTTCTTCCATCCTTTCCTTCATTATGGTGACTACGGCCGATTGCGATATAAATTTTCGAGAGAAAAAATATGACTGTTCAATAAAATATGATGGAAATTACTGAACGTACTTGATCTCGACGGATGGTGAATGAAGGTATAACACACACACAGACACACAGGGACACACACACACACACACACACATATTATATAATATATATTATATATATATATATATATATATATATAATATATATATATAATATAATATAATATATATATATAACTGTTTAGTTACAAAAGTATTTTCTCGGTGCTGATCGTGGCTGAAACCAGTATAGTGTCTAAAACTATCATGCTGAAGTCCCGGTTTCGATTTCTGTCGGAAGTAAATCGTTGTATATATCGCTGAGGAGCTAATAAAGTTTGAAACAGTCTGTACGATATTCTACACGCCGAGTAATTCTTTGCGAAATTCACTTTTCATTGTTATCTTCTATAATTATCGAATTTTATGCGATATTCGCATTGTAATGCTTCAAGCAAAATAATTAAAATATTAATATATATTACTATTTATGCAGCAATGCTTCTAAAAACTAAACAAACATAAAAAAATCTTATATATATTTTTATATATATGAGATATATTTTTGTATCTGTATCCGTTTTTTGGAAGTATATATTTTGGAAGTGCTATATTACGATAATGTTTACATAACTATATATATTATAATATATATATATATATATTATATATTAAATAGCAATTAATGCTTCCACCAATTGCCCAAACCTGTAAGTATTCCAAAAAACCGGATACAGATACAAAAATATATCTCATATATATATATGTCACCTAACTATGAGCATACGGAGACTCAAAATCAACAACAACAACAACACCAGCACACACACACACACACACACACACACACACATATATATATATATATATATATATACATAGTATATAAGGGTTTGTAATTTGCTAAGCATTGTGTTATATATTGTTTGCTTGTTGTTGAAGGCTATCACAATGGCAAGGTAAAGATATAAGAAGGTGTTGTTTGTTAACTGTGATTCTATTTCAATCTTAATATTGGATAAAATCCCCTCTACAGAACGCATTACTAGAACTAAGTTGTTGCTAGTGCCTGAGTCATTGTTCTATCTCATGCCTTCCAAATTCTGTGTTGTGCTGTGGGGGGCTGGGGCGCTTGTTATCATGCGGGCACAATCATCTGGAAACCAAATGGTTGTGAATGTTGTGTCACAAATAAATTAGATATCTAAAAACCTCTCTCATGCTTATTATCATTAGAACTCAGCTCTATTTTATATTGAGCATCTCTACCCAATCAGCTACTGCGTTTGGTACACCATTAGCTGAACATGACAATCCCCCCCCCACACCTATTATAATATATATATTATAATATATAATATATATATATATGCTCTATTTTTCACAATATCGATTGGGCCTTTTTATTACTACTTATGCTGCCTACAATTGACGTCGCAGTAAATTTCACTGAATATTTATATACTATATATATACTATATAATATATATATACTCCGTATACTATTAACAAAATATACTCAATATTTATATGCATGTCTTAACGTTGCTCAATTTTGTTGGAGCCGGGAGAATTGAAATGTATTTCTATGTTAATTTCACAAACCACCACCCGTAGTTTAAATGAGGTCCAAACATTTCCTTTCGTTAGAAAGCGTTACAAAATGATTTTTAAGGGTTTCGTCCGGCCTATTTATGTTTAAAAAGTTCATTCGCTTTTTGCAAACTCCCATTCCCTAATCTCAATTAGTTACCCAGAGATAAATGGGGACCCAATGGTTACTTTTTTTTAGTATAGTATATATATTATATATATATAATATGATATGATGATATATGACAGGCGTGTTTCCCTGGCCGGAATCAAAATTCTTTGACGCATTTTCATTAGACAGAGTTACTAACCACTAAGTTATCAGCCACCGACAAAGCAAGAGGTAAATTATAACTGTATGAATACATACACCACAGTTATATATGTCAAGTCACCAGAAGAGCCACATTCAATTTGTAGGAGAGCCTTGCAGTTTAAGCGTGATTTGGCGCCGTCAGTTAATTTTCCTCCTAGAGCTCTTACCAAACAATTATATATAGATTATATATTATATTATATAAATAACTTTTGGATGTTTTTATAGAAGCATTGTTATATTATTTACGTTTATATTTTGCTGAAGGCAAGACAATGGCGTATATCGCATAAAATCTATAATTATAGAAAAAATCATGACAAGTGTTAATCTCTGCAAAGAATTGTTCGGGTGTAGAACATCGTACAGACTTTTCACTGTTAGTTAAGTCTCGTCAGTTCGGAGGGAAATCGTAGTATACATCGCTGATGAGACTTAATAAATATATTAAGGAAAAATATAAAATAATAATAATAGATGATAATATTATATATATGTATATATGTATATATATACTATTATGGGTATATATAATATTATATATATAGAAGGGGAGAGAGAGAGAAGATGAATGTGAACAAAGCAGTTATTGACTTTTGCTAAGCTAAGTTTAGAAAATATAGCCAACCTCACCTGTGTGCCTCATATATCTAATGTTAACAAGGTACGAGCAGATCTTGGAGATGAGTCGATTCTGCACTGGGCGGCTACATATTGCCTTGTGTGCCATAATTAAAGCTAAGCTTAGTAAAACCCACTAGTCGTAGTCTGATATCTTTGTTTGCTTAACTCTCAGCGATTCTTGACCAGAGTAACCAGATAAGCACCCCAAATCATCAACTTAATGAAAGTTCATCATTTTTTACTCTATCGCCGGAACTTCGCTTTCAAATTTTTGTAAACAAATGATTTTAGATCTGAAGTTTATGGAGATGTTGAATTCCAATAAATTAAATAAATAGATGGTTGGTACATGTATCAAATTGAAAGTCGAATGGCAACTTTTTGTTAAGATAAATACTTGGTTTAATCGAAATGTGATGAATATTTGTCGAGACACTTACGATGATTTTAAAAAGCGAAAGACGGGTTGGTATACTAAAAAATAGTTTTTAGTAATCAGAGAGAAATGCAATAGTGTTTATTAAATAAACAAACAGTTTTTGATTTACAAAATATTGTTATGGTTATTTAAATAAAAGGATGTCGCTTCAGAAATATATGGCACACAATTTGTAAAAATAAGTTATAATTTGCAAAAATCGTCTGTTCGTTTATGTTTCAAAGTATTGGTTTGTTTGTTTGTGTTTACGGCAGATCAGACCTCAGTGAGGTCATTTAATGACGAGTAAAGTTTTGAAATAGAAGTAATTTTCAATGACAGCTGCATTGTTTGTTTTATAAATACATTTTTCTATTCAACGATAGAGTTGGTA
>CM042151.1:117975983-117988522 GCA_023376005.1 Doryteuthis pealeii | reverse complement strand
CTATATATATATATATCTATCATTATTATATTATTGTTCTTAATATTTTCTTAATATAATTTTATTAAGTTCTCATCACGATGTACATCCTAAGATTTCCTCCGAGCATCGAATTTAATAAAGTGAACAGTCTTGTAACGATGTTCTACAACACCGAAAATTCTTGTCGAGATTACACTGATCATGAATTATTCCTCTATAATTTATAGAATTTTTTGCGATATTACGCATTGGTACATTGGCCTTCAAAGCAAATATAAAGTAATAATATTCATCAATGCTTCTGATAAAAAACATTCCAAATGTTATTATATATTATATATATATATTATATATATATATAAACTTATCTATAGTATGTCTTGTAGAGCTCATCAGGAGGAAAATTAACTTGACGGCCGCAAACCACGCTTAAACTGCAAGGCTCTCCACAAATATTGATGTGAGCTCTCTGGTGAACCTTTGAATATATAATGTGGTGTATGTATTCATCAGTTAAATTCTACTACCTTGCTTGTCGGTGGCTGTAGCTTAGTGGTTAAGAACAAAAATTCCGGATCGTAGTTTTGATTCCAGGTCAGGGGAAACACAGACCCTGTCATATAAAGTTACTACTATATTATCTACATATATATAATACTAGACCAAAACGTAACACATTCGGGTCCCCCCATTTCCGCCCTGGTAAGTTTGAGCATAGGGGAAAGGAGGTTTGGCAAAGCGAAATGATATTTTCAAAAAATAAATTACGGACCGGACAGAAACCTTAAAAATTAATCTTTGTAATTTTGTAAGAAAGTGGATGTTTTCGACATCCTATTTAACTACGGTTGCTGGGTTGTGAAATTTAAAACATAGAAATACCATTATCAAATTCTCCCCGGCTCTCAATTCAAAATTGAGAAGTACACATGCAATAAAATTGAGTAATAATTTTTTTATATATACGGAGTATATTTTTTGAAAGTATCAGATATATAATACATGATATTATATTAGTATTAGTAGATGATAAGATGTATTCATAAAAAAATTCTGCACGTTTTCATTGTAAGCAGCATAAAGTATGTTAATAAAAGAGGCCCAATATTTTCGTGAACAATAGAGCATATATATATATATATATATATATATAATATATATATTATATATATATAGTGTGGTGGGGGGGATTGTCTACTGTTTCAACTTTTGCTGAGAAATGGCGGGTTTACCCAAAAAACCCGCAGTATTATTGCGTAGACGTCTCATATAAATAGAGCTGTTATATAACACACTCATAAGTACGATATAAATAAAGGGTTTTACCATATCTATTTATTCTGTAGAAGGGATTTTTATCCCGAATATTAAGAATTGAGAATAATTACAGGTTAACAAACACACCCACAGTTACCTTCTTTTTCCTTTTACACTTGCATTGTGATAGCCTTCAAAACCAACAACCAAACCAATATAAACACAATGCTTCAAAGCAATTACAAAACCTTATATCTATATATATATGTGGTGTGTGTGTGTGTGTGTTGTGTTTGAGTCTCCGTATGCTTTCTAGTTAGTATATATATATATATGAGATATATTTTGTATCTGTATCTGTTTTTTGTAAATAAACATATACCCAGGTTAGGCATTGGTGTGAAGCATTAAATTGCTATATTATATATAATATATATAATAATATATATATATATATATATATATCTTATTATAATGGAGATTGTGTGTTTTTCTGACTGTAACCGAAACTAAATCACTACTCAAGTCACAATTCCTTAGTAATTGACGCCACATTCACCATGAATTATCCTTATTTAACCATAATTATTAATAAAATTGTTTTCATTATTATACTGTTAACCATATCTACATACTAATAACATGCAATTGTATTTATATAATACAACAAAATAGCGGTTTTACTGTGTGAACGGAAGGCTAATTTGCATATTGATTAAAAATGTAATTTTAATAAATACATGCTTAGTATTATTGGTTTCTAAACTGTTTGGTTTTTTTAATGATATTAGCAAAAATCTCTTCAATGAATCTTAAATGAATCCATTAACAAGAAAAGATAACTGTAATTTATTCTTTACTTCCTCTTTTAACTAAATAGTTAAATCAGAAAATAACAATGAAAGACGGAGTGATAGAAGAGTAAGTTCAGTTGTTCTATTTTCGATTATATCCCCTCTGCTTCAATCTTTTTATCTGCATTCTTATTTAGTTCATTAGCCTTTCAATTTAATGTGATATTTCATTACATTAAAAGTAAATACTTGCACCCGGAGGTGCATATATTGCTAGTAATATATAACAACATTATCGTAATATAGCACTTTAATGCTTCACACCAATGCCCAAACCTGGTATATGTACTTCCAAAAAAACGGATACAGATACAAAAATATATCTCATATATATAAATATATATATAAGATTTTTTATGTTTGTTTATTTTTAGAAGCATTGCTGAATAAAGTATATATATTAAATATTTTATATTTTTGCTTGAAGGCAATTACAATGCGAATATCGCATAAATTCGATAATTATAAGAAATAACAATGACAAGTGAATTTCGCAAAGAATTACTCGGCGTGTAGAATATCGTACAGACTGTTTCAACTTTATTAAGTCTCATCAGCGATATATACTAACGATTTACTTCCGACAGAAATCGAAGCCGGGACTTCAGCATGATAGTTTTAGACACTATACTGTTTCAGCCACGATACAGCACCGAGAAAATACTTTGTAACTAGCAGTTATATATATATATATAATATATATATATATATATATATATATATATATATATATATATATATATATATATATATATATATGTGTGTGTGTGTGTGTGTGTGTGTTGTGTGTCTGTGTGTGTGTTATACCTTCATTCACCATCCGTCGAGATCAAGTACGTTTCAGTAATTTCCATCATATTTTATGAACAGTCATATTTTTCTCTCGAAAATTATATATCGGCAATCGGCCGTAAGTCACCATAAATGAAGGAAGGATGGAAGAAAAAGAACGAAAGAAGGAATCAAGGCGAAGAAGAAAAAGAAAGACTAAAAGAATGAAAGAATGAAGAAGAGAATGAATGAAGGAGATAGGAAAAAAGAAGGAAAGAAGGGAGGAAGGAATGAAGGAAGAAGTGGTTAGGGTTAGGGATAGATTAAAGAAATATAGCGGGTGGGTGAATTATACCAAGTTGTGATACATGTTTATATATATATATATATATATATATGTGTGTGTGTGTGTGGTGTGTGTGTGTGTGTGTAGTGTATTAAGAAATTGAAAAAAAACAGGTTTAAATAAGTTGAGTGGTGAGTTTATTGGCCGACACTGCAGTGTTTCGATCTATTAATTAGATCATCTTCAGGGCATTTGTTGGGATATGGAAGGTGATAACACATTTTTTATCACAGAATAATGAGAAAAGCAACCGATAGTCCTTGTTTATCGGTCTGTTCAAAAATTTTGAAATCTGAAGAAAGAACGCTGAAAAAAGTGGACGGTTTGAAATATGACGTCAAATATTCTCTTTTATGGTGTGAGTGTGTGTATCGAATAAAGGAATCGTGCATTTTTAGGTGTTTTGTGTGTGTGGTTGCACGTGTGTGTATAAATCTTTTGCGATAAACGACATAGAAACAAACCTCAATGTTGTGTGTGTGTGTGTGTGTGTGTGTGTGTGTGTGTATAAATGTTCAGTAAAATAAGTATATATATATTCAATTCCTAGACGAAGCTGTTGGCATTTCACATAGCGCTAATATCCTTGGGAAAGATATGAATCAATATATATTCTCCCTCCAGCTATGGGTTAAATAGTAGGGCAGACTGGGCCCTTCAGCCTTGGGTAGGTAACCAGTCTAGGAGAGGGATTACTCTGAATTCAAAATTCCCTCCAGCTATGGGTTAAATAGTATGGCAGACTGGGCCCTTCAACCTTGGGTAGGTAACCAGTCTAGGAGAGGGATAACTCTGAATTCAAAATTCCTGAGGTCGGTCGTTGATTGTGTTTGTGGCAACCCTTGATGCACCAATTCTTTCCTATCAACTGTGCCAAAAAGTGTGGATGGTCTAACACAAGCCTTCACCACTATAAACAAATCACTGTGTGGGTGTCCATTGTGTGTGTGAACCCTCATGCATCGAAAATCGACGAGAGAGTCCATAATAATATATATATATTTATACATATATATATATAAATGTACAGTAAAATGTGTGTATATATATATATATATATGTATATATATATATATACACATATATATATATAAGTAAATTAAAAGTAAAGTTGTCGGGGCGGCCTAAAGTCGGTATCAGCCAGTCAGCAAGGGAGTCTATCCCCCTTTCAATAACGCTAGACCAAGGAGATTGATTTTTAGCATCTGAGGTGGAGCGCCACACCTACCAACAGCTCCTTACTTTACCGCACAGATCCCTGTGCTACTCATACGCTGAGTTGGCGAGGACCGGTATCGAACTAGGAACCTTGTGGTTTCTAGCCGAACGCTCTACCGACTGAGCTAACCCGGCCCTCAGTAAAACAAACAAACAAAAAATACAAGAAAATAACGACTGCAACTTATTCTTATCTGGATGATGAATGTAAGTATTACATTCCTATATAATTCGTTTGTATATTATCAAAGTTATTTTCCTCAAGTGGAATATTTTGGACAAGCACCAAACACAATTGGTAAATACCGTTTTACCAAAAGATCATCGACCCCATCTTATTTTTTATTTTTTTTTTATTTTCTTTATTGGAAAACTTTTTTCTCCGTCCCAGTCATTATCTGTTTTTATTTTTTTTTATTTTTTTTATTTTTGTATTTATCTATTTATTTATTTATTTTACAATTTTACAGAAAATCACACAAAATCTTCAACATCATGGCAATCGGCGATTTTTTACAAGGTCATGATTGTAACATCTAGTGCCAGTATTAAAGAAGCCCTCCCACTATATAAAAAAACCGTCTCTGGACAATCTATTAATAATGGAGATTCGCTTCCGGTTTTTGTCTGTAACAAAAATTACGTCACTATACCCAAAATTATCATAACATAGAATAAATACACTCAAAATTTGAACATGCAGCATTAGACAGTCCTCATTGTTTTTTAAAACAAGTTTTAAGAAATACATGACTGGTATTATATCTATATATAGTTTGTTTTATTTTAATACATATTTAAAGTTTACATTTCAATTGTTTTATTTTTAATCCTTTAATGAATTTGATGATTTTACTTACTTAGGGTACAAACTCGCTGACATTGAATTTTTAACTCCCACCCCTCAGGCAATATGTTTCAAAAATCTATTTTTACATCGCCTGGACGGCGTTTTTTATTTTGCTAGTAATTACAATGGAACAGTGGATTTTAAAAGTACAGGGATACTAATGAAACCAAGTTACGAGTGACCCTGTTACATAATTCATGGGTAGCCTAAGAATTGCGTATGTAGTGTAGCTGAATTTTGAATTGAGTTCGTTGGAAATTCAAAATCGGGGCGGGGGTTAAAAAGGAAAGTTACTGTCGACCTTCATGACTAGCAGATGGTGACCTCTACTTGACCTCTCCAAAACCCATCAATAGAAGCATGTGACAGAAATTGGGGTTAAATCCTACTTAACGGACATAAATTCCGAAAGAAAAAAAATACTAAAAATCAGCGAATTAACCGAATTTAATGAAATTTTCAGTGTTGATATATTAATGAATAAACAATATAATGCACCAGTTATTTTATTTGAAAACTCTCACATTTTTTCAGGTTAGTTAACTTTGAACCACGTATCTTTGAGGCGTAACACGGATTCACAAACATACGTGGTTCAAAGTTAATTGACCTGAAAAAAATGTAAGAGTTTTTAAATAAAATTATTTTATTTAAAATCTTTTACATTTTTTCAGGTCAATTAACTTTAGACCATGTATGTTTGTGAATCTTTGTTATGCCTCAAAGATACGTCGTTTAAAATTAACTGACCCGAAAAAATGTACCTTTACTCCCAGGTCCAGGAGAAAAGAAAATACAAAACAAAAAAGAGAGTGAGAGAGAGAGAGAGAGAGGGGGGGGAATATAAAACAAAAAGAGAGAGATAGAGAGAACGAGAGAGAGAGGGAAAGAAGAGAGAGGGAGAGGAAAAATATAAAACAAAAAATCATGGCCCTTCAGGTCTCCAGGACTCTTCTGAGTATTTCTGCTCTTCTTAACAATAACAATTGCCGTTCTTAACAATATAGTTGTCTGGGTGGTCTTTATTCTTCCTCCGATTTCCAATTTTATCATTTACTCCTTTTGAGTTTTCACATCAGCATTAGCTGATGGTATTTCACTGGAGTCTGAATGACAGCAAGTCTCCTCAGGTCTCCAGGACTCTTCTGAGTATTCTGGCAGATTGCAGCAGTGCAGTGTTCTGAATGGTTTCAACCCTTCCTCTGATTTCCAAACTTTCCAAACCCTTTTCCAATCCTTTTGGGACTGTTCCAAGTGCACCAACTACAATTGGTATAACTTTCACTTTCATATTCCATAACTTTTTCAGTTCTCTGGCAAGGTCCAGATATTTGTCCATTTTTTCATT
This sequence comes from Doryteuthis pealeii, assembly GCA_023376005.1. Classification (NCBI taxonomy): domain Eukaryota; kingdom Metazoa; phylum Mollusca; class Cephalopoda; order Myopsida; family Loliginidae; genus Doryteuthis; species Doryteuthis pealeii. The sequence continues at coordinate 117,981,896 of CM042151.1, read as the reverse complement.
TTCCTTTAGCTTCACCCTGTGATCTGTTGGCACTGCAAAATCCACCAGTTGACAAGTTCTTTCTCTTTTGTTTATCAACACTAGATCTGGTCTTCTTGCTGGGATAAGGTGATCCGTTTTTATTTCAAAGTCGCAGAGAATTTGATGCGTTTCGTTCTCAAGAACAGATTCTGGTTTATGCATATACCATTTTGTTATATGGTTAAAATTTAATTTTTTGCATAACTCCCAGTGGATCACCTTCCCAACCCAGTCGTCTCTAGTTATGTATTCTCGTTGTGCTAGTTTGCTACATTTATTATTAATTATTATTATTATTATTATTATTATTATTATTATTATTATTATTGTTGTTGTTGTTGTTGTTGTATTTTTTTTTCTTCCTTTCTTTTTTTCTTTTTTTTTCAGATCATTGTAATTCACTGCGCGGATGCACGTTCACAATGATAGGAAGCGACATCTAGCTGACACATGGCAAATCAATCTGTTCATCAAGTGTTGAACTTCACCGTTTCATCACCAGAGGGCGCTCGGTCGATAGACAAGGTTTACATACTGGATTGTTCTAGAACAAATTGTCGGTTCACAATGGTTGTATACACATAACGGCACATTGTTTGCACCTTCACTGAAGATTGAACCCACTGAATGCTGGAAGCCCTGTCGGGTGTAGCTTTAAAATAAACCGATTTCACCTCTGCAGATGAGAAAGCCTCCCCCCAATGGGGCCACCTGTTGACCGTGGTTGGCGACCCGTGATGCTTAAGGATGGAACCCTGGGGGATGAGCAGTTCATGACTTGCAGCACTCCACTTAGGCCCTTACTTAGGCAAGACGGGTGGTCGTAGAGGCCCCCCTCCGATTAATGAATCAGTGATCAGCTAAAGAACCAAGTCTTACTTAGCTGTAGGGAGAACGGATAGATTAATTCCCAAAAAGCATTCCCCTCCAACTCGGACCGGTAGTCCTTGGTAGGGTCCAAAAGGACTCCCCGTGATGTAGTGGCTAAAGGGTGGACTGCGACATCGTAGTAAACAAGTTCGAACTCCAGTCGCACTATTGTGTTCACTTTAGGACTAATAACATTGGGAAAGGTATGAAGTCATAATTTCTCCAGTTATGAAATACGGTGTACCACTGCTGTTAATATACAAGGATGACTTTGGCATTAAATAACCAACGAAGTTTGATATGCCATTAAACAAAAAGAAACCTGTTAGGATCCAATCAATAGATTTGTTTGAAAAGTATATTTATTAGATTGGAATACGTAATATCATTACTGTGTTCAAAATCTCAAGAAACTACATTATATATATATATATATATATATATATATATATATATATATATATATATATATGTGTGTGTGTGTGTGTGTGTGTGTGTGTGTGTGTGTGTAAAAATGGAATTGAATCCGACAATATGAGGAAAAATGAGTAAAGAAAAGAAAAGTAAATGGATAAAATGAATTTAATCGATATCACATTAATCGATATCACTTACACATGTGTTTCGGTCAGTTTATGTGTGTGAAAATATTTCGCACACATACAAGAATCGACCTTCATCAGAATGAACATTTATTTAACATTTTATATTATTTTAGTTAACATAATATTTTAGTTAACATTTAAAAATAAATGTTCACTCTGATGAAGGTCGATTCTTGTATGTGTGCGAAATATTTTCACACACATAAACTGACCGAAACACATGTGTAAGTGATATCGATTAATGTGATATCGATTAAATTCATTTTATCCATTTACTTTTCTTTTCTTTACTCATTTTTCCTCATATATATATATATATATTATATATATATATATATATATATATATATATATATATATATATATATATATATATTAGTGTTAGATGGGAGTACTTCAAACCGTGTAAGTTTGTGCAAATTATTTGTATTAGGAATAGTTACTTGGTTCGTTGGCTGGTTAGTGTTTAAGAACATATAACACCCAGTGGTTTATCTAATGCTATATATATATATATATATATATATATATATATATATATATATATATATATATATAAAATCTCTGACGCCATGACATCTTTTTCCCCCTGCCTCTTACCAATACACACACACACACACACACACAACCTTAAGGTTCATTTCCGCTGTCGTCCTTCGCAAAAAAAATTATACACACACACACACAACCACACTCCTAAAAAAATGCGCAATGTTTCCTTTCGATACACACACATACACCATCCCATACCAACGCCGTAAAATAGAATATTTGACGTCATATTTCAAAACTGTTCTTCTTTCAAACTTCAAAAATTTTTAAACTGAATAACACATAACTACCACTCGCTTTTCTCGTTATTCTGTGATAAATAATTTATTATCACCTTCCATATACCAACAAATGCCCTGAAGATGATCTAATTAATAGATCGAAACACTGCAGCGTCAGCCAATAAACTCGCCACTTAACCCATTTAAACCTGTGTTTTTTTCATTTTTCCTAATATATATATATATATATATTATATATATATATATATATATAAAGTCTTCGCGACTGAAATATTTTTGAATAAATTTTTACAGTTGTAAAAATAAGAAATAAATCAAATTATTTATTAGAGAAACTAGCAAATATATGCACCCTCCGGGTGCAAGTATTTTTGTTAAATTTTATAATAAAATATCATATTAAATTAGAAAGGCTAATGAACCTGAATAAGAATGCAGATAAAAAGATTTTGAACAGAGGGGGTATTATCGAAAAATAGAACAGCTTTGAAACTAACTCTTCCATCATTTTCCATTACTCCCGTCTTTCATTGGTAAATTTTCCTAATTAAACTGTTTAGTTAAAATAGGAAGTAAGGAATAATTTTACAGTTATTTCTTCTTGTTAAGGGATTTATTTTAAGATTTATTGAAGAGATGTTTGCTCATATTCAATAAGATAAAACCAAACAATTAGAAATCAATAATACTAAGCATATATTTATTAAAATCAATTTTTTAAGATCAATATGCAAATTAGTCTTCCCATTCATACTGTAAACCGCTCTTTTGTTGTATATATAAATACAATTGCATGTTATTAGTATGTAGATATGGTCAACAGTCTTAATGATGTAAAACAATTTTATTAATGATTGAGGTTTAAATAAAATAAAATCAGGGAGAATGTGATGTAAATAACAAAGGGAATTGTAGCTTGTATAATAATATAGTTTCGGTTACAGACAGACAAACACACAATCTCTATTATAATAAGATGTATGGATTATTTACTCAGACTTAAGTTGATGAAGGATTTAAGAAATACATATTTTAAATTTAAATAGATGAAATAGAATAAAATAAAATATTTAGACTGTAAATGGTTAAGTGTTATTTTTCTTTATCAATAATTATAGATTGACTTGAAATTTTAAATGGGTATGACATTTTTTTAAATTAATTATATATAAAGATAAATATTATCCTTATTATAGATACTAGCAAATATATGCACCCTCCGGGTGCAAGTATTTAAGTTTTAATGTAATAAAATGTTATATTAAATTAGAAAGGCTAATGAAACTGAATAAGAATGCAGATAAAAAGATTTGGACTAGAGGGGGTATGATTGAAAAATAGAACGACTTTGAAACTAACTCTTCCATCATTTTCCATCCCTCCCATCTTTCATTGGTAATTTTTCCTAATTTAACAATTTAGTTAAAATAGGAAGTAAAGAATAAAATGACAGTTATTTATTCTTGTTAATAGATTTCTTTTAAGATTTATCTCCGAGATTTTTTCTCATATTCAATAAGATAAATCCAAACAATTAGAAATCAATAATACTAAGTATATATTTATTAAAATCAAATTTTTAATATCAATATGCAAATTAGTCTTCCTATTCATACTGTAAACCGCTATTTTGTTGTATATATAAATACAATTACATGTTATTAGTATGTAGCTATGGTCAACAGTATTAATAATGTAAAACAATTTTATTAATAATTGAGGTCTAAATAAAAATAAAATCATTGAGAATGTGATGTAAATAACTAAAGGGAATTGTGACTTGAGTAGTGATATAGTTTCGGTTACAGACAGACAAACCCACAATCTCCATTATAATAAGACTAGCAAATATATGCACCCTCCGGGTGCAAGTATTTAAGTTTTAATGTAATGAAATATCGTATTAAATTAGAAAGTCTAATAAGAATGCAGATAAAAAGATTTGAAACAGAGTGGGGGCACTAGAAAAATAGAAATGAAACTTACTCTTCCATCACTCCCGTCTTTCATTGCTAAATTTTACTTATTTAACTATTTAGTTAAATTAGGAAATAAAGAATAAAATTACACTTATTTTTTCTTGTTAATGGACTTCATTTAAGATTCATTGGAGAGAGTTTTGCTTATATTCATTAAAATAAAACCAAACAGTTAGAAATCAATAATACTAAGCACGTATTTAATAAAATTACATTTTTAATATCAATATGCAAATTAGCCTTCCCGTTCACACTGCAAACCGCTATTTTTTGTATATATAAATACAATAGCATGTTATTTGTATGTAGATATGGACAACACTAATAAAAAGGTGAAGCAATTTTATTAATAATTGAGGTTTAAATAAAAAAATAAAATCATTAAGAATGTTATGAAAATAACTATGTTAATTGTGACTCGATTAGTAATATAGTTTCGGTTACAGACAGACAAACCCACAATCTCCATTATAATAAGATATTACATAATTTAAAATTGTCACTATAAAGTGTTCACCTTGAACGTATTGCTTTAGGGAGCAAAGTAAAAATATGCAAAAAGTTAGCATTTCATCTGCCTACAATCTAAATTACACAAATTTCACAATCTATCACACAACACAAACATGTAAATTACTTAATGTTTTTCTGATTTTTTTAATTACCACTCATTTACATACATTTCTGTAATTATCAGCATTTTAAATTACTACACCTATATATTTTCCTTCATCGAAATTTGTGATCACCAAACATTTGTTGAAATCAAAAGTTTTTTTCAAAGAAATACATAAGAGCTAAGCCTATTACTTTTTATTAGATTTCTAAATTTCCCCGTTTCAAATAATAAAATACTTTTTTTTTTCAAATTTTCAGAACCTAATCAAATAAGATTAGAATATTGAAATTAAAAATATTTCTATGTTATTTTTTTTAGCAAAGAAGTGATGTTTCCTTTATCCAAGTTCATTATAAAATACTAGCAAATATATGCACCCTCCGGGTGCAAGTATTTATGTTTTAATGTAATAAAATATCGTATCAAATTAGAAAGGCTAATGAAACTAAATAAAAATGCATATAAAAAGATTTGAAACACAGGGGGTATAATCGAATAATAGAACAACTGAAACTTACTCTTCCATCACTCTTGTCTTTCATTTTTATTTTTTCTAATTTAAGTATTTAGTTAAAGAGGAAGTAAAGAATAAAATGACAGTTATTTTATCTTGTTAATGGATTTCATTTAAGATTCATTGAAGAGATTTTTGCTTATGTTTATTAAAATAAAACCAAACAGTTAGAAATCAATAATACTAAGCACATAATTATCAAAATCACATTTTTAATATCAATATGCAAATTAGCCTTCTCATTCGCACAGTGAACCGCTATTTTGTTGTATATATAAATATAATTGCATGTTGTTAGTATGTAGATATGCTTAACAGTATTAATAATGTAAAACAATTTTATTATTAAGAGGTTTAAATAAAAATAAAACCATGGAGAATATGACGTAAATAACTAAGGGAATTGTGACTTGAGTAGTAATATAGTTTCGGTTACAGACAGAAAAACACACAATCTCCATTATAATAAGAGATATACATTAAATATAATTAATATATAATTACATTATGC
>CM042151.1:117958483-117970983 GCA_023376005.1 Doryteuthis pealeii | reverse complement strand
CATATACTCTGCGAATGTAGCAAACTAGCACAACGAGAATACAAAACTAGACACGACTGGGTTGGGAAGGTGATCCACTTGGAATTATGCAAAAAACTAAATTTTGACCATACTACAAAATTGTACATGCATAAACCAGAATCTGTTCTTGAAAATGAAACGCATAAAATTCTCTGGGACTTCGAGATAAAGACGGATCACCTTATCCCAGCCAGGAGACCAGACCTAGTATTGATTAACAAAAAAAAACATGTCAACTTGTGGGCTTTTCGGTTCAAGCAAATCACAGGTTGAAGCTGAAGGAAAATGAAAAGATGGATAAATACCTGGACCTTGTCAGAGAATTGAAAAAGCTGTGGAATATGAGAGTAAAAGTGATACCAATTGTAGTTGGTGTACTTGGAACGGTCCAAATAAACTTGGAAAAAAGACTGGAGGAACTGGGAATCAGAGGAAGAATTGAGACCATCCAGACTACTGCATTGCTGCAATCGGCTAGAATACTCAGAAAAGTCTGGAAACTGAGGAGACTTGTTGTCACTCAGCCCTCCGGTGAAATACCATCAGCTTACGCTGATGTGAAAAACGCAAAAGGAGTGAAATAAAAGGACTAGGAAAATGATGTTCAAGGCTCTACACCCTAGAGATGATAAAGATAAACTATATGTATCAAGAAAAGAAAGTGGAAAAGTTATTGCCAACATAAAGAACTGCGTAGATGCCACAATCCAAGGACTCGAAGAATACACAAAAAGAGCAAAGAAAGATTACTTATGGCAGCCAACAACAGCAGATGTAATATATAGACAAACAGAAAAACAACAAAAACTAGAAAACAAAAGTGGGAAAAAAATAATCTTATGGGCACTTCAAACGACAAATCGGAGAGGTTGCACATAAAAAGATTGGACATGGTTAAGAAGAGGAAACCTCAAGAGAGAAACTGAATCACTAATAATTGCTGCACAAAATAATGCCTTAAGAACAAATTATATCAAAGCAAAAATTGATAAGACGCAACAAAACAGTAAATGTAGACTGTGCGGTGACAGAGATGAGACTGTAAAACCATGTATTAAGTGAATGTAGCAAACTAGCACAACGGGAGTACAAAGCTAGGCACGACTGGGTTGGGAAGGTGATCGACTGGAAATTATGGAAAAAACTAAATTTTGACCATACAACAAAATGGTACATGCATAAATCAGAATCTGTTCTCATTTTCAATGCTTTTCTATGTATATTTTAATCTTTAAATATCATCGAATATAAATCAGATCTTCATGGTTTTTGCACAAAAAGCAAGCCCTGGTGATATTTAATGTGTATATATATATTTAATTTATCGTTGATTGTTTTATTTTAGTAGTTTCATCTGGATATAGCAATAGCATAATCTTTACAGATCATTGCCGTCCCTCACAATCCCACAACACCACCACCAAAACCCTTCCTTGCATAAGCCCTCAAATGACTCATCAAACCTGCTACAGATCCACAAAGTTTGATGCAAATATGACATTGAAAAGACTTCCTTCCGTTAAATGAGATGATTCAGATGAATCAGATGAATCAGATGATAAAATTTGATGCTTATGCACCACCATGTGTCTCTTAAGACCAGAAGCCGACTTACAGACCTTGCCACAGATAGCACAAGACACATTGTTTGCTCCTGGAATCTGCATGGATTGACCCAGGTGAGACTTCCTATGATTGACATATCCAACCTTAGAAAGCAAAACTCGACCATATGTCAGACATTTCCAACCCTCCATGTTCTCTCCAATATGACAGGTGTATCCCTTTCGAAGTTGACGCTTTATGTTTTCATGCACGATTCTTTCACTCTCAAAACTGGTACAGCCATCATCCACATGAACTCTCCAGTCAGTTCTATCCAATTCCAGCTTTTCCCAGTTGTTAGGATTTATTTTTATTTTGACAAGGTTGTTTTTTAAGCAATCCTTATACCTCTTCCTAGGCTTATGCTGCGGCCTTTTGCCATCACGCAGCTGACCGTAAAAGAGTTGCTTTGGCAATCTAGCATTTCTCATACGCACAACCTGACCTGCCCAACGCATTTGAGCCGTTATGATATCCGGACATACATACATACCTACATACATACATACCAACTGTCCGTTATATAAGTATAGATGGTACGGTTATTCGATATAGATAAAATATAAATTCGCAAATGAGACTAGCTTACATGTTCATCGGTTCGTGTTTCATAATCTATGTCGTAAGTAAGTAAGTAAGTAAACTCGTCGGTGTGGCCTAAATTCGGTATCAGCCAATCAGCGAGGGAGTCTATCCCCTTTTCACTAGCGCTAGACTAAGGGGATTATTTTAGCGTCTGAGATGGAGCGCCACACCTACCATCAGCTCCTTACTTTACAGCACAGATCCCTGTGCTACTCATACGCTGAGTTGGCGAGGGCCGGTATCGAACTTCGTTTCCTTTTAATAGAATAAAATAACATTTCTGATTTAAATACTGAAAACGGTAAATTTTCTAACTAATTTACAGGTTAAGTTTTGCGAAAACGAGGATTTTAGGTAGTAATATCTCATCCACAGAAAGCAATGTTAATACACGAATAAGAAAGGCATGGTCGGCCACAAACAAATTATCAATCATATGGAAGTCCGATCATTCTGACAAGTTAAAGCGACAATTCTTCCAGGCCGTGGTTATATCTGTACTGCTGTATGGCTGCACCACTTGGACACTAACGAAGTGCCTTGAGAATAAGCTGGATGGGAGCTGCACAAGAATGCTGCGTGAAGTGTTGAACAAGTCATGGAAACAGCACCCCACAGGGGATCAGCTGAATGGCCACCTGCCCCCCATCTCACAAACCACCCGAGTGAGATGGACTAGGCATGCAGGACACTGTTGGAGAAGCAAGGGCGAGCTCATAAACGACATTCTCCTGTGGAAGCCAACACATGGGCATGCTAATGTGGGCCGCCCAGCAAGGACCTACATTGACCAGCTATGCGAGGATGCTGGTTGCTTCGCAGAAGACCTCCCAGGGGCAATGAGTGATAAGGAGGGTTGGCAAGAGATTGTCATGGATATACGTGCTGCATGCATGACATAATGATTATGATTAGTAGACGATCTTTAATGTTATTTCCTCAAACAATGGTGCTAGTAAAAGAAGAAGTAAAAGATCTAATTTTTGGTATCAGTATTCAGTATACTAACACACAACTTTCGCATAGATGGAGAATTTGATATTTTTTTTAAAGTGAAAAATCGACCTACTCTACTGGGAATCTACTGTCCATAACCAAAACATCTTTTCTATGATAAAAGTAAACGTTTAATCCGTATCCAATTATCCGGCAAATCCGGTGAATACGGACCACCTAAGATTGTCGGATAAATGGACCAGTGACCGTGTCATCGTTGTACTGTATTGTGTTACGATTTAAGCTGCTATAGAAATCAATAGGCAGGCTCTTCCCACTGATAACGTTTTCCAGGGTAATAAAACAAAATGGATGACGATCTGTCATCTGAAGTAACTGAATAGCCAGATTTATTACCCCCAATGAGACAATATCGAAGATGTGAAGCTCCGAGGGTAATGCCTTACACATAAACCACAACATATACAATGTGTGTGCGTATATATATGTATATATATATATATATATATATATATATATATATATATATATAATCCAAACGTCCAGAGAAGAAATCTTCCTTACGACACAATAGTTTTATCTAAAAAAAACTGTCGCAGTTTGAGAGCTCAATGTATGCTCTTAATGTGAGAGTCACAGAGCAAATATATAAGTAAAGAAATAACAAAAGACTTAGAGATTTAACTTTATAGTCTCTCTCTCTCTCTCTCTCTCTCACTCTCTCTCTCTCTCTCTCTCTCTCTCTCTCTCTCTCTCTGTGTGTGTGTGTGTGTGTGTATATATATATATATATGTATATCAAGTTTAGTAATACTTAGTTAAATAATATTTTCTTCTCTTTTCCCCTTTGTCTCTCACTCTCTCTTCCTATAATTCTGTTAGCGTTGTCATGGACCGGGTACTTCTGCTAGTAATCATATCATTTCTTCTTCTTTTTCTTCTTCTTCTTCTTCTTCTTCTTCTTCTTTCTTCTTCTTCTTCTTCTTCTCTTCTTCTTCTTCTTCTTCTTCTTCTTCTTCTTCTTCTACTTCTTCTTCTTCTTTCTTCTTCTTCTTCCATCCCCTTCTTCTTCTTCTTCTTCTTCTTCTTCTTTCTTCTTCTTCTCTTCTTCCGCATCGTATCTAAATACTAATTTGATCCTAACCCTAACCCTAACACTAAACCTAACGTTAACGCTAATACTAAATGAGTAATTAACCTAAAAATATCAAGAAATTTTTAATTATTTTTCTATTTCTTCTTCTTCTTTCTTCTTCTTCTTCTTCTTCTTCTTCTTCTTCTTCTTCTTCTTCTTCCGCATAGTATCTCAATACTAAATTTACTACTAACCCTAACAGTACCTTTAAGCCTAACCGTAATACGATATATGTAATAAAAACTCAAAATATCAAGAAGTTTTAAGTTTTTTTTCTATTTCATCTTCTTCTTTTTATTCATCTTCTTCTTCTTCCGCATCGTATCTCAATATTAAATTTAATCCTAACCCTAACCCCGATCCTATTACTAGGGTTAGGGTTAGGGTTAGGGTTAAATTTACTATTGATATATAGAAGAAGAGAAGAAGAAGAAGAAGAAGAAGAGAAGAAGAGAAGAAGAAGAAATAGAAAAAAACTTGAAATTCCTTGATATATTGGTTTTAGTACTCATTTAGGATTCGGGTTAGGGTTAGGGTTAGGGTTAGGGTTAGGGTTAGGGTTAGGTTAAAAATTTGTATTGAGATACGATGCGGAAGAAGAAGAAGATGAAAAAAAGAAGAAGATGAAATAAAAAAAAACTTGAAATTCCTTGATATATTTTTTTATACTCATTTAGTATTCGGTTTTAGGGTTAGGGTTAGGGTTAGGGTTAGGGTTAGGGTTAGGGTTAGGGTTAGGGTTAGGATTAAATTTAGTATTGAGATACGATGCGGAAGAAGAAGAAGATGAATAAAAAGAAGAAGATGAAATAAAAAAAAAACTTAAATTCCTTGATATATTTTTTTATACTCATTTAGTATTCGGTTTAGGGTTAGGGTTAGGGTTAGGGTTAGGGTTAGGGTTAGGGTTAGGATTAAATTTAGTATTGAGATACGATGCGGAAGAAGAAGAAGATGAAAAAGAAGAAAAGAAGAAAAAAAAAAACTTAAATTCCTTGATATATTTTTTTATACTCATTTAGTATTCGGTTTAGGGTTAGGGTTAGGGTTAGGGTTAGGGTTAGGGTTAGGGTTAGGGTTAGGATTAAATTTAGTATTGAGATACGATGCGGAAGAAGAAGAAGATGAATAAAAAGAAGAAGATGAAATAAAAAAAACTTAAATTCCTTGATATATTTTTTTAAATTTAGTATTCGGTTTTAGGGTTAGGGTTAGGGTTAGGGTTAGGGTTAGGGTTAGGGTTAGGGTTAGGGTTAGGGTTAAATTTAGTATTGAGATACGATGCGGAAGAAGAAGAAGATGAATAAAAAGAAGAAGAAAAAAAAAAAAAACTTAAATTCCTTGATATATTTTTTTATACTCATTTAGTATTCGGTTAGGGTTAGGGTTAGGGTTAGGGTTAGGGTTAGGGTTAGGGTTAGGGTTAGGGTTAGGATTAAATTTAGTATTGAGATACGATGCGGAAGAAGAAGAAGATGAATAAAAAGAAGAAGAAAAAAAAAAAAACTTAAATTCCTTGATATTTTTTTTATACTCATTTAGTATTCGGTTTAGGGTTAGGGTTAGGGTTAGGGTTAGGGTTAGGGTTAGGATTAAATTTTGTATTGAGATACGATGCGGAAGAAGAAGAAGATGAATAAAAAGAAGAAGATGAAATAAAAAAAAACTTAAATTCCTTGATATATTTTTTTATTACTCATTTAGTATTCGGTTTAGGGTTAGGGTTAGGGTTAGGGTTAGGGTTAGGGTTAGGATTAAATTTAGTATTGAGATACGATGCGGAAGAAGAAGAAGATGAATAAAAAGAAGAAGATGAAAAAAAAAAAACTTAAATTCCTTGATATATTTTTTTATACTCATTTAGTATTCGGTTTAGGGTTAGGGTTAGGGTTAGGGTTAGGGTTAGGGTTAGGGTTAGGATTAAATTTAGTATTGAGATACGATGCGGAAGAAGAAGAAGATGAATAAAAAGAAGAAGATGAAATAAAAAAAAACTTAAATTCCTTGATATATTTTTTTATACTCATTTAGTATTCGGTTTAGGGTTAGGGTTAGGGTTAGGGTTAGGGTTAGGGTTAGGGTTAGGATTAAATTTGGTATTGAGATACGATGCGGAAGAAGAAGAAGATGAATAAAAAGAAGAAGATGAAATAAAAAAAAACTTGAAATTCCTTGATATATTTTTTTAGTACTCATTTAGTATTCGGTTTAGGGTTAGGGTTAGGGTTAGGGTTAGGGTTAGGGTTAGGGTTAGGATTAAATTTGTATTGAGATACGATGCGGAAGAAGAAGAAGATGAATAAAAAGAAGAAGATGAAATAAAAAAAAACTTGAAATTCCTTGATATATTTTTTTTAGTACTCATTTAGTATTCGGTTTAGGGTTAGGGTTAGGGTTAGGGTTAGGGTTAGGGTTAGGGTTAGGATTAAATTTGTATTGAGATACGATGCGGAAGAAGAAGAAGAAGAAAAAAGAAGAAGATGAAAAAAAAAAAAACTTAAATTCCTTGATATATTTTTTTAGTACTCATTTAGGATTCGGTTTAGGGTTAGGGTTAGGGTTAGGGTTAGGGTTAGGGTTAGGGTTAGGATTAAATTTGGTATTGAGATACGATGCGGAAGAAGAAGAAGATGAATAAAAAGAAGAAGATGAAATAAAAAAAAACTTGAAATTCCTTGATATATTTTTTTAGTACTCATTTAGGATTCGGTTTAGGGTTAGGGTTAGGGTTAGGGTTAGGGTTAGGGTTAGGGTTAGGGTTAGGTTAAATTTGGTATTGAGATACGATGCGGAAGAAGAAGAAGATGAATAAAAAGAAGAAATGAAATAAAAAAAACTTGAAATTCCTTGATATATTTTTTTAGTACTCATTTAGGATTCGGTTTAGGGTTAGGGTTAGGGTTAGGGTTAGGGTTAGGGTTAGGGTTAGGATTAAATTTGGTATTGAGATACGATGCGGAAGAAGAAGAAGATGAATAAAAAGAAGAAGATGAAATAAAAAAAAACTTGAAATTCCTTGATATATTTTTTTTAGTACTCATTTAGTATTCGGTTTAGGGTTAGGGTTAGGGTTAGGGTTAGGGTTAGGGTTAGGGTTAGGATTAAATTTAGTATTGAGATACGATGCGGAAGAAGAAGAAGATGAATAAAAAGAAGAAGATGAAATAAAAAAAAACTTGAAATTCCTTGATATATTTTTTTATACTCATTTAGGATTCGGTTAGGGTTAGGGTTAGGGTTAGGGTTAGGGTTAGGGTTAGGGTTAGGGTTAGGGTTAGGATTAAATTTGGTATTGAGATACGATGCGGAAGAAGAAGAAGATGAATAAAAAGAAGAAGATGAAATAAAAAAAAACTTGAAATTCCTTGATATATTTTTTTAGTACTCATTTAGGATTCGGTTTAGGGTTAGGGTTAGGGTTAGGGTTAGGGTTAGGGTTAGGATTAAATTTGGTATTGAGATACGATGCGGAAGAAGAAGAAGATGAATAAAAGAAGAAGATGAAATAAAAAAAAACTTGAAATTCCTTGATATATTTTTTTAGTACTCATTTAGTATTCGGTTTAGGGTTAGGGTTAGGGTTAGGGTTAGGGTTAGGGTTAGGATTAAATTTGTATTGAGATACGATGCGGAAGAAGAAGAAGATGAATAAAAGAAGAAGATGAAATAAAAAAAAACTTGAAATTCCTTGATATATTTTTTTTATACTCATTTAGTATTCGGTTTAGGGTTAGGGTTAGGGTTAGGGTTAGGGTTAGGGTTAGGATTAAATTTGTATTGAGATACGATGCGGAAGAAGAAGAAGATGAATAAAAAGAAGAAAAAAAAAAAAACTTAAATTCCTTGATATATTTTTTTAGTACTCATTTAGTATTCGGGTTAGGGTTAGGGTTAGGGTTAGGGTTAGGGTTAGGGTTAGGATTAAATTTGTATTGAGATACGATGCGGAAGAAGAAGAAGATGAATAAAAAGAAGAAGATGAAATAAAAAAAAACTTGAAATTCCTTGATATATTTTTTTATACTCATTTAGTATTCGGGTTAGGGTTAGGGTTAGGGTTAGGGTTAGGGTTAGGGTTAGGGTTAGGATTAAATTTGTATTGAGATACGATGCGGAAGAAGAAGAAGATGAATAAAAAGAAGAAGATGAAATAAAAAAAAACTTGAAATTCCTTGATATATTTTTTTAGTACTCATTTAGGATTCGGGTTAGGGTTAGGGTTAGGGTTAGGGTTAGGGTTAGGATTAAATTTGTATTGAGATACGATGCGGAAGAAGAAGAAGATGAATAAAAAGAAGAAGATGAAATAAAAAAAAACTTGAAATTCCTTGATATATTTTTTTAGTACTCATTTAGTATTCGGTTTAGGGTTAGGGTTAGGGTTAGGGTTAGGGTTAGGGTTAGGATTAAATTTGTATTGAGATACGATGCGGAAGAAGAAGAAGATGAATAAAAAGAAGAAGATGAAATAAAAAAAAACTTGAAATTCCTTGATATATTTTTTTAGTACTCATTTAGTATTCGGTTTAGGGTTAGGGTTAGGGTTAGGGTTAGGGTTAGGGTTAGGATTAAATTTGTATTGAGATACGATGCGGAAGAAGAAGAAGATGAATAAAAAGAAAAGATGAAATAAAAAAAAAACTTGAAATTCCTTGATATATTTTTTTAGTACTCATTTAGTATTCGGGTTAGGGTTAGGGTTAGGGTTAGGGTTAGGGTTAGGGTTAGGGTTAGGATTAAATTTGTATTGAGATACGATGCGGAAGAAGAAGAAGATGAATAAAAAGAAGAAGATGAAATAAAAAAAACTTGAAATTCCTTGATATATTTTTTTAGTACTCATTTAGTATTCGGGTTAGGGTTAGGGTTAGGGTTAGGGTTAGGGTTAGGGTTAGGGTTAGGGTTAGGATTAAATTTGTATTGAGATACGATGCGGAAGAAGAAGAAGATGAATAAAAAGAAGAAGATGAAATAAAAAAAAACTTGAAATTCCTTGATATATTTTTTTAGTACTCATTTAGTATTCGGTTTAGGGTTAGGGTTAGGGTTAGGGTTAGGGTTAGGGTTAGGATTAAATTTGTATTGAGATACGATGCGGAAGAAGAAGAAGATGAATAAAAAGAAGAAGATGAAATAAAAAAAAACTTGAAATTCCTTGATATATTTTTTTATACTCATTTAGTATTCGGTTTAGGGTTAGGGTTAGGGTTAGGGTTAGGGTTAGGGTTAGGATTAAATTTGTATTGAGATACGATGCGGAAGAAGAAGAAGATGAATAAAAGAAGAAGATGAAATAAAAAAAAACTTGAAATTCCTTGATATATTTTTTTATACTCATTTAGTATTCGGTTTAGGGTTAGGGTTAGGGTTAGGGTTAGGGTTAGGGTTAGGATTAAATTTGTATTGAGATACGATGCGGAAGAAGAAGAAGATGAATAAAAAGAAGAAGATGAAATAAAAAAAACTTAAATTCCTTGATATATTTTTTTAGTACTCATTTAGTATTCGGTTAGGGTTAGGGTTAGGGTTAGGGTTAGGGTTAGGGTTAGGGTTAGGGTTAGGATTAAATTTGTATTGAGATACGATGCGGAAGAAGAAGAAGATGAAAAAAAGAAGAAGATGAAATAAAAAAAAAACTTGAAATTCCTTGATATATTTTTTTATACTCATTTAGTATTCGGTTTAGGGTTAGGGTTAGGGTTAGGGTTAGGGTTAGGGTTAGGGTTAGGGTTAGGATTAAATTTGTATTGAGATACGATGCGGAAGAAGAAGAAGATGAATAAAAAGAAGAAGATGAAATAAAAAAAAACTTAAATTCCTTGATATATTTTTTTATACTCATTTAGTATTCGGTTTAGGGTTAGGGTTAGGGTTAGGGTTAGGGTTAGGGTTAGGATTAAATTTTATTGAGATACGATGCGGAAGAAGAAGAAGATGAATAAAAAGAAGAAGATGAAATAAAAAAAAAACTTAAAATTCCTTGATATATTTTTTTATACTCATTTAGTATTCGGTTTAGGGTTAGGGTTAGGGTTAGGGTTAGGGTTAGGGTTAGGATTAAATTTTGTATTGAGATACGATGCGGAAGAAGAAGAAGATGAATAAAAAGAAGATGAAATAAAAAAAAACTTGAAATTCCTTGATATATTTTTTTAGACTCATTTAGTTCGGTTTAGGGTTAGGGTTAGGGTTAGGGTTAGGGTTAGGGTTAGGATTAAATTTGTATTGAGATACGATGCGGAAGAAGAAGAAGAAGAAAAAGAAGAAGATGAAATAAAAAAAAACTTAAATTCCTTGATATATTTTTTTAGACTCATTTAGTATTCGGTTTAGGGTTAGGGTTAGGGTTAGGGTTAGGGTTAGGGTTAGGATTAAATTTGTATTGAGATACGATGCGGAAGAAGAAGAAGATGAACAAAAAGAAGAAGATGAAATAAAAAAAACTTAAATTCCTTGATATATTTTTTTATACTCATTTAGTATTCGGTTAGGGTTAGGGTTAGGGTTAGGGTTAGGGTTAGGGTTAGGGTTAGGATTAAATTTGTATTGAGATACGATGCAAGAAGAAGAAGAAGAAAAATGAAGAAGATGAAATAAAAAAAAACTTAAATTCCTTGATATATTTTTTTATACTCATTTAGTATTCGGTTAGGGTTAGGGTTAGGGTTAGGGTTAGGGTTAGGGTTAGGGTTAGGGTTAGGATTAAATTTGTATTGAGATACGATGCGGAAGAAGAAGAAGATGAATAAAAAGAAGAAGATGAAATAAAAAAAACTTAAATTCCTTGATATATTTTTTTAGACTCATTTATTCGGTTAGGGTTAGGGTTAGGGTTAGGGTTAGGGTTAGGGTTAGGGTTAGGGTTAGGGTTAGTTTTATTGAGATACGATGCGGAAGAAGAAGAAGATGAATAAAGAAGAAGATGAAATAAAAAAAAACTTAAATTCCTTGATATATTTTTTTAGGACTCATTAGTATTCGGGTTAGGGTTAGGGTTAGGGTTAGGGTTAGGGTTAGGGTTAGGGTTAGGATTAAATTTAGTATTGAGATACGATGCGGAAGAAGAAGAAGATGAAAAAAGAAGAAGATGAAATAAAAAAAAACTTGAAATTCCTTGATATATTTTTTTATACTCATTTAGTATTCGGGTTAGGGTTAGGGTTAGGGTTAGGGTTAGGGTTAGGGTTAGGGTTAGGGTTAATTAAATTTGTATTGAGATACGATGCGGAAGAAGAAGAAGATGAATAAAAAGAAGAAAAAAAAAAAAAACTTAAATTCCTTGATATATTTTTTTATACTCATTTAGTATTCGGTTAGGGTTAGGGTTAGGGTTAGGGTTAGGGTTAGGGTTAGGGTTAGGATTAAATTTGTATTGAGATACGATGCGGAAGAAGAAGAAGATGAACAAAAGAAGAAGATGAAATAAAAAAAAACTTGAAATTCCTTGATATATTTTTTTAGACTCATTTAGTATTCGGGTTAGGGTTAGGGTTAGGGTTAGGGTTAGGGTTAGGGTTAGGGTTAGGATTAAATTTGTATTGAGATACGATGCGGAAGAAGAAGAAGATGAAAAAAAAGAAGATGAAATAAAAAAAAACTTAAATTCCTTGATATATTTTTTTAGGACTCATTTAGTATTCGGGTTAGGGTTAGGGTTAGGGTTAGGGTTAGGGTTAGGGTTAGGGTTAGGATTAAATTTGTATTGAGATACGATGCGGAAGAAGAAGAAGATGAAAAAGAAGAAGATGAAAAAAAAAAAAACTTAAATTCCTTGATATTTTTTTTATACTTTAGTATTCGGGTTAGGTTTGGGTTAGGGTTAGGGTTAGGGTTAGGGTTAGGGTTAGGATTAAATTTAGTATTGAGATACGATGCGGAAGAAGAAGAAGATGAATAAAAAGAAGAAGAAAAAAAAAAAACTTAAATTCCTTGATATTTTTTTTATTACTGATGTAGTATTCGGGTTAGGGTTAGGGTTAGGGTTAGGGTTAGGGTTAGGGTTAGGGTTAGGGTTAGGATTAAATTTTATTGAGATACGATGCAGAAGAAAGAAGAAGAAAAAGAAGATGAAGAAAAAAAAAAAAAAACTTAAAATTCCTTGATATATTTTTTTAACTGATTAGTATTCGGTTTAGGGTTAGGGTTAGGGTTAGGGTTAGGGTTAGGGGTTAACGGCTGTTAGGGGGTTAAGCGGGTT
>CM042151.1:117948376-117958383 GCA_023376005.1 Doryteuthis pealeii | reverse complement strand
AAAAAAAAGAGAGAGATGAGGCCGTGCGTGCAGTTGGCAGTTGATGAACTGAGGTCGCTGATGTGTGAAACCCGAGATGTAATATTTTACACTGGACGAAGTTAAAAACATATTTTAAGTGTGAAGCCTGATAATTGGAACGAAGTTAAGAGCATCACTAAAAACATATTTAAGGAAGCTGACCATCTCTCTCTCTCAATAAACTTTCATTGAGAAAATAAATTTACGTAAAGCAAGAAATACTGTCCACATCTTTATTTACTACACGCCAAAGAAATCGTACTCATGAATGAAAGTCATTAAAGTGTAAACTTGTCAACAAGTAAAATTGGCCGTAACGAAGGGCACGCGACGGCCGTACGTAAAGTGATATCTTCCCTTGACCAAAAGAAGTGGAGAAGAATTTTGGGGCTAAGAAGACGATGACTGCTAGATCTAGATCGTCTCAGTTGTAAACGAACGACCGTCCGCTAATTTAGATACTGTGAAAGGAATAACGACCGTACGTACGAAGATACGAATTGTAGTGCCGAGAAAGGAAAGGCGCTACGTTAAATACTACGAACTGGTCCCACTACGTTAAATATTCCTAATTGGAAGCCACAACGTTACAATGGTAAAAATCAAATTGTTTAGCGTTTATATGCAGCGTTTTTCACGCGATGGGAAATGTAAAGCTAAAAATTGTTTTTTTTTTAAAATTGTTTTGTTTAAAAAAAAACAAAAAAAAACAATTTTTAGCTTTACATTTCCCATCGCGTGAAAAACGCTTCATATAAACGCTAAACAATTTGATTTTTACCATTTCACGACTGGTTTTTGACATCTCAACCACTTCTCATCTGATGATTGGACTACCAAGAAACTTTAAGTTATGAGTGTGAAATCATAATATCACCATTAATTATAAATCTGCTCTGCTTTATTAGCATTGAGCACCTTTCCATGCAAATACTTTTCTCATTTTTTCATTCACTATTCATTATATATTATATATATATATATATATATTGACCCGAGTTCAATTCCTAGACAAGGCTGTTGGCATTTCACATAGCGCTAATACCCTTGGGAAAGGTATAAATCCATATATTCTCCCTCCAGCTATTGGTAGAATAGTAGGGCAGACTGGGCTCTTCAGCCTTGTGTAGGTAACCAGTCTAGGAGAGGGATAACTCTGAATTCAAAATTCCTGAGGTCGGTCGTTGATTGGGTTTGTGGCATTCCTTGTGCACCAATTCTTTCCTATCGACTGTGCCAAAAAGTGCGGGATGGTCCAACACAATCCTTCACCACTATAAACAAATCACTGTGTTGGTTGTTCACCGAATGAACACTCATGCGTCTAAAATCGACGAGAGAGTCCATATATCTATCTATCTATCTATCTATCTATCTATATATATATATATATATATATAGTATGATTATTTCTGCTTAAAATATTCAAAAATCTTGAAATTTAAGGGATGCCCTTTCAGAGAGCAAAGTCATGTCACTCTCTAGAAAAAAGAAATCAATAAAGTTGCTGTAGATGATGCATAGATCTTTGTAGGTTGCACTTTTTTTCTTACAATTCTTTTTACTTTTTCAAATTAAGATTTTTATCTATTTATTTATTCTATTTGATTATTTGCTCCCCTCCATTTTTAAAAAAATTTTAGAATTTTTATTTTCCGTGTTTTGCCAATTTTTCTTTATTATTTGAATGCCAAATCTTTAAATTTCAATTTATCTTCGTTTGTTGTTTCCACTGACATTGTGGTTTAGAAATCAAATTATTATTTGCATACGAAATTGTATTCAATAAGAAATTGGTGATATTCGCAGAATTCCGTCCCGAATTCCTGCCCTAAAAAACGCTAGACGGTGATAGCTGAAAAAAACGTAAATGTGATAAGTTGTAAACACGGTTTGTTTTGAATGGCTTTTTGCCGACAATTTTAGGGAGAATAAGTGCTTTTAAGCACTTATTCTCCCTAAAATTGTCGGCAAAAAGCCATTCAAAACAAACCGTGTTTACAACTTATCATATCGTCGTGTAATAAAAGTCACTAGAAGTGGAATATCAACCTACTCTAAACAAATCATAAAATCTAAGAAGTCCGTTTAGTGTAGGGGTTATGGGATCGGCCTGTCAGCTTGGCAGTCCAGTTTCAGGTCACGCACAGGGCGGTCTTCCGATCTATAGCTCTGCTGATGAGGCCTAATAGGCCGAAATGTACATACAGAAATTGATTTTTCTCGATTTGTTTAGCCATACATTTAATAGGTATTCCCGCCTAATTCATTATTAATTAATTAATTTTCAAAATTAGGTACGACTCCAATTAAGCACTTATTCTCCCTAAAATTGTCGGCAAAAAGCCATTCAAAACAAACCGTGTTTACAACTTATCATATCGTCGTGTAGTAAATGTGATATTTTACTCCCTCCTGTCCTTTTTCGACAAGTAAATGAGACAATATGACCTTTAGGCATCCCTTCTGCGATCTCGACTCGTGGGGACATTTTTTACATTTACACGGTCAAAATCCGGTTAATTGTTAACAGACGATTTTTAGAGTTTTTTTAAAATTATAAAACTAACCCCTAACCCTAACCCCTAACCCTAACCCCTAATAAACAACCGGATTTTTACGGTGTAAATGAGAAAAGTGTCCTTGTGAGTCGAGATCGCAGAAGGGGTGCCTAAAGGTCATATGGTCCAGTAAATGTAAATATTTTAATCCTTTGTCGATATTTTAGAATTTTTATTTTCCGTGTTTTGCCAATTTTTCTTTATTATTTGAATGCCAAATCTTTAAATTTCAATTTATCTTCGTTTGTTGTTTCCACTGACATTGTGGTTTAGAAATCAAATTATTATTTGCATACGAAATTGTATTCAATAAGAAATTGGTGATATTCGCAGAATTCCGTCCCGAATTCCTGCCCTAAAAAACGCTAGACGGTGATAGCTGAAAAAACGTAAATGTGATAAGTTGTAAACACGGTTTGTTTTGAATGGCTTTTTGCCGACAATTTTAGGAGAATAAGTGCTTTTAAGCACTTATTCTCCCTAAAATTGTCGGCAAAAAGCCATTCAAAACAAACCGTGTTTACAACTTATCATATCGTCGTGTAATAAAAGTCACTAGAAGTGGAATATTAACCTACTCTAAACAAATCATAAAATCTAAGAAGTCCGTTTAGTGTAGGGGTTATGGGATCGGCCTGTCAGCTTGGCAGTCCGGTTTCAGGTCACGCACAGGGCGGTCTTCCGATCACTACAAAAATATTTCAGTTTTTTTTCGGTATTTTCATTTTTTTCGACTATCAATTACAAATAAAAAAAGTAAAACATTTTTTTTCGGTATTTTTTATTTTATTTTAATATATTTATTTCCCACAATCAATTACAAATAAAAAGATCAAAATATTTAGATATTCTTTTTTATTTTAACTAAAACAACAGCTAGGGACTTCATTCGTAACTGTTGTTTTTAGTTGAAATAAAAATGAATATCTAAATATTTGGATTTTTTATTTGATTGTAATTGACTGTCAAAAAAAACAAAAAAATAATTAAAATACCGAAAAACCAAAAATATTTTTTTTTAGCAAATTGAAGGCGTTTTTATCGACAAATTATTTTTTTTAGTGGTTTGAAGGCGTTAAAAGTAAGCCATATTTTTTATCGACAAGTAAATGTAAATATTTAGCCCACCTCCTTAAAATATCTTAAAAACGGGGAGGGTTAGAATATTTACATTTACTTGTGAAAAAAAGACTGGAAGGAGTACAATACCGTATTTACGTTTTTTCAGCTATGGTTTTCTGAATGGTTTCAATTCTTCCTCTGATTTCCAAACTTTCAAAACCCTTTTCCAATCCTTTTGGGACCGTTCCAAGTGCACCAACTACTATTGGTATCACTTTCACTTTCATATTCCATAACTTTTTCAGTTCTCTGGCAAGGTCCAGATATTTGTCCATTTTTTCATTTTCCTTTAGCTTCACCCTGTGATCTGCTGGAACTGAAAAATCCACCAGTTGACAAGTTCTTTGTTTTTTGTTTATCAACACTAGGTCTGGTCTTCTTGCTGGGATAAGGTGATCCGTTTTTATTTCAAAGTCCCAGAAAATTTGATGCGTTTTGTTCTCAAGAATAGATTCTGGTTTATGCATATACCATTTTGTTGTATGATCAAAATTAAATTTTTTGCATAATTCCCGGCTGATCACCTTCCCAACCCAGTCGTGTCTAGTTATTATTATTATTCACACCTTTTGAGTTTTCACATCAGCATTAGCTGATGGTCTTTCACTGGAAACTGAGTGACAGCAAGTCTCCTCAGGTCTCCAGAACTCTTCTGAGTATTCTGGCAGATTGCAGCAGTGCCGTGTTCTGAATGGTTTCAATCCTTCCTCTGATTTTCAAGCTTTCAAAACCCTTTTCCAATCCTTTTGGGACCGTTCCAAGTGCACCAACTACTATTGGTATCACTTTCACTTTCATATTCCATAACTTTTTCATTTCTCTGGCAAGGTCCAGGTATTTGTCCATTTTTTCATTTTCCTTTAGCTTCACCCTGTGATCTGCTGGCACTGCAAAATCCACCAGTTGACAAGTTCTTTGTTTTTTGTTTATCAACACTAGGTCTGGTCTTCTTGCTGGGATAAGGTGATCCGTTTTTATTTCAAAGTCGCAGAGAATTTTATGTGTTTCGTTCTCAAGAATAGATTCTGGTTTATGCATATACCATTTTGTTGTATGTGGTCAAAATTAAATTTTTTGCATAATTCCCGGCTGATCACCTTCCCAACCCTGTCGTGTCTAGTTATTATTATTATTCACACCTTTTGAGTTTTCACATCAGCATTAGCTGATGGTCTTTCACTGGAAACTGAGTGACAGCAAGTCTCCTCAGGTCTCCAGGACTCTTCTGAGTATTCTGGCAGATTGCAGCAGTGCCGTGTTCTGAATGGTTTCAATCCTTCCTCTGATTTTCAAACTTTCCAAACCCTTTTCTAATCCTTTTGGGACCGTTCCAAGTGCACCAACTCCAATTGGTATCACTTTGACTTTCATATTCCATAACTTTTTCAGTTCTCTGGCAAGGTCCAGATATTTGTCCATTTTTTTTTATTTTCCTTCAGCTTCACCCTGTGATCTGCTGGCACTGCAAAATCCACCAGTTGACAAGTTCTTTCTTTTTTGTTTATTGGTCTGGTCTTCTTGCTGGGATAAGGTGATCCGTTTTTATTTCCAAGTCCCAGAGAATTTTATGTGTTTCGTTCTCAAGAACAGATTCTGGTTTATGCATATACCATTTTGTTGTATGATTAAAATTATTTTTTTTGCATAATTACCAGTGGATCACCTTCCCAACACAGTTGTGTCTATTTTTGTATTCTCGTTGTGCTAGTTTGCTACATTCGCAGAGTATATGGTTTACAGTCTCATCTCTATTCCTGCAAAGTCTACATTTACTATTTTGTTGGGTCTTATCAATTTTCGCTTTGATGTAGTTTGTCCTTATGGCATTATTTTGTGCAGCATTTATAAGTGATTCAGTTTCTCTTTTGAGGTTTCCTTTTCTTAACCATGTCCAAGTCTTTCCATGTGCAACCTCTTCGATTTGTCGTTTGAAGTGTCCATATAATTGTTTTTCTTCCCATTTTTGGATTCTCGTTGTGCTAGTTTGCTAGATTCGCAGAGTATATGGTTTACAGTCTCATCTCTATTCCTGCAAAGTCTACATTTACTATTTTGTTGGGTCCTATCAATTTTCGCTTTGATGTAGTTTGTCTATTATTATTATTATTATTATTATTATTATTATTATTATTATTATTATTATCTTGAAAGTATGTAATTACAAATTATAGTACTGAAATAGAACAATATGGCATCGTCACTCGAAAGACCAGAGTTTTCCAAACTGTGTGTAACGACACTTTAATGCCTCACCGTAGAGTTTCGGTATAGTTGTCTGTCATTAATTATTAACTCCATTTTTCATTGAATTATTTCATCTCATGAGTTTTGAATTATATATTCCGTTGGTTGGCTAACAACACTTAAGTAATTTGCCGCCCAAAATTATTTTTAAAAGTGTGTCACTAATGCAACATTTTGAAAACTCTGATTGAGAATAACACACAGGCAAAAAAACACATATCTTCATCCTCCATAAGGGATACACACATACAAGGGGATACACACATCTTATTATAATGGAGATTGCGCGGTTGTCGGTCCGAAGAAGAAGAAGGGGAGATGTTACATAATCATTAAAACCTAATGATTATGACAATAGTGTAGAAATCATATTAGTGCAGCTGATGGCCTTGAGGGTGAGTGACGGCGCTTGACCTCGATCTCACCTTGCGTTCTGGGGAGAATCGTGAGAAACGGAACCCCGATAGAAGCCCCTTCCGGTTTAAGGGGTAAGCAACTCAGTTAGTTAGAGTTAGAACTTAGAAGTGAAGCTAGCAAGATGTAAGGATCCGAGCGCATTGGCTGGTCTGGGGGTTTATGAATAAAGTAACATCAAAAGTAAATCGAAGTCTTGTGGTTATTACTAAAAGCTAACAATGACACAGGGCTTCTGATAAGGAGTGATCCCCAACAGAGACCAGACCCGAAGTCCCCAAGAAACACCACGACAAGACCAGACCAAGATAGATGATAAAAGAACCAAGCCGGCCAGAAGAAGATATGACCAGAGTAAGAAGAAAGAGAAGTATATAACATATAGATATTTGGTACCGTCAAAGAAAAGGTACTACGTTACAGAGAGAGAGAGAGAGAGAGAGAGAGAGAGAGAGAGAGAGAGAGAGAGAGAGAGAGAGAGAGAGAGATGGAATAAATTCTTGTGTAAAAAAAAAAACAGGACATGAAAAAGACTAAAAGTATTGAATGAATGAGACAAAGAAGAATGAAAAATAATGATGGTAAGAAAAATGACAAGGGAAATAAAAAGAAAGAGAAAAAGTGAAAGAGAATAAAAAATTCGCTTAGTTCTATAATAATCTATCCATTTATAAAGAGCAGTTGTGTGCATCTGTATGTCCGGAGGAAACTTCGAAAATAAAACAATTAACGACAAAGTAAATAAATAAATAAATATATACATCAAATATCACCAGGGTTTGGTTTTTGAGCAAAAATGATAGAGTTATATTTGGGAAGATATTTAAAAATTCAAATTTGAAAAGTAACAGAAGGGAAAGTCATTTGCATATTTTTTTGTTTATCTTTTTTTTTTTGTATGTTTTTTTTTTCGCTTTGAAATATAATATTGATTGATTGAATTAATTGCATCATTTATATCTTATTTTTAAAAAAAATTGTAAATCATTGAATGGAAATTTCTTACTATATTGTTATATATTTCAGTGGGGATTTTTATGGGGCAACCAGCAAGGATCTAACTCGCGATAAGTAATAATGGATCTGCGAGACTAGCTTTAAAAAAATTCCCCCTCTACCAAGGCGATGCCGAGTAGCCACTTCTAGTCGTTAATAAATCTAATTATCAACTTATTTATTAACGATGTCTCTCTTAAAGTCTGAATTTGATTTGCCTCAAAACAGCCCATATTATTAAGGTATTTGTCATGCATCCCACGTATGCAGGCGTGACACAAGGACATTTTTATGTGGGTCCCACTCACGAGCCGAGACTCATGGATGGTAGGTGCAAAAAATGCGTTGATCCCGTCGGCCATCACCCTCAAAGGGCGCCTCAGGCACTGGGCAATAAATCCAGCCCTGCCCCCTTAAAATCAAGGGAGCAGGTGTTGCCTGGGGGGATAGCCCCCTGGGATCAACGCCGTTAATTTCATTAATAGACACAGGCCCCTGTCAGGTCTTCCTCACGGAATCCAGTATCCGCGTAGAACTGATCAATGTAGGTTTTTATATGAATCAAAATAGTATGGTACAATATGTATATAAGCATTATAGAATAATGTGAATTAAAATAGATTTTGATTTGTTATGTTTTACGGCATATCAACCTCAGTGGGTCATTTAATGCCGATAAAGTTTTGAAATAAATCAATTCTTAATGGATAATACAATTTTTTTATAAATACATTTTTCTATTTAACCCATAGATGGGACCCTAACAGGTACTACCACTCCGGGTCTGAGTGGACCAGGGAGCAATGGTGATGAAGGCGTGCTCCACATTCCCCAAACCTCCAGAACTGGAACCTCACCATCAGATAGAGTTTAACGTCATTCCCAGGACATGTAGACCCGCAGCCACGGCCTTCTAGCACCCATATGATAAAAAGGGTTGAGGCTTGCCATAAGGGCAATAGGGCTGGGGCAATCATATAGGTGCTAGGGCTTGATGTGACCTGCCGATTGATCGGAGGAGGCCTCTCCGACCGCCCGTCTAGCCCAAGATAGGGCCAAAGTGGAATATTGCATGTCATGAACTGCTCATCCACCTGGGCTCTATCCTTAAGCATCACGGGTCGCCACCCACGGCCAACAGGTGGCCCCATTGGGGGAGTCTTACCCTTCTGCAGAGGTGCAGTCGTTGCATTCTAACGCCCCAGCCGACAGGGCGGGAAATAAAATAGTATGGTACAATAAATGGTAGCGTATAATATGGAGGATAAGGATATGGTATTCTATTAATTTAACACTTTGCCTACCAAATTTCCCCCACATATACCAAACCTTCTTTGTACTTTTACCAGTCTAATGGGATATTTTAAAGTTCACTATATATTCAACTCAGAACTCATTCTATTCAAATAAAGTCCTAGTTCTATTGTAATTTGAGTTTTTTCAGCTCAATTATAATGAACTAACCATCAGTTTTTGTACTTTGCTTACGGTAGGATCTGAGTGATGGGAGAGCCGCCGTGTGCGGATTACAGTAGACAAAGAGATAAATAGTATGATATATATGTGTACAGGCTTAAAATGTAAGCTTTCAAAAACAATGCCTTGCAACACTTAAGTGCGTAGCTAATAACCTTCAAAGCATATTGAATTACCGAACTTTTCATTGATATATTTTTTCTTTTTATACTCATTTTGACTTATACGTACGGCTTATATATTCGGTTTATATATTACTCTAAAACAGGGATCACCAAATTTTTTTTCACAGTTGTCCGGATAATTAGAAAAAATAACGAGCGCGGGCCGCATTATTATTAGTGTCAATACTTGCTTGCCAGAACGAAAGCTCTGAGAAAAAGATGTAAAACAAAATTTATCTTTTCATGTTAAATTCATGGATGAGTGACGTAAGATGCACAAAAACAAATTTAACCAAAATATTTATTTTCAAAACATTATCAAAGAACGTAACATTAGCAGAAATGTTCAGAAAGATTTGTGAAACTGAATTCAAATATTGTCCGCGGGCCTGATAAAAATGCATTCGCGGTTCGGATCCGGATTCGAATCGTAGTTCGGTGACCTCTTCTCTAAAGTAATATACATCACAGAATTATTTAAAAAAAATGTGTAACACACACACACACACACACACACACACACACACACACATATATATATATATATTCATATATATATATATATATATACATATCATGTAGGAAGCGCGTGGTGTAATGGTTAAAGTAATGGGAAATGGACTCGTCGCCCCGAGTTCAAATCCTGGACGTGGTAATTGCATTTCACTTAGCGCTAATACACTTGGGAAAGGTATGAATCCTACTCTCCCTCCAGCTATGGGTACATAGTAGGGCAAACTGGGCTCTTTAACCTTGGTTAGGCAACCGGTCTAGGAGAAGGAAAACTCTAAATTCAAACCTGTTGAACTCCGCTTAAGAAATTGACCTTGTGTCACATCCTGCTCGTGCGGAGGGGTTGATATATATATATATATATATATATATTATATATATCAACACGCATACACAGACCTCTCCACACACGTACACACGTACGCACAAATGCACCTACTCACGCAAATGTGTGTAAGTGCATACACACTACCGCATATATCTTCCACACGCAAAC
>CM042151.1:117928376-117943376 GCA_023376005.1 Doryteuthis pealeii | reverse complement strand
TACTATTGGTCGGTTTAAAAGATAGAGAAATAATCAAATACCAACAAAAAAAAAGAGATCCAGTCTCTACTGTATATTTACAATTAATAAACTTCATTCTTCTTTAAAGAATTACTTGAAGTTGAAAGAAAACGAAAAGATGGAAAAATACCTGGACCTTGCCAGAGGAATAAAAAAAAGTTGTAGAATATGAGGGTCAAAGTGATACCAATTGGAGTTGGTACACTTGGAACGGTCCTAAAAAGCTTGGAAAAAAGACTGGAGGATGTGGAAATCAGAGGAAGAATTGAGACCATCCAGACTACTGCGCTGCTGCAATCGGCTAGAATATTCAGGAGAGTCCTGGAGATATGAGGAGACTTGTCCGCAGACTCTAGTTAAATAACATCAGCTAACACTGTTGTGAAAAACTCAAAAAGGTAAATAATAATAATAATAATAATAATAATAATAATAATAATCCCCCCGGCCAGGAGACTGGACTTAGTATTGATGGACAAGAATATATATATATATATATATAGGCCAAACTTTTGTTTATAAAAAAAATGTTGTCAAAATGGAAAAAGCGACTAGAGAATAAACTAGATGGCAGCTGCACAAGAATACTGCGTGTGATCCTGAACAAGTCGTGGAAACAGCACCCCACGAGAAAGCAGCTGTACGGCCACCCGCCGCATATCACCCAAACAATCCGATTAAGACGGACAAGACACGCGGGACACAACTGGAGAAGCAAGGACGAACTCATAAGCGACGTCCTCCTGTGGAAGCCAGCCCATGGACAAGCCAGTGTGGGCCGACCAGCAAAGACGTACATTGATCAGCTATGTGCGGATACAGGATGCTGCACAGAGGACCTCCCGAGAATGATGAGCGATAGGACGGATGGGAGATTGTTATGGATATCCGTGCCAACAGCGCGAACTGATGATGATGATGATTGATGATATAATATAATTATATATATATATATATATATATATATTCCGGCACTCCCCATTCCAGAGAGAAAAAAATCCACTAACCACCCCCAACCACACCTCCCCTTACTGATGACCTTCCGTTTTCAGCATTTTGAGAATTTCCATCATTGGAGTAAGAACTATATCCAAGTCCTGAAGATGGTCTAATAAGAGACGAAACGTTGCACCGTCGACAATAAACATCAAGTTTCCTAACATCCCGTGTTTGTCTACTTTCTCACACACACACACACACACACACACACACACACATATATATAATATATATATATATATGATTGAAAAGAGATAGTAAAACAAATGATGATAGTATTACGCAGACAAATATCTGTTTCGACCTTTTATAAAAACGGTCTTCTTCAAGAGCAACTATATTAATATTTGAGGTGAGCACACTGATGCATTCACTCCAAATTTTTTTAATTCATTTTAAAGCGAAATACATCGATTGTATACACAACTCGGCATAAAGCCAGAAGTTTTGTGGTGGGGGTAACAAAACTGCTCATACTACTACATGGATCTATTTAGCTAGGTTCACTCGCCGACCGATCCATTAAAGATTAAATAAACTCTTGCGTTCTTTCCTTGTACAGCCTACTTTCACCAAAATGCCTCTTTCGCTCTATGGCCTTGTTCTACTTAAAATGAATCAATTATCGAATGGTTTTTGATTTCAAGCACATATTTTGCGTATATCATTGTGCTGCGGAGTTCCATTTAAACTCGTTTTCGTGACTGGATTGCATCCTAAACATTTTTCATACATCTTTTATCTTCTATTACACTTTTACTCCACAAAGTTTGATGCAAATATGACATAGGAAGGAAGTCCTTCCCGTTGTATCAGTTGATAAAATTTTATGCTTATGCATCACCATTATTTCTGGGAGTGTTGGACAATAATATATATATATATATATATATATATATATATATATATATATATATATATATATATATATATATAAGAGTTTTTATAGTTTGCTTGAAGCATTGTATGTATATGTTTGAAATAGAAATTAGAAGGCAATTGACAATGCAATGGAAGAGGTGATGAAAATGTTGATTTACCTGTTTCCTAAATATTTTCGGGATAAAATCCCATTTTCAAAGGTTTTGGAGGTACATGAGTTTTTCTTTTGTTTTTTTTTTGTTTTTTTTTGTATTTTTTTAAAAACACAAGTACCTCTAAAAGCTTTGAAAATGGGATTTTACTTGTTTTTTTATTATTTTTTTTTTTTGAAACACAAATACCTCTAAAACCTTTGAAAATGGGATTTTATCCCGAAAATATTTAGGAAACAGGTAAATAAACATCATTTTCATCACCTATTCCATTGCATTGTCAATTGCCTTCTAATTTGACTGGCCGATGGTAGCTGTAAGAAGTTTGAGGTAAGGTGACTCGAGCCCTCCACCCTGAAGAAACACATGACACACCATGCAAACATTTCCCACATTGAAGTCTGACCTGTATGGCAGGGCCTGTATGCCGAGGGTTTCATATGTGTGACAGGGTACATAAAAACAAGCTGGAACCGTGGGCCATCTGCGTGCTCACAACTACTCAAAACTACTCACAACTGAAATACTTGTAGAAATGGCCTTATTCTGTGAAGAAGCGGCAATCACCATATATATATATATATATATATATTATATATATATATATATGTGTGTGTGTGTGTGTGTGTGTGTGTGTGTGTGTAAGTATATAATGAATGGAAATAAATCCGACAGTATGATTGAAAAGAGATAGGAAAAACAAATGTCCATAGTATGCTGACAGATATCTGTTTCGACCTTTATATACTTATATTGTCTACAGAAAAACAAAACTTTCGATTAACTTTTGATCACTGGAGATTCATTTTCGATATGGCAAAGACCGCAACCATATGGATTTGTTAACCATACCAATTCCCGGACCTTTCCGTATCTTTCTTAATTGTGCTGCGGACTTTTATTTAAACTCGTTTTCGTGGCTGGATTGCATCTTAAACATTTTTGATACAACTTTTATTTTCTATTAAGTAAAAATAAGATTTTGTTTACATATGCGTGAAGAAGATGAAAAAAATAATTTTTTTATAGTAAGAGCATTGATTTTTTTTTTGCATTTAATATCGTAAAAAGGAGATATTAATTATTCTTTTCATTTTCTGTGCACTTTTTTTCTGACGCCTCATCAAACTGAAGGAACATCATTTTTATATAGGAATTTTAATGGGGCATCCTCCATCCAGCGTTAGTAATAATGGATCGGCGAGTATAACTTTTTGCGCCTCTTTCTACCCAGACACTGCCGAGTAGCCGTTTCTAGTAAATAAATGAAGTATACCGTTTAAGCTTAGAGTTTTGTGTCATCTTTGGGAATTCAGTGCCAAACCATTCTAACCATTTCCACTTACCTCTCTGATTTTGCTGGTTCGTTTTGAAGGCTGTCACAATGTGAGTGTAAAGAAAAGTGAGGTAACTATGATGTTATTTCTCTGAATGTTTGAGATGAGGCTTGATGATTAGTATTATCTGCGTTATTCGGACTATTGTCCTCATCTTTATTGTTATTTACACAATTTCTCTGAATGTTTGAGATGAGGCTTGATGATTAGTATTATCTGCGTTATTCGGACTATTGTCCTCATCTTTATTGTTATTTACACAATTTCTCTGAATGTTTGAGATGAGGCTTGATGATTAGTATTATCTGCGTTATTCGGACTATTGTCCTCATCTTTATTGTTATCTACACAATTTCTCTGAATGTTTGAGATGAGGCTTGATGATTAGTATTATCTGCGTTATTCGGACTATTGTCTCATCTTTATTGTATTTCTCCTTATCTACATCATTCGGACTATTGTCCTCACCTTTATTGTTATTTGTACAACGTTTCGGCGATATGCCCTCCGCCCTTCTTCGGGTATTTCTTGTCGAACACGGGAACCTTCTTTTATTTCAAATTTTATTGAGTTTTTCTCATTGATGTTGAGACTTTTAGTTTTAAAAATAAAATTTATTTTATTCTTAATCCAAAATATGCAGTTTTCATATAAATTTTGGAAAGACACTCCAACCCAGAAAGGAAGCGTTATTTGAACCTCTCGTGTCAAACGGTTAACTATTCCTCCTTCTTTCTTGAATCAATATAGTTGCTCTTGAGGAAGACAGTTTTTATAAAAGGTCGAAACAGATGTCTGTCAGCGTACTACTATTATCATTTGTTTTTTTTTCTATCTATTTTCAGTCATACTGTCGGATTTATTTCCATTATTATATATATATATATATATATATATATATATATAAAGAGAAACCTAATGAGTCAGATATACCTACTAAAAGTTTCGTTTAGTGCTCTTCAGGGCTAAGATTTGAGCCCTGAAGAGCACTAAGCGAACCTTTTAGTAGGTATATCAGACTCATTAGGTTTAACTTTATTATTTACTCTACTTAGGTATTGAGCACTCTTTACTTATTAGCTTTAGTATATCCTGGCGGTTTATATATATATATATATATATATATATATATATATATATATATATATATATATATATATATATATTTCATATATATATATATATAAATTGTTTTTTTCTTTTGGTCCAGTATTATAGTATCAACCGATTATTTTCGGTTGGTACGACTATCTTGGTCTTTTCTTTTTTCAAAAAAATCGTTTTTCTCCTCAGGTGATGTTTGGTAGTATATTTTTACAATCAAACTATTTGCCGGGTTTTTCTTACCGCAAGGGTTTACCAACAAGTTTGGTATATTGTATTATATATATATATATATATATATATATATATATATATATTATATATATACTTGGAGGATATGTGCTTAATTGAAGTCATACCTAATTTTGAAAATTAATTAGTTAATAATTAATGAATTTAGGCAGGCATATATGTTCAAATGTAAGGCTAAACAAATCGAGAAAATGTCAATCCCTGTATGTACATTTCGACCAAGGATTGACATTTTCTCGATTTGTTTAGCCTTACATTTGAACATATATGCCCGCCTAAATTCATTAATTATTAAATTCATTAATTATTAACTAATTAATTTTCAAAATTAGGTATGACTTCAATTAAGCACATATCCTCCAAAAACTGTCGGCTAAAAAGGCCATGTCGAAAATAAACACATCGTTTGTTTACTTACTTACTGTGCAGTAAAGTAAGAAGCTGACGGTAGGTGTGGTGCTCAACCTCAGACGTAAAAACAATCTCCTTGGTCTTGCTCTAGGTCTCAATTGATTAGATACTGGTATATATATATATATATATAATATATATATATATATATATATATGTGTGTGTGTGTGTGTGTGTGTGTGTGTGGAGAAAAGTAGACAAACACGGGATGTTATGGAAACTGGATGTTTATTGTCGACGGTGCAACGTTTCGGCCATTTTGACCATCATCAGGACAAAAGCCCAGTTCTTGCTTCTATGAAAGGCATTTTCAGAATGGTGAAAAACAGTAGGTTGTCAGTAGGGGTTCACACAACTAATGACAAATCCAGATTCCAGACACACATATACATACTCATCCATTTTGACCTATCCTCACCATTCCAGCATTCTGACCAAACACCTGCATCATAATGGACATGTGTCCAATTGGGCACATAGATATAGATATATAGATAGATAGATGGCTGGATATATAATTAGATAGATAGATCGATAGATAGATAGATATACTCAGAATGGGTATATATATATATATATATATATATATATATATATATATGGACAGATAGATGGCTGGATAGATAGATAGATAGATAGATAGATAGATAGATAGATAGATATGCTCATAATGGGATATATAGATAGATATATAGATATATATGCTCAGAATGGGTATAGATAGATACATAGATAGATAGATATCATTGGAATGGGGTTGATAGAGAGATGCGTACATACATACATACATACATACATACATATGCTAGGAATGGGATAGATAGATGGATAGATATATATATATAGATGGCTGGATATATAATTAGATAGATAGATAGATATATAGATAGGCTCATAATCGATAGATACATAGATAGATAGATATCATTGGAATGGGGTTGATAGAGAGATGCGTACATACAACATACATACATACATACATATGCTAGGAATGGGATAGATAGATGGATAGATATATATATATAGATGGCTGGATATATAATTAGATAGATAGATAGATATATAGATAGGCTCATAATCGGATAGATACATAGATAGATAGATATCATTGGAATGGGGTTGATAGAGAGATGCGTACATACATACATACATACATACATACATATGCTAGGAATGGGATAGATAGATGGATAGATATATATATATAGATGGCTGGATATATAATTAGATAGATAGATAGATATATAGATAGGCTCATAATCGGATAGATACATAGATAGATAGATATGCTCATAATGGGATAGATAGATAAATATATAAACAAAAACAATATGTGGATAAGGTAATCTTCAAATATGCTTTCGTCTAGTTTCAGATATTGCCTTTTATTTACAGAGACAAAGTGAACTCAACTCAATCTTACATAAGTAAACATATATATATATATATATATATATATATATATATATATATATATATATATCTGTGTGTGTGTGTGGGAAAGCATATACAGGTGTTTTTTTCTTTCTGGCACAAGTGTATTTGTAAATACGCTCGTTGGTATATGTCTAAGACCTGTGTAATTATAATGGCCCCAAAGCGCAAGATACCCCATGGGGTCCGACTTCTAGGTGTGGTCTGTCAAAACCCTGGGACAACGAACGGGTGTAGGATTTTAGTAGGGTTGAAAAATATTGATATAGTCTAGCAAGATGTCGGATGGCGATGTTTTTAGTCGCTTTTATCTTGTTTATTTTTATTTTTATTTTTTTTTTATTTTTCGATTTCAGTTTTTTTTTTTTTTTTTTTCGTGGTGAGGAAAATGGAAGAGGTGGTCTTTTTTTTTTTTGGTTTTGGAGCAAAGAGTGTGGCCTGATCTCTGAAGGAGAAGGTTTTTTTTTGGGGGGGGGGGGTCTGGGATCTGGTTTGGGGGTTGGGCCGGTGGTGGAGGAGATAACTAAAGACTTGACCATACTTCTTGCCTCTCGGCAGGAGACATTTGGAGATATATCCGTATCTTATTAAATATGTTTGCTTCGCATCTATATACTTATTAAAAATAATGATGACTTTTGCATATTTGTAGGCCAGGATGTCTGTCTTATCCGCTTTCTAAAAACAAGTCGGTTCCGACACGCAAGAAATCATCCCTCTCTACGCACGTGTACACACCCACACATGCAATTCGTCATCCATTATAAATTTACATTTCGCAAATCTCTCCCACCCCCTTCTCTCTCTCTCTCTCCTTTCTCTCTCTCCCTCTCTCATTCCCTCTCCCCCTCTCTCTCTCCCTCTCTCATTCCCTCACTAACTTTCTCTCTCTTCTCATTCCCTCTCTCTCTCTCCCTCCTCTCTTCACTAACTTTCTCTCTCCCTCTCTCATTCCTCTCTAACTTTCTCTCTCTCTCCCTCTCTCATTCCTCTCTAACTTTCTTTCTCTCCCTCTCTCATTCCTCTCTAACTTCTCTCTCTCTCCTCTCTCATTCCCTCTCTAACTTCTTTCTCTCCCTCTCTCTTCCCTCTCTAACTTTCTCTCTCTCTCTCTCATTCCCTCTCTAACTTTCTTTCTCTCCCTCTCTCATTCTTCTCTCTCTCTCCCCTCTCATTCCCTCTCTAACTTTCTTTCTCTCCCTCTCTCATTCCCTCTCTAACTTCTCTCTCTCTCCCTCTCTCATTCCCTCTCTAACTTCTTTCTCTCCCTCTCTCATTCCCTCTCTAACTTTCTCTTTCTCTTTCTTTTTTTGTATCTCTCTCTCTCTCTCTCTCTCTCTCTCTCTCTCTCTCTCTCTGCAGTCTTTACTTTTGTTAGTCTTTGTATATTTGATGGTAAGACTTATCAGTACTGACAACCTAGAGAAAAATATAACTAAAGTACAAATAACTATTATTGGCACCCTCTCATATATATATATATATATATATATATATATATATATATATATACACATGGCACTCATAATTATCCTGATGATCCGTTAGGAGAAACCTAAGTAGATATTCTCTGACTCATTAGGCTTATTTTATTATATATTGAACCTAGAGATAACTGTCACTTAGAACTGTCTTAACCTAACTCCTTTATCCACCAGGCCATGTGTCCAATTGGACAATCCAGTGTGAATTTTGGGGCAGCATTAACATAGATTATTAACACAGCTTAACGCCTATACCCCGGCTATGGTTAACGGAATGAGAACAGGATACCTCCGTGGACTGAAGAAAGGGTTGGGTTCAAAGTTCGGTGATGGCTCCCGATTACGACAAGAAGGTTCCCGAGTCCGGGATAGTTCCCGAGTCCGACAAGAAATACCCGAAGAAGAGCGCATCGGCCGAAACGTTGTACAGATAATAATGAAGATGAGGACAATAGTCCGAATAATACAAATAATACTAGATAGGAATACTTGAAACCATACAACTGAGTGCAAATTATTTGTATTAAGAATAGTTACTTGAAGCTATAATTATTTATTAAGAACTATTATTATTAGTTACTTGAAACCATATAACTGCTTCTTAGGTTAGATTAGAATACTTGAAACCATATAACCAATTAAAAATTATTTGTATTAAGAGTAGTTACTTGAATCTATAATTGTTTATTAAGAATTGTTATTATAAAAATAAATACGCGTACACATTTCTTTTCCCAAACTTAAAGGAAAAGAGATTAAAACAAACACACGAACACAATCCTTTTCCTAAACTTAAGGAAAAGTGATTAAAACAAATGTTTACATAAAAATCAGAATCAGAAGCTTAGGTTAGCATTGCTCACTACTACGTCCGCTTGTCCGCGCCTCAAAAAAAATAATTTTGATCTCATCTTGTAATCATAAAAGACAGAGAAGAAATTGGCAAATACACAGACTTCATCTTGCCGTCAAACAGGACACACATCCGACGACAACAAACAAACACACCGATCTCGTCTCGCTGTCAGACAGTTACCATCTTTGTAATCAATTTTAAGTCGGGTATGGCTGACCTTATATGGAATGAAAAGGGAAACCATCTGCCCTTATGGGATGAAGTTAGAATAATAGATTGGGAAGAACATTGGAAGAGAAGACGCCTCAAAGAATCAGCACATATGATAGGCTGCACTGGGCTGTTAAGTAGACCTAGCATAGAAATGAATACAATATGGGAACCCATAATTAAGAACGCTAGATCAGATTGAAAAAAACAAAAAAAAAACACAATATGAGTCTAGGTAAAAAAATCATACATAAGTAAAAATAGGTAGATATTCTAGCCAAGTCAAGACATTAGGTTTATAAGTTCCCAAAATTCACACTCAATTGGAAACATGGCCGAGTGGATTAGGCAGTTAGGTTAAAAGACAGTTCTAAGTGACAGTTATCTCTGGTTCCCGAGTTCAATCCTGAGTGAAAGCAGTTAGAAAAATAATTAATTAACACAACTCCTACCCCAGCTTTGGTTAGTGGAATGCGAACAGGATACCCCCGTGGAATAAATAAAGGGTTAGGTTCAAAGTTCCGTGATGGCTCCCGAATACGACAAGAAAAGTTCCCGAGTTCGAAAAGAAGGTTCCCGAGTCCGACAAGAAATACCTGAAGAAGGCCGGAGGGTATATCGGCCGAAACGTTGTACAAATAACAATGAAGATGGGGACAATAGTCCGAATAACGCTAATAATACTAATCTTCAAGCCTCATCTCAAACATTCAGAGAAATAATTATTTTTTTCAGTAACAAATAAATAAATACTTACGATTTTGTGTAAAATCTATGAGTAAAATCTTCAAAATAATTATTTGATTAATAATTAATAGATGTGCCCAATATTTTATTTGACGGGGACAGAACTAAGTTTCATTTCAAATTGTTTTTTTTTGTTTGTTTTTTTACTCCTTTAATAAATTTGATGATTTTACTTACTTATGATAAAACACCTCTGACATTGAATTTTTAACTCCATCACACTCAGGCAATATCTTTAAAAAAGTAAATGATTACACCATCCGGAGGGTGTTTTTTTTGTTTTGCTAGTATATATATATAAGAGATTTGGGATTGAATAACCAACATAGTTGATATGCCGTTAATGTATAATATGCTAAGACCTTTTAGAATTTAGGTTTGGTTTGGTTTGGTTTGTTTTACGGCATATCAACCTCGGTGGGTTATTTAATGCCGACAAAGTGGTGAAATAAATTCATTCTTAAATGCATAATACAATTTTGTTTATAAACTCATGCTTTTGTATTTAACCCATAGATGGGACCCTAACAGGTACTACCACTCCCGGGTCAGAGTGGACCAGGGAGCAATGGTGATGAAGGCGTGCTCCACATTCCCCAAACCTCCAAAACTGGAACCTCACCATCAGATAGAGTTTAACGTCATTCCCAGGACATGAAGACCCTCAGCCACCGCCTTCTAGCACCCATATGATAAAAAGGGGTTGGGGCTTGCCATAAGGGCAATAGGGTTGGGAAAATCATATAGGTGTTAGGGCTTGACGTGACCAGCTGATTGATCGGAGGGGGCCTCTCTGACTGCCCGTCTAGCCCAAGATAGGGCCAAAGTGGAGTATTGCAAGTCATGAACTGCTCATCCACCTGGGCTCTATCCTTAAGCATCACGGGTCGCCACCCACGGCCAACAGGGGGCCCCATTTAGGGGGGTCTTACCCTTCTGCAGAGGTGCAGTCGTTGCATTCTAACGCCCCAGCCGACAGGGCGGTAGAATTTAGGAGATATCAAGTATTTCTATCTAATATTTATAATATTATAGGTACTAGCATTTATATATATATATATATATATATATATATATATATATATGTATGTATTTGGGCAGCATTCTTTCATTTATACATGTAGAATTAAACAAAAGACACATTTCCTGTTTAACAATTTTATTTTTTATCTTTTCTAATTTTCTGGCCAACTTTTTAATGTTTGGGTGGAATTCGTGGATAAGTCCACCAAAGTTCAGTTCCCGAGTACTTTCGGCACTTCGAAGTGCCATCATCAGGGGTGATGTATTCCAGTTTTTAAAAAAAATTATATTAATGTGGAGACTGGAAAGAGAAGAATTGATGAGAAAGGTGTTATAGGCATTTTAGAATGTGTGTACTGTATTGGAAATTAATTTTATTTAAGGATGGTTTGTATTGTTTTATGTATAAAGCTTCTAGTATTTGGAGTTTTTGTTTATTTTTTTCTTTGTGCAGAATGTGTGTATTTTCCGTTAGGATATTTCGGTAATTAGAGTGGGGGCATGAATGTAATTTTAGGTGTTGTGAAAACGAGATATTGTCTGTTAAATGGGGGGGGGTAGGCGCGCTTGACAATGTGGTTGTATATATATATATATATATATATATATATATATATATATATATAAATATAAAAGTGAGAGACATATCCTCATTTCTATTTGTTTGTTCACAGTTCTTTGGTTTGAAGTAACTAGTAATAATCGTTAGTAAAGAATTATAGCAATTGTTTACTAAGGATTATTATTATTACTAGCAAATGTATGCACCCTCCGGGTGCAAGTATTTAAGTTTTAATGAAATAAAATATTATGTTAACTTAGAAAGGGTAAAGGAACTAAATAAGTTGCCGATAAAAAGATTTGAAACAGAGGGGGAACAACTAAAACTTGCTTTTTCTTCCCTCCCGTCTTTCATTGCTAAATTTTCATAATTTAACTATTTAGTTAAATTAGGAAGTAATGAATAGAATTACTGTTAATATTGTTAATGGATTTATTGGAGAGATTTTTGCTCATATTCATTAAGATAAAACCAAACAATTAGAAATCAATAATACTGAGCACATATTTATTAAAATCAAATTTTTGATATCAATATGCAAATTAGCCTTCCCATTCACACTGCAAACCACTATATTTTGTATATATAAATACAATCGCATGTTAATAATATGTAGATATGGTCAACAGTATTAATAATGTAAAACAATTTTATTAATTAATGAGGTTTGAATAAAAATAAAATCATGGAGAATGTGATGTAAATAACTATGGGAATTGTGACTTGAGTAGTAATATAGTTTCGGTTACAGACAGAAAAACACACAATCTCCATTATAATAAGATTAATTACTTGATTCGTTTCAAGTAACTAATAATAATCCTTAGTAAACAAAACAAAATCAAAACCTTTTGCTGTTAAAATATCTTCCCGTTTTATCCTTCCATCCTTTTTCTTCTTTCCAGTTTGTCTCTTTTATCCTTTTTGTCTCATCTCTTCTTCATCAAAAATGTATATTCTTTATGTTTTTTGCAAATGAATCTACAACCCTAAGTAGATTTGACAGTCGCCCTAGCCTCCCTATATATATATATATATATATATATATATAGGTGTCTTTTATGAAGCTTCTCATCGTTAACCAATCAAATCTCTCTCTCTCTCTCTCTCTCTCTCTCCTTGAATACAGATCCTCATTAAATGCCAAATCCAACGTAGAGCAATGGCCGCCGATTTTTGATTTAATGACGTATCCCATGTGCCAGTGTGTACGCATGCGTCAACTAATATTCCAGATGTTTAAAAACCTTTGACTTTTTCTTCTTCTTCTTCTTCTTCTTCTTCTTCTTCTTCTTCTTCTTCTTCTTCTTCTTCTTCTTCTTTTTCATCATCTTCTTCTTCTTCTTCTTCTTCTTCTTCTTCTTCTTCTTCTTCTTCTTCTTCATTATCTTTACTTACAATTCCATTTAGAACATTTTTTCTTTCTTTTCTTTTCTTTTGTGTGTAATGGAGTTTTTTTTATCTCGATTTAGTCATCTTTTGAAAAAACTTGTTTGTTTTCCCGCTTTGATTAACATTCGAAACAACTTTTGATATTTGACTTCTTCCGGATAGTCATATTTTTTTTTGTATTATTGTTAGTACAGGAATTAATAGTGTATAACACTTACTCGTGTATAATACGCATCCCTAACACTGGACTACGAAATTCTGGAGAAAAGAATTATCGTATATAATAAACTCTGACTTTTTAGAATATGTAGCAGCTAAATTCAAACAAAATTCAACATTTGTTCCAATTTTTATCGGTTCGTACAGGGACAATTCCCTGTCAAATCATCCAGGCCATTTCACCCACCCCCCTTCAATTTTTCTGAAATTTTTTCCAGGTGTGGATTATCTTAAAGTTAGACAATCCACAAAATTTGAGCTTCAAATTCCAAAAATTGGCGGACTTATGTCGATTTTTAGTTCTCCAAAT
Organism: Doryteuthis pealeii; assembly: GCA_023376005.1. NCBI lineage: Eukaryota > Metazoa > Mollusca > Cephalopoda > Myopsida > Loliginidae > Doryteuthis > Doryteuthis pealeii. The sequence goes on along the minus strand of CM042151.1, from coordinate 117,929,981 downwards.
TTGGGGGGGGGGGGTCGCGAAAAATTGCGACTTTTTGTAATCTATTTTCGATAGATCCAGCTCAGACGCTAAAATGATATTCTTGGTATAGCGCTAGTGAAAAGAGGATTGGCTCCCTCGCTGTATGGCTCAAACAGACTTTAGGCCGCCCCGACGACTACTTTACTTATACATAAATATATAATACCGGACATGCATTTATTAAACTAGTTGAAAAAAGATCGTCTAAGTTTGCATTCTCAAATTTTGAGTGTATATGATACAAGGTTGTTCTTTATTCTATGTATTGGCGATTTTGGCTAATGTGACGTAAGCAGTAGCGTAGTTTCAGTTACAGACAAATTGAGACCGAATCATCAATAGATTAGATAAGTGTGGAATACTTGATGTCATTAAACCGGTTTAGCTCAGTTGGTAGAGCGTTCGGCTAGCAGTCACAAGATTCCTGGTTCGATACCAGCCCTCGCCAACTCAGCATATGAGTAGCACAACTGTGAATTATTTGTATTAATAATAGTTACTTGAAGTTTTAATTGTTAGTTAGATTTTAAGGCATGCCAACCCTTGTTGGGTTATGCAGAAAATCTTTGTTTCATTCATTCTTATTATGTATTCAATTTTTTTCAAACTCAAATTTTTAAAAACATTTTTTAAAACCTCATCTTTTAAAAACATATTCAACTCATAGATAGGACCATAACAGTACCACTAGAATCAGAGTGGACCTGGGAGTGATGGCGATGAAGGGGTACTCCACACTCCCTAGAGCTCCAAAATTGGATGTTAAACATTAGATGCAGTTTGACGTCAAACTCAGGACACTAAGACCCTCAGCCACCACCTTCTAGCACATATATGATTTTAAAAAAAGGTTGGGAATAAGGACAATGAGGTTGAGACAATCATATTGGTGCTAGGGTTTGGTGTTACCTGCTGATTGATCGGTGGGGCCCTCTCCGACCGACCGCCTAGCCTAAGTGCCAAAGTGGAGTGTTGCATGCCATGGACTGCTCAGCCACCAGGATTCGATCCTTAAGCATCACGAGTCACCACCTACGGCCAACAGGGTACCCCATTAGGGGCTGCTATTTGGGAATGTCTTTAATAAAAAAAAATAATGAACAAATCTTATATCTTATTATAATGGAGATTGTGTGTTTTTCTGTCTGTAACCGAAACTATATTACTACTCAAGTCACAATTCCCTTAGTTATTGACATCACATGCTCAATGATTTTATTTTATCTCTCCCCCTCCCTCCCATTTTCTTTTTCCTATTTTTTATTTTATCCCTCTTTTTTCTTGCTTTTTCTTTTTTTTTTTTTTATTTCTTTTTTTTTTCTATTCTTTTTCTCTTGTTATTTTTGTCTTTTTTTTCTTTTTAGTATTTTTTACTTCGAATTACTTATTTTTTGTGTTTCTTACCGATTTTATTCTCTCATTCCCTTCTTTTTAGTTTTTTGCCTTTTTCTCCTTCTTTTTCTTTTTCTTTTTTCTTTTGTTTTTCTATTTCCTCTTTTCTTTCATTTAAATCGTTTACTCTCTTTCTGGTTGTTTTTCTCTTTTCTTTTCCCCCCTCTTTGATTTCTTTTTCTTTCTTTTTTT
>CM042151.1:117905682-117928366 GCA_023376005.1 Doryteuthis pealeii | reverse complement strand
GTTTTTCAATATATCATATTCACACCACACACACACACACACACACACACACACACACACACACACTATATATATATATATTATGTAATATATATATACATGTAGCATGAAAAACAAAAGGCACATCTCCTGTTTAACAATTTTATTTTTGATCTTTTCTAATTTTCTGGCCAACTTTTTAATGTTTGGGTGGAATTGGGATAAGTTCACCAAAGTTCAGTTCCCGAGTACTTTCGGCACTTCGAGAAGTGCCATCATCAGGGTGATGTATTCCAGTTGTTTTTTAAAATTATATTAATGTGGAGGCTGGAAGGAGAAGAATTGATGAGAAAGGTGTTATAGGCATTTTAAAATGTGTGTACTGTATTGGAAATTAATTTTGTTTAAGGATTGTTTGTATTGTTTTATGTATAAAGCTTCTAGTATTTGGATTTTTTGTATTATATATATATATATATATATAATATATATATATTATATATATATTATATATAGAGAGAATGGGAAATGAATCCGACAATATGAGGAAAAAAATGAGTAAAGAAAAGAAATGTAGATGGATAAAAATGAATTTTATCGATATCACTTTTAATCGATATCACTTACACATGTGTTTCGGTCTGTTTATCAAAATGTATACGGATTTACTATAAAAACAACATTTTCATGTGACAACAAGCCCTCCTTTTTTCATTCCATTTACCTCTATTCTAAACCTCAATAATTTATTTCTTCTTTCTTCCTACTCACTATCATTAATGGTTTTATTTACATACCTTATCCACATTTATTTTTAAAAAAAAATTATTTAAAAATATTTTCGCACCCATTTTTTACACAAACTCTTTTTTCTTAATCTTTTCCCACTTTTTCTTAATAAATTCTAACTTAAATAATCTAATAATTCTGATTCTTTATGCCGTTTTCTTTTCTTTCCAAACATTTTTAAATAATATCACCACATCACTTTATTTAACATTTCATTTTTTAATTTCATTTCATTATTTAACACATATTTTCTACTTGACCCATTCGCTCATTTTAGGGTTAACTTTTTCGGTTTTCACCGATTTATTTTTCTTTCCTTTTTCTTACCCGAAACAATAACTTGTGAACACACCTCATTCAAATATCAACAAGTTTCATGATTACTAATAACATTTCAATTTTTGCAATACAAATTATACCCCTCCACCAAAACTTTCAAACATTTTTAACCGTCCCTAACGGCCTCTGCATTCATAAACATTTTAAAAATATTCTTTTTCGAACTTTTTGAAATTCTATTCTTGTCTCCAACTCAAAAAATAAAAATACCACTACTCTGATGAAGGTCGGCAAAATCTGTGTACGGAACATTTTATGCATTTTTCCTATTATTATTATCATCATCATCATTTCAACTCCATCTGACTATTTTAATAATCTTATTATAATGGAGATTGTGTGTTTTTCTGTCTGTAACCGAAACTAAATCACTACTCAAGTCACAATTCCCTTAGTTATTGACGTCACATTCACCATGAATATTATTTAATTTTAACCTCAATTATTAATAAAATGTTTTACATTATTAATACGCTTGACCATATCTACACATTAATAACATTCAATTATATTTATATACAACAAAATAGCGGTTTACAGTGTGAACAGGAAGGCTAATTTGCATATTGATATTTAAAATTTGATTTTAATAAATATATGCTTAGTATTATTGATTTCTAATTGTTTGGTTTTATTTTAATGAATATAAACAAAAATCTCTTCAATTAATCTTAAAAGAAATCCATTAACAAGAAACATAACTGTCATATTAATCTTTATTCCTATTTTAACTAAATACTTAAATTAGAAAAAATAACAATGAAAGACGGGAGTGATGGAAGAGTAAGTTTCAGTTGTTCTATTTTCGATTATACTCCCTCTATTTCAAATTTTTTATCTGCATTCTTATTTATTTTCTATAGCCTTTCTAATTTAATACGATATTCTATTACATTAAAACTTAAATACTTGCACCCGGAGGGTGCATATATTTGCTAGTAATAATAACGTAAATCCGTATACTTTTTGATAAACAGACCGAAACACATGTGTAAGTGATATCGATTAAAAGTGATATCGATAAAATTCATTTTTATCCATCTACATTTCTTTTCTTTACTCATTTTTCCCTCATATTATATTAATATATATATATATATATATATATATATAATATAGTGAAAAATTTGAAAACATGAGAGATCAGGTTCAAATAAAATGAGTGATATTTATTCAGCCAACGCTGCAGTGTTTCAATCTGTTTAGTAGATCTTCTTCGGGGCTTTTGTTGATATAAGGAAAAGGAAAATTTATCACAGAATAATAAGGAGACTGTGATAGTTTTTGTTGATCAGTTTGTTTAAAAATGTTTTGAATGGAAAATTAGCGCTCTTAGAATAGTTTGAAATTTATAAAACGCTGGGATAAACGGTTTTTGAAAGATGACATCGAACATTCTCTTACGTTGTGTGTGTGTGTGTGTGTGTGTGTGTGTGTGTGTGGGAGAGAGAGAGAGAGAGAGAGAGAGAGAGAAGAGAGAGAGAGAGAGAGAGAGAGAGAGAGTATGGAAATATGGAAAAAATACAAAGATTACATTTATGGAAAAAACTTCTGAAAAAAAAAATTCAATGAACGGGAACCACCAAACGTTTATCCCACAGTTTATGTAATTAATTATATATTAATTTGATAACATTTATACATTATAAATCTTATTATAATGGAGTTTGTGTGTTTATATATAACCGAAACTATATCACTACTAAAGTCACAATTGTCTTTGTTATTTAAATCACGTTCTCAATGATTTTATTTTTTATTTCATCATCATCATCATCATGTCGCTCAATTTGCACGGATATCCATCAAGATCTCTCACCAACCCTCCATATCATTCATCGACTCTGAGAGCTCCACCGCGCAGCAGTCCGCATCCCTACATAGTTGGTCAATGTAGGTCCTGGCTGGGCGGCCCATATTAGCGTGTCCATGTGCTGGCTTCCACAGTAGTACGTCGCTTACGATCTCGTCCTTGCTTCTCCAGCAGTGTCCTGCATGTCTAGCCCGTCTTACTAGTATGGTTTGGGAGATGGGGGGCAGGTGGCCATACAGTTGCTTTTTCGTGGGGTGCTGCTTCCACGACTTATTCAGGACCGCCCGCAGCATTCTTGTGCAGCTCCCATCTAGCTTATTCTCTAATTTTTTTTTATTTAAACCTCAATTAGTAATAAAATTGTTTTATATTATTAACACTGTTGGTCATAACTACATGAAATTGTGTTTATATATACAACAAAATAGCGGTTTACAGTGTGGACAGGATGGCTAATTTGCGTTATTGATCATAAAAAATAATTTTGATAAGTATGTGCTTATGTTACATACTCATACACATATACCCATGCTGGGTACATACACAAGTGTTCTTTTACTGGAGAGAGGTGGAGAGATAGACACAGGTAGATAGAGAGATGCATAACTTACTTCTTTGGCCATTGGTGATCTCTATTCGTTTCTATTCTTTCTCTATGACGTCTATTTCTCTGTTCTTGCTGGTTGGTCGTCCTTGATTCATTTCTTCTTCTAGGTCAGTCTTGTTGCCAAGACATTCATCAACCACAAAACCATATTATTTATTTAAACCTTTATTTACTTAACTAACATCGCCCTCTAACTAAACACAGCGCACGTGTGCAGGTGAGCCCCAGCTAGGGCAGATAGACCTTATCTGCCTGACGTCCAAGCTGAAACTGCGACCCAACCAGGTCCCACGTGACTTAACGTATTTCGCGGGCTTTCTGTAATATTCCATGAAAAGTCCCGCCCGTGATATGAAAAGGGGCCATCCCTTCAGAAATACAGGGGGGTTGACAATAATCTATGCATAGATTATGTAACACTTATTATCATTGATTTCTAATTGTTTAGATTTATCTTAATAAAAATGAGCAAAAATCTCGGGGATGAATTTTAAAAGAAATCCCTTATCAGAAAGAAAGAACTGTAATTTTGTTCTTTACTTCCTATTTTAACTAAATAGTTAAATTAGGAAAATTTAGCAATGAAAGACGGGAGTTATGGAAGAGTAAGTTTCAGTTGTTATAATTTTCGATTATATCACCTCCGTCTGTTTCAAATCTTTCTATCTGCATTCATTAAAACTTAAATACTTGCACCCGGTGGGGTGCATATATTTGCTAGTTAATTTAATAACATTTATAAATTAGTTAATATATTATACATGAATTTAATCCGACCTGTCGGCTGGGGCGTTAGAATGCACCGACTGCACCTCTGCAGAGGGGTAAGACTCCCCCAATGGGGCCACCTGTTGGCCGTGGGTGGCGACCCGTGATGCTTAAGGATAGAGCCCAGGTGGATGAGCAGTTCATGACATGCAATACTCCACTTTGGCCCTATCTTGGGCTAAACGGGCGGTCGGAGAGGCCCCCACCGATCAATCTGCTGGTCACGTCAAGCCCTAGCACCTATATGATTTTCCCAACCCTATTGCCCTTATGGCAAGCCCCAACCCCTTTTTATCATATGGGTGCTAGAAGGCGGTGGCTGCGGGTCTACATGTCCTGGAAATGACGTTAAACTCTATATGATGGTGAGGTTCCAGTTCTGGAGGTTTGGGGAATGTGGAGCACCCCCTTCATCACCATTGCTCCCTTGTCCACTCTGACCCGGAGTGGTAGTACCTGTTAGAGTCCCATCTATGATTTAAATAGAAAAATGTATTTATAAAAAAATTGCATTATCCATTAAGAATTGATTTATTTCAAAACTTTATCGGCATTAAATGACCGACTGAGGTTGATATGCCGTAAAACAAAACAAACCAAACCAGTTAATAAATAAGATTCCTTCTACGTATTAATGATTTTGACTATAAATTAAATACTCATTGATAAACTTACGTAATTCCTGATGGTATTGTGAGGTAAACAGTGCCACCGAATCTACATTATAACAATATATATATATATTTGGTTTGGTGGTTGGTTTTTGAAGGCTATCACAATGCATATATATATACATATATATATATATATATATATTAAAATAAGTGTATTTTGGCAGCATTTTTTCTTTTATACAGGTTTTGACCAAACTGTACAGACAATTCTTGTCGGACAAGTTTTTGGTTGATCCTTTCTAATTTTCGGGCCATCTTTTTGGTGTCAGGGTGGAACTGGTGTAACAGTCCACCAAAGGTTTCGATACGAGCGCTTTCGGCAATACAGTTTGCCATCATCAAGTAGGAAACGATGGTATGGTTTCGTGTCTCGTTTTTAACGAGAACGAGTAGTATCAAGGAATTAGAAGTGGGGGGTAATAACAATTGGTAGTGGAAGGTTATAGGGATGGTAGTGGTTCGAGCGACCAATGCAGTAGTGATTTTTTGTGGGAGGGGGGGGCACAAGTTGTGAGAAGGGGAGGGGTTTAGTGGAAGGAGGATAGGCGGAAAATTATAAGCATTTGAGAACATGTTGACTTATTTCAAAGTTTATTTTGTTTAAGGTAGGTTTTTTTGTATATTTTTTGTATATATATATATATATATATATATATATATATATATATACATTTGGGAGAATATGTGCTTAATTGAAGTCGTACCTAATTTTGAAAAGTAATTGATTAATAATTAATTAATTAGGCGGGAATGCCTATTTAAATGTAAGGCTAAACAAATCGAGAAAAATCAATCTCTGTATGTACATTTCGGCCTATTATAGCTCTGCCGATGAGGCCTAATAGGCCGAAGGTACGACTTCAATTAAGCACATATTCTCCCAAAAATTGTCGGCAAAAAAGCCATTCCAAACACATCGTGTTTACATACTTATCATATATATATATATAATATATATATATATTATATATATATATATATGAGTAGCACATGGATCTGTGCGGTAGAGTGAGGAGCTGATGGTAGGTGTGGCGCCCCCCCCTCAGACGCTAGAAATAATCTCCTTAGTCTAGCGCTAGTGAAAACGGGATAGACGCCCTCGCTGTCAGGCTGATACCGACATTAGGCCGCCCCGACGACTTTACTTTATTTATATATATATATATGTGTGTGTGTGTGTGTGTAGAATTTATGAAAATAATTCTCACAAAATATTCTTTTTAAGGGGAAATATTTGTATTTGTGTATGTGTGTGTGTTTGTGTTTATTTAGGTAGTGATTTTAGACACTTGGCAGATAATGATATAAGCGATGAAAAGTAATGATTGCCTTGGGGTGGGTGGGGTGGTGTGGGGGTTGGAAAGAGTGACGTTTTTGGAGGCACGAGATATGTCGCTTATATCACGCACAACTATATTATCAGCTCAGTTGTTTATGTGGTGGTGGTGGTGGTGGGGTTTGGGGATCCTTTAAGAAGAGATGTCCAAAAGAAATTTGAGTTCGGTAATTTTACATTTTGATAGTACCATTTTTGCTGTCCAAAACTGATGCTAGGTTTTTGTTTTGTTAGGGGAGGGGTCTATGTTTTGTTTGGTTTTGTTTTTGTTTTTTTGTTTTTTAGGGGGGAGGAGATATTTTTTTTTTTTGGGGGGGGTGATATTTTGTAATTTTTTTTGTGTTTTTTTTCTTAGATTCTTATCTGAAAGAATTTTAGGCATCTGGCAAAATGAAGGTCGAAATTTACTTACATTAATTTACTTTTAAGCACTTTGACACCAGTTTTATTATAGTTTCTTACAAATAAACAAAACGTAAATGATCCAAAAAAGAGAAAAATTTGTTGATTTTGACTTCGTTGTTTTCATTTCAATCTGCGATATTCGTATTTCAAAATTGCATTTGATTTTTAGACAGATGACACTGATTACCGCACTGTTTTTTTTTGTTTGTTTTTTTTTGTTGTTTTTTTTTTGTTTTTTTTTTTTTGTTTTTTTTTTTTTTTCTTTCTTTTTCTTTCTTTTTTTATTTTCGTATAAGCACGCATTCTAGGGCCGAGTTACCTCAGTCGGTAGAACGTTCGGTTAGATACCACAAGGTTCCTAGTTCGATATCGTCCCTCGCCGACTCTGCGTATGAGTAGCACAGGGATTTGTTTCGTATATGTTCATATTCTAGGGCCGAGTTACCTCAGTCGGTAGAACGTTCGGCTAGTACACCACAAGGTACCTAGTTCTATATCGTCCCTCGCCAACTCTGCGTATGAGTAACACAGGGATTTTTTTTTTCGTATATCTTCACATTCTAGGGTCGAGTTAGCTCAGTTGCTAAAGCGTTCTGCTAGAAACTATAAGGTTTTATTTTCCAAGTACCCCACTCGTACCGGGTCAGGCACGAAGGCCCTATTTACGAGGGACCACCCACAAGCCGAGACTCATGGGTGGCAGGTGGAAAAATTGCGTCGATTCCGTCGGCATTCCCCCTCAAGGGGGGCGCCTCAGGCGCTGGCCAATAAACCCAGCCCTGCCCCTTTAAGTCAAGGGGGCAGGTATTGCCTGGAGGGATGGCCCTCTGGGATCGACGCTATTAATTTACCATCTCACCGGTCCAGTGGCCGAAGCTCATTGGATTTCTGCCTGGGCGGGTAAGGCATAAAGTACCTAGTTCGATATCGTCCCCCGCCAACTCTGCGTATGAGTAGCACAGGGATTTTTTTTCGTATAAGCACGCATTCTAGGGCCGAGTTACCTCAGTCGGTGGAACGTTCGGCTAGTACACCACAAGGTACCTAATTCGATATCAGCCCTCGCCAACTCTGCGTATGAGTTGCACATGGATTTGTTTCGTATATGTTCACATTCCGGGACCGGGTTAGCTAGATACCACAAGGTTCCTAGTTCGATATCGGTCCTCGCCAACTCTGCGTATGAGTAGCACAGGGATCTGTGCGGTAAAGTAAGGAACTGATGGTAGGTATGGCGCTCCACATCAGACGCTAGAAAGGAACATTATAGGGCCGGATTAGCTCAGTCGGTAGAGCGTTTGGCTAGAAACCACAAGGTTCCTAGTTCGATACCTGCCCTCGCCAACTCAGCGTATGAGTAGCACAGGGATCTGAGCTGATGGTAGTTGTGGCGCTCCAGCTCAGACGCCAAAACAATCTCCTTGGTCTAGCGCTAGTGAAAAGGGTATAGACTCCCTCGCTGATTGGCTGATACCGACTTTAGGCCACCCCGACGACTTTACTTACTCAAATACTAATGATCACTTATTGATGGCAGCCCTGTCGGCTGGGGCTTTAGAGTACACCGACTGCTCCTCTGTAGAGGGGTAAGACCACCGTAATGTTGGCCGTGGGTGGCGACCCGGGATGCTTAAGGACGGAATCCTACAAAAACAATCAAAAAGACAAAATCTGTTGATTTTTGACTTCAGTCACAGATGCAGACTACGCTGATGACCTCGCACTTCTTACAGATACACCGACACAGGCTGAGTAACTACTACATAGCTTGGAGGAGGCAGCAAAGAATATCGGCCTCTATGTGAATTCCGATAAAACTGAGCTCATGAGTTTCAAAAAGAAAGGAGACATCTCCGCACTAGACGGTAAGCCTCTAAAGCCAGTTGAATAATTCACATACCTTGGTAGTAGTGTCTCATCCACAGAAAGGCATGGTCGGCCACATACAGATTATCAGTCATATGGAAATCTGATCTCACTGAAAAGCTAAAGCGACAATTCTTCCAGGCTGTGGTCATATCAGTACTGCTGTATGTCTGCACCACTTGGACCCTAACGAAGCGCCTTGAGAATAAGCTAGATGGGAGCTGAACAAGAATGCTGCGTGCAATCTTGAACCAATCGTGGAAACAGCACCCCACAAGGAAACATCTATATGGCCACCTGTCCCCCATCTCACAGACCATCCGAGTGAGAAGGACTAGGTACGCAGGACAATGCCGGAGAAGCAAGGACGAGCTCATAAGCGACGTTCTTCCTCTGGAAGCCAGCACATGGACATGCTAATGTGGGCCACCCACCAAGGATCTACATTGACCAACTATGCGAGGATTCTGGATGCTGCGCAGAGAACCTCCTAGGGGCAATGAATGATAGGGAGGGTTGGCGAGAGATTGTCATGGATATCCGTGCTACAAGCGCGACATGATGATGGTGATTTTCATCTCAATCTCGGATATTCGTATTTCACAAATGCATTTGCTTTTTAGACTGATGACACACCTACCATCAGCTCCTCACTGACACACCAGTTGTTGTTTTTTTTTTTTTTTTTTTTTTTTTGGGGGGGGGGGGAGTATTTCATGTCATCTTTATTTTATTCTCTAAAATGTTAGTTCACATTCTAGTCTGTTATTCAAAAGTAAAGTCGTCGGGATGGCCTAAAGTCGGTATCAGCCAGACAGCAAAGGAGTCTATCCCCTTTTCACTAGCATTAGACCAAGGAGATTGTTTTTTAACGTCTGAGGCGGTGTGACATACCTACCATCAGCTCCTCACTTTACCGAACAGATCCCTGTGCTACTCATACGCTGAGTTGGCGAGGGCACGGGAGGATGCTGAACATTTTTCGACCCAACAAGAATAGGATGATTTTATTCTATTCTTATTGGTTTTGTTTGGGGGGGGGCTTGGGGGGGCTTGGGGGGGGGCTTAAAGTAACCTAAGAAACTGTGTCGCTAGTGTGTGTATTTACCCAGCCCCTCCGCACGAGGAGGATGCGACACAATGTAAATTTTCTGAAGCGGAGTTTAACAGGTTTGGACTCAGATTTTTTTTTTCTTCTCCCTAGCCTGATAGCCATACCAAGATTAAAGAGTCCAGTCTGCCCTACAATTTACGCATAGCTTGGAGGAGAATATAAAAAATTATAGTTAATTTAAAATAGGGGGTTACTTTTTAATCCCTCTATAGAACCTAAATAATGAGAATGGAACCGTCTAGTTTTCCTATAAATAATGTCTGACAAAACATCGGAAAAAAGAAACTAGATCTCACGGGACTTGTTAATTCGACATAGCAATTGATAATTACTCTGTTCACCATGTATCTTTGCTTCGGAAACCTTTTTACATAACCTTAATACTCGTTGTTTTTCTTACTATTATTTCATTCATTGACTAAGTTCGAATAGATCAATTCATTGAATTATATCTAAGTTCGAAAAGATTCATTGACTTTGTTTGTTTATTGATTTTAACGGCATATAAACCCGTCTGGGGTTATGTTATGCCTAACGGTTAGGAAGTTATTCATATCGTGTATTTATATTTATACTTTTTAGTAATTGGTTTTAACAGTGTGTTAGGGATTATGTTGTATGGTATTGATTTGTTTCATGTCTATATTCTATGGTATAATTTTATTTCCCTAAAAAAAGAGAGAATATCCTCCATGTTGACATTTTCAAACAGATCTTTCATAATGTTTTCTTAAAAAAAAACGGTTTCTGATGTGAGCAAAAAACCTGCATTCCATGAATAAGTGTTTAACTGTCAAAGGTGTTTGACATGTTCCACATTGTGGTTGTTGTTCTTATTTGAGTATATAGGAGTGTGTTAGTCTTGTATGACCAATGTGTAATCAGGACACAATGACTTGTTCCTTTCTAAAAAAAAAAGTCGTCGGGGCGGCCTAAAGTCGGTATCAGCCAATCAGCGAGGGAGTCTATACCCTTTTCACTAGCGCTAGATCAAGGAGATTGTTTTGGCGTCTGAGGTGGAGCGCCACAACTACCATCAGCTCAGATCCCTGTGCTACTCATACGCTGAGTTGGCGAGGGCGGGTATCGAACTAGGAACCTTGTGGTTTCTAGCCAAACGCTCTACCGACTGAGCTAATCCGGCCCTATAATGTTCCTTTCTAGACTTCCTTAAAGTTGGTCTGCAGCCTCCCAAAGTGGGTTATTTACGTTCGAAAATATTCATTCATTAAATTTTAGCTCAGTCGGTAATGTGGAACATGTCAAACACCTTTGACAGTTAAACACTTATTCATGGAATGCAGGTTTTTTGCTCACATCAGAAACCGTTTTTTTTTTAAGAAAACAATATGAAAGATCTGTTTGAAAATGTCAACATGGAGGATATTCTCTCTTTTTTGAGGGAAATAAAATTATACCATAGAATATAGACATGAAACAAATCAATACCATACAACATAATCCCCAATAATGCTAACACATTTTTAAAACCAATTGCTAAAAAGTATAAATATAAATACACGATATGTATCACTTCCTAACCGTTAGACATAATATAACCCCAGACTTACTTTAAAGTTCAATAAAGATTTATTAATCGACTTATTTCTAAGTCAAACTTCCATTCGTCAATTTGCAGTGAAATTGAGATTATTCTACATAAGAATCCATTAAAAAGAACATTATCACATGCATCTTTGAGATGAAATTAAATGTAGCTTGAGGAGATATTGGTCAGTTCTACGTTCTCCTCTTTAAGTTTTACCAGCAGCACTCGACACATGCACCAACGAACACAACGATACGATTACATGTGATCACCGTTTATTTAGCACCTCGACCAATTCATTACTTTCATCTTACACCCCAAAACGGAAAGGAAATTTAAGAAGAGCTCATTTCCAGGCCAAGCAGACATTCACAGGCAATGATATCACAGCGAGGGTTTGCCACTTGAAACTGAGGAAAATGATGGATTTCATTACAAAGTGCCAAATATTTGGACCCTTGAAGTATCACACATATAACATAAAATGCAACCCCCCCACCCACACACACACCAAAAAAAAAAGAAAAGAAAAAAAAAAAGAGAGATTTGCAACATATACACATCTTGATTTGATTAGCAAATGAGATTCACTTCAGTTAAATTGATTTAATCATCTCGGCAGAGCTTCAAGACCACAGCAGTGACAAAGAGTCTCCACACCCCGAATAGAGACAAAATACTTCCATACCCGAGGATTGACAAAGAGCCTCCACACTCTAACAGTGTGTCGTGGAGTAGCCTGCCGTACATTGCGTACCTTGCGTACCTTGCGTACCTTACGTAGAGAGTGAATGCGCTAGTCCAGGACTATTTATACACAGCTGTCTGAGAACATCGAGGTAATTGCCTTACACCTGGCTCCGGTCGGGGGTCCAGTGAGCTTCAGCCAGAGGTCTAGTGAGCTTCGGCCACTGGACCCCTGTAAATTAATAGCGTCGATCCTAGGGGGCTCTCCCCAGGCAATACCTGCCCCCTTGATTTAAAGGGGCAGGGTTGGGTTTATTGTCCAGCGCCTGAGGTGCCCCCTTCTGGGGGAATGCCGTGGGGATCGATGCAATTTTTTTTCTTTCCGACCCATGAGCTTTGGCTTGTGGGTGGGCCCACATTAAAACGAGGCCTTGTGCCCAGTCCATACAAGTGGGGTATGAGACAAATACTCCTTACACCTGGCTTCGGCCGGGGGTCCAGTAAGCTTCGGCCGCTGGACCGGTAAAGTACAAATAATAGCGTTGATCCCAGGGCTTTTCCCTCCAGACAATACCTGCCCCCTTGGGGGTGGGGCTGGGTTTATTGCCCAGCGCCTGAGGCGCCCCCATTGAGGAGGAATGCCGACGGGATCGATGCAATTTTTGTTCGCCCACGTAAAAATGAGACCTTTGTGTCCAGCCCATACAAGTGGGGTATGAGGCAAATACCCCCCCCCCAGGCAATACCTGCTCCCTTGATTTAAAGAGGCAGGGCTGGGTTTATTGCCCAGTGCCTGAGGCGCCCCCTCGAGAAGGCATGCCGACGGGATCGACGCATTTTTTGTGCCTACCACCCATGAGCTTCGGCTTGTGGGTGTGCCCACATAAAAATGTCCTTGTGTCACGCCCTCATAAGTGGGATGAGAGGCAAATATCCAGAAGCCTGCTTCAGAGCGCTTCGGCCTCTGGAGACAAATGCCCTGAGACTGCAAGGATTACGGAACCATTAAACGAACCGTCTACCTCAAGGATTTAGCACTTTGTTCCGACTTACTATATGTATTTACCCAACCCCTTCGCACGAGCAGGATGTGACACAAGGTCAATTTCTTAAGCGAAGTTCAACAGGTTTGAATTCAGAGTTTTCCTTCTCCTAGACCGGTTGCCTAACCTAGGTTAAAGAGCCCAGTCTGCTCTACTATTTACCGATAGCTGGAGGGAAAGTAGGATTCATACCTTTCCTAAGGGTATTAGCGCTAAGTGAAATGCAATTACCACATCCAAGATTTGAACTCCGGGCGACGAGTCCATTTCCCATGACTTTAACCATTACACCACGCGCGACTTACTATATTTCTGGGGCACATGTATTTTGAATGTACCAGTATACTGATTACTGTATGAGCCAGTATACAACACAATGATTTCGGACACGAGTAGAGACAAAGAGCCAAGGAAGAGCTTCCAGACTCTAACGGTGACAAAGCTTCCAGACCACAGCAGTGATAAAGAGCTTCCACACCCGCACAGAGACAAAATATTTCCATACCCGAGCATTGGCAAAGAGCGTCCACACCCTAACAGATGTCAGAAGCGAGTAGGGACAAACAGCCAAGCAAGAGCTTCCTGACCCTAACATAATTAAAGAGCTTCCTAACTCTAACGGTAACAAAGGACTTCCAGACCATAGACCAAAATTTGTATAAAAAATGCGTATTTTGGATTCAAAATAAAATAAATTTTATTTTTAAAACTAACTGTTGTATCCGAGATGTAGGAATAACAGAAATGATAATAAAAACAGGGAAATTGTTAACAATAACAATACTTGTTTTATTTATTCTAACTGACAGGGAAATACAGTGGATGGTTTTGGATTAGAGTTCTGGCTTGATGAGGATAAAAGTGTGTCACCT
The DNA here is from genome assembly GCA_023376005.1 of Doryteuthis pealeii. Classification (NCBI taxonomy): domain Eukaryota; kingdom Metazoa; phylum Mollusca; class Cephalopoda; order Myopsida; family Loliginidae; genus Doryteuthis; species Doryteuthis pealeii. The sequence continues at coordinate 117,914,525 of CM042151.1, read as the reverse complement.
GCTCGGTTCTGATCTGCTGTGTAGTCTGTTTTCCCCTCCTCTTTAGAGAGTCCGGTTCGAATCGTTAGGGGGAGATAACTCTCCCTAACACTGACCATACGAATTTCCGGAAAATTCCGTATCTTTCTTAATTGAACTTTAAACTCGTTTTTGTGGCTGGATTGCATCCTAAACACTTTTGATAAAACTTTTATCTTCTATTACACTTTTACTTTATTGAGTTTTTCTCAACGATGTTGAGACTTTTAGTTTTAAAAATAAAATTTATTTTATTCTTAATCCAAAATACGCAGTTTTCATATAAATTTTGGAAAGACACTCCGGCCCAGAACGTGAGCGTTATTTGAACCTCTCGTGGCAAACGGTTAACTATTTCCTCCTTCTTTCTTTCATCAATATAGTTGCTCTTGAGGAAGACCGTTTTTATAAAAGGTCGAAACAGATATCTGTCAGCGTAATCATTTGTTTTTCTATCTATTTTCAATCATACTGTTGGATTTATTTCCATTCATTATATTTACTAGCAAATATATGCACCCTCCGGGTGCAGGTATTTAAGTTTTAATGTAATAAAATATTATATTAAATTAGAAAGGCTAATGAAACTAAATAAGAATGCATATAAAAAGATTTGAAACAGAGGAGGGGTAGAAACGAAAGATAGAACAACTGAAACTAACTCTTCCATCACTCTCGTCTTTCATTTTTATTTTTTCTAATTTAAGTATTTAGTTAAAAGAGGAAGTAAAGAATAAAATGACAGTTATTTTTTCTTGTTAATGGATTTCATTTAAGATTCATTGAAGAGATTTTTGCTCATATTCAATAAGATAAAACCAAACAATTAGAAATCAACAATACTAAGCACATATTTATCAAAATCACATTTTAAATATCAATATGCAAATTAGCCTTCCCATTCACACTGTAAACCGCTATTTTGTTGTATATATAAATATAATTGTATGTTGTTAGAATGTAGATATGGTTAACAGTATTAATAATGTAAAACAAATTTATCAATAATTGAGGTTTAAATAAAAAATAAAATCATTGTGAATGTGATGTCAATAACTAAGGGAATTGTGACTTGAGTCGTAATATAGTTTCGGTTACAGACAGACAAACACACAATCTCCATTATAATATATATATATATATATATATATATATATATATATATATATATTATATATATTATAACCTATAAGAGCCAGAAAATACCTGAACAAGTTTCACTTTAGAATTATCCTGAAAATACATTAGGTGAAACCTGGGTAGATAGTTTCTGGCTCTTTTAGCTTTTATAGTTTTAATCAACTTAGAGTATTGAGCACTTTTGCAAATTAACTTACGCAACACACATTCGCTGTTTTTTTTTTTTTTTTTTTTTTTTTTTGGCTATCCATTGCAGTACTGGTTAATTATTTTCAGAAATTACAGATGTTTTTTTTTAATCTTTTTATTTTTCAGATACCAATTTGTAATATATTTCTTTATTTATAAATTGTATTATCTGTTTTTTTTCTGATGTTATGAATATTTCTTATATAATTTTTAGTTTCAAAATTGGTGTTCACTGTTCCTCTGGAATAAGGCCAAAATAATAGGCATAAAACAATAATAGAAAGTCTGTAAGATGAAAGAGGCTGTACATATAAGTTTGTCAAAAGTAAATACATAATAATATAGATTTTAACATTATATAGAAACAAGTGCTCATAAAAATTAATTTTATCAGTTAAGGTCTCCCAAATGACAGGTTAATGCAAGGCCATTTAAAAAATGTCAGCTAAATGAACCTCTTTCTACTCTTATAGGTAGGTTCTATTCCTATTCTATTCTAAGTGGTTTAGTACTAACATTAGAACTTAATACTCTGTCTTGTGATATTGTTGGATTGTTACATTTAAGTTGAGGAGATTAAAAGGAAGAAGTGAAATTTTGAAGTGAATTCTAAAGATTGGCTGAAATTTGCACTTGAATATAATAGTGAAATGTAGTCAAAACAATGAAAATGATAGCCTTAAAAATATATTGATTTATTTTTAACTGTTGATTTTTTAAATTTCTACTAAACCCTATATATAATAAAAATGGGTATTAAATATTATAAATATAATAATTATATCATATCATAAATATTTTGAGACTATTTCTGTGCATATATAAATTGAGAGAATTTAACGGAATTATTGAAATAGCATTAAAAATAATATATATATACTTTTTTTTCGGTTTGGTGGACTAGTCAAATCATCCACCTGCGCTCCCCAAATATTTTCAGTTATCTTGCCTCGGATTGTCACTGATACTAGTATTTGGGGAATGAGAGCATGCAGTGCGTGTCGCACAAGCGCACAACATGTTAACATGTGCAGATATTTCTACAAGTCCCATGGTGATGGAGGAACGGTGGCGTGTGCAGGCCTGACGGGCTGGAAGCACATAGCTGTGAATTTACACGTGGCAAGGTTGTGGGTGACTGAGCAGACCCTTGAGTAGTACTGCCCACCCAGACATCTGGGAAAGGTATAGAAAAGGTGACCTAAACAAATATCAAGCTGGCCAGCAAACTGCGACTGGCGGCTGTTCACATTAGCAGGGCGGAAACAAGAAAATATTACAACAAACCTAACAATAGCCACCTGAAATGTTCGGACACCTCTCGAAACCCTGAACAAAGAACTGGCACCGTGGCAAATAACTCTCGATATGGGGCAGACATCTTCAGACTTGCAGAGGTCCGCTTCAGCGAGGAGGACCAATTGACAGAAGTGGGGTCCGGGTACACATTTTTTTGTAAAAGCAGGCCGATGGTAGCTGTAAGGATTTGAGGTAAGGCAGCTCGAGCACCACATCCTACAGCGGCCTCTGCGTAATCGGCATATGACGGACGGCATGAACACATCTCCTACATCTAAGACTGACCACATATGTGACATGTGTGGCAGGACCTGCCTATCGAGGGTTGAGCTTCTCGGTCACGTACGATCACATGCGAGAGGAGGCCAAGAAAGAGGTTCATGTGTGACAGGAAACATAAAAACAAATTTGGATCAGGGGGCCCTCTGCGCGCTCACATCCGAACTACTTATAGAAATGGCCTTATTCTGCGAAGAAGTGGCAATCACCATATATATATATATATATATATATATATATATATATATTAAAATAAGTGTATTTTGACAGCATTTTTTCTATATATATTTTTACATACACACACACACACACACACACACACACACATATATATATATATATATATATATATATATATGAAGGTGGGTTGGTCTTAAATCTTAGATTCTTTTTTCCAGGTTTATTTTGCTAAGCCTTGAAATAAAACACCAGCACACACACACACACACACACACACACATACACACACACACACACACACACACACACATATATATATATATATATATTGGAACACTTCCAAATTCTCAGTATTTTGACCGTTCTAACTTCAAATGTCAAACATTTTACCCTGAAGAAGGTCGTTTTTCTTTGTATATAATCAAATATTTTATAATTTTCTATTATTATTGTTTCTTAAAATATTTTAAATAATAATAAACAGAATACAATGTCTGCATCATCAAACTCCTGGTCGAAACACGTGTTTGGTAACTCATTAAATCAATTTTATCCATTCAACATTTTCTTTCCTTTATCTATTTATCCTTTGAACACACACACACACACACACACACACACACACACACACACACACACACACACATATATATATATATATATATATATATATATATATATATATATGTCCAAATAAGTTTATGGCTTGACAAACACCTTTTAAAAAACTTTCTAAAATATCTATTTCACAAAAACTTTTCCTCTTGACGATGACCTTGATTAATTCAGTGGATTTAACCCTGAAGGTCCTTATGGTGAAACTCGAGTAGTTTATTTCTGTACACACTATAATAATAATAATAATAATAATAATATATTATATATATATTATTGAAGTGAGTTAACGTTGTGGGGCTGAGCAACAAGCTAAGCACAACTGAACCAGTGCCAAGACAACTGGTACTTTTAGGAATCCAGAATAGTCCACCCATGCATTTGGGTGATTCCATTCCTAGAGTCCTGGTTGGCTGCTTGGTTTCTATGATGTTAGGAGGCTTCATAAATAACCTAGCATTTTGCAGTAGTAAAAGCAGCAAAACAGATTCGTATTAAGTTACGATTGCTTACTGCCTTGTCTTACCAATTCAACGGTAATTGGAACTAGTATGATTATTCTACACACACACACACACACACACACACACACACACACACACACACACATATATATGTTAAACAATTTAACAATACTTTTCTCGGTTTATACATTAATATTCATATGGAATACATCCCACCTTTTTATCTTCTACTCGTGGGCCATTCACGTTCGGCTTTTCACGTACACTGATCATTGATTTTCGCTTTCGCATGTAATAATCACGTCATCAACTTTCAACTACAAACGCCACGCAATTAACGGTAAATAACCTTTTTTCCACCCTTTTTTTTAATAATTCATCGCATACTAAACATCCTTCATCTTTTATCCACACAAATCTTTAGTCCTGAAGAAGGTTTCCATTGTAAAACCGAAATTCTCGAGTATCGACAATAAATTTTCCATCCATCGTAACATTTTGTGTTTGTTTTTCTAAATTTTCTCCACACACACACACACACACACACACACACACACACACACACACACACACATATATGTATATATATATATATATATATATATTGGCCACCTTTCGTATTGTAATGGTAAGCAAGCCAGATTTGCAGACCATTGTTAGTGAGTTTGATTCTCATGGGATACCCCATTCATCTGACCCTCTGCCACATCTCAAGCTAAGCTTATTAAATAACCACACACACACACACACACACACACACACACACAGATATATATAATATATATATATATATATATATATATATATATATATACTCAGTAAATGAAGGAACAAACTCTAAACTTACTTCATTCAATAATTTATTTCAACCGTATTACTACGTCATCTTCAGGTAATCGCAAGAATATGACTCTTGATTACCTGAAGATGCCGTAGTAATACGGTTGAAATAAATTATTGTAATGAAGCAAGTTTAAAGTTTTTTCCTTCATTTACTGAATATCGTGCTCTGTCCTTCCATTCACTGGTATTAGGCACATTGAGCTCTCCTTATCGTCTACCTGCATCAGCTTGGGTAAACCATACATGGATAGATCCTAACTACAGAAAAAAAAATATATGTACCAAGCCTCTCAGCAGGGGTAAAATATGACACAAGGTCAATTTCTTAAGCGGAGTTTAGCAGGTTTGAATTCAGACTCTTCTTTCTCCAACGTTAAAGGGCCAATGTCCGCCCTACTACTAACACTTAGCTGGACGGGGAATCGTAGGATGCATACATTTCTCAAGCGTATATATATTTGCCAACCCCTCCTCACAAGCAGGATGTGACACAAGGTCAATTTCTTAAGCGGAGTTTAACCGGTTTAAATTCAGAGTTTTCCTTCTCCTAGACCGGTTGCCTAACCAAGGTTAAAGAGCCCGGTCTGCCCTACTATTTACCCATAGCTGGAGGGAGAGTAGAATTCATACCTTTCCCAAGTGTATTAGCGCTAAGTGAAATGCAATTATTACGTCCAGGATTTGAACCCGCGACGACGAGCCCATTTCCCATGACTTTAACCATTACACCACACACTCTTACATTTCTCAAGCGTATAAGCGCTTTGTGAAATGCAAACAGCCTCGTCGAGATTTTGAACTCGTCTCGCCGTGTCCGTTTTCTAAGACGGTAACCATTACACCACGCGCCTCCAATAATGCGTGTGTGTGTGTGCGTGCGTGTTAACGGCACAAACATAAACTCCGTTTTTTATAGATTCCCTATTAGTACACACTAGATTTCATACAAGATTCTATTAATATTATTGTGTGCGTCATAATATGTGTCCATATATATATATATATATATATATATATATATATATATACATTCTCACATAATTGTTACACAAAACTGAAGTACTTAATTTTATAGCACCGCCCACAATTTGGTAAGTGTTTGAAGGATAAGTGTTCCTCAAATACCGGATTAATTCAAGTGTTTCCATACCAATGCAATCAAATATATTTTATAAATATTCAGTATATATATATATATATATATATATATATATATATAATATATATTATATATAGTTAAAACATATATATGTGTATTCACACATGTTTCATTTTACTTTTTGTTTCTTTTTCTATATGTAAGTAAATAATATATACATATATATATACATACATATATATATATATATATATATATATATATATTATATATATATATACATACATACATATATATATATGTATATACATACATACATATATATATGTGTGTGTGAGTGTGTGTGTGTATCTATGTAATATAGTGAAAAATTGAAGAAAAAAAAAGTTCATAAAACGAATGATGTTTATTTCACCAACGCTGCAGTGTTTCGATTTGTTTCAATAGATCTTCATCAGGGCTTTTGTCAATTGGAGGAAAAATAAATTCATCACAGAGAATGAGAAAACTGCGAGAGTCTTTTGCTTTGTCGGTCAATCTATTAAAAAAAAAAGCGTTTATGTCACTTTACAACCGTTTGTCTTAGCGTTCCTCATAATTTCAAACATCCAAAGAACGCTAGTTTTTCATTCAACATTTTAAAAAAATAGATTGACCGACAAAGCAAAATACTCTCACAGTCTTCTTATTCTCTGTGTTGAATTTATTTTTCCTCAAATTAACAAGAGACCTGATGAAGATCTATTGAAATAGATCGAAACACTGCAGCGTTGGTGAAATAAAGAACACTCGTTTTATGAACTTGAGTTTTTTTTCAATTTTTCACTGTATTATATACTGTCGGATTCACTTCCATTTTCTCTTCGGGTATATATATATATATATATATATATATATATATATATATGTGTGTGTGTGTGTGTGTGTGTGTGTGTGAGAGAGGGATCCAAAACTCGGTAGTAAGGATGATTCTATATGTGATTTCTAAGACACACCGTATTATCATTGTATGATCCAGTATGTATAAATACAGCGAATCTTTTCCTTCCTTTCAAAGATATATATATATATATATATATATATATATATATAATAATAAGTGTATTTTGGCAACATTTTTTCTTTTATACAAGTTTTGTTTCGGCAAAACAAATTGCCATCCTCAGGTAGGAAACGATGGTATGCTTTCGTGTCTCGTTTTTAACGAGAACGAGTAGTAGCAAGGAATTAGAAGTGTGAGGTAATAACCATTGGTAGTGGGAGGTTGTAGGAATGGTAGTGGTTCGAGCGAGCGATGCAGTAGTGATTTTTTGTGTGTGTGGATAACTATTTATTTTTAACGCCATACATACGTTCGCTTGTGCATCAACCCACCTAGCCCCACAAATTCCCCTCCTTTTTATTTTTTTATTTTTCATTTAATTTAATGGACCATATGAACTTTAGGCACCCCTTTTTGATCTCGATTAAGAAAGGTCATGTTTTTCATTTACACCGTCAATATCTTTGAAGCACAGATAACCGAACACTCTATCTTGCAACGAGCAGTTCGGAACCAGGACTTCATCTCGGTCATGGACAATCCTCAGTCCGAACATGTTTGTAACATCTTCAGTAGGGTCTGTTAGTTTACAACAAAACATGATAGTAATATCAGATCTCATGACAGCAAATATATGAGGAGCCGTGTGGTTAATATCAACGCTAAAGACGGTATGGACGGCAGAGATGAATTTGGCCTGAGGTACATCATGCGCTCCACAGGGTGTTTTTTTTTGGGGGGGGGCATTGGGGAAAATGATCGGCAGAATGAACCTCGGATTTAAAATTACCACCGCGCATGCTAGCTCTTAGAATATATATATATATATATATATATATATATATATATATATATATATATTGGAGGATATGTGCTTAATTGAAGTCATACCTAATTTTGAAAATTAATTAGTTAATAATTAATGAATTTAGGCGGGCATATATGTTCAAATGTAAGGCTAAACGAATCGAAAAAAATGTCGTTTAGCCTTACATTTGAACATATATGCCAGCCTAAATTCATTAATTATTAACTGATTAATTTTCAAAATTAGGTATGACTTCAATCAAGCACATATACTCCAAAAATTGTCGGCTTAAAGCCATATAAAAATAAACACATTTGTTTGTTTACTTACCCTCATATATATATATATATATATATATATATATATATATATATATATATATATATATATATGAGGAAAAATGAGTAAAGAAAAGAAATGTAGATGGATAAAATGAATTCAATCGATATCACATTAATCGATATCACTTACACGTGTGTTTCGGTCAGTTTATGTGTGTGAAAATATTTCGTACACATAGAAGATTCGACCTTCATCAGAGTGAACATTTATTTTGAATGAAAAAATTCGTTGGGAACAAAAAAACAAGAGATTTTTGGAAATATTCGAAAATCGAATTTTTAAAAATTTGGAACGCTGAAAATAGAACGTTTGAGATAGACCGTTATGATTAGGATATTTGGTTTTTCTAGGGGTTATGGTAGAAAATAGTTTTTTTATTACAAAAAAAAAATAAAGTGTTATTATTTATCAATAACATGTTGGACATTTTTTTTCGGAGCTTAGTTTATGTTTTGAAAAAAATCGGTGAAGTGTTAAAAAAAGTGGTCGATTAAAAAAAGAACCAAACTTTGATGGTAGATAATT
>CM042151.1:117893182-117900682 GCA_023376005.1 Doryteuthis pealeii | reverse complement strand
TAATATTTTATATAAAAAAAAGTAAAGTCGACGGGGCGGCCTAAAGTCGGTATCAGCCAGTCAGCGAAGGAGTCTATCCCCTTTTCAATAGCCCTAGACCAAGGAGATTGTTTTAGCATATGAGGTGGAGCACCACACCTACCATCAGATCCTTACTTTCCATGTGCAACCTCTTCGATTTGTCGTTTGAAGTGTCCATATAATTGTTTTTCTTCCCATTTTTGTTTTCTAGTCTTTGTTGGTTTTCTGTTTGTCCATATGTCACGTCTACTATTGTTGGCCGCCATAAGTAGTTTGTCTTTGCTCTTTCTTGTGCAGTCGAGTTGTTGGATTGTGGTTTCTATGCAGTCCTCTATGTTGGCAAGCCCTCTTCCCCCTTCCTTTTTTGACACATATAATCTATCTCTATCATCTCTAGGGTGGAGAGCCTTGTGCATGGTCATTAATTTTCTCGTCCTTAGTCAATCTGTCTGAGTTCTTCCTTTGTCCATTTTAAGAATGGTCCTGAGTATCTTATAATGGGGACAGCCCAGGTATTGATTCCCTTGATCAGATTTCTGCTGTTAAGTTTGGTTTCTAGAAGTTTTCTAGTTCTCCTGAGATATTCTTTTTTAACTTTTCCTTTCATTTCTGCTTGCATGATATTGTCCGCTTCTAAAATTCCTAAGTATTTGTAGCTTTCATTTTCATCAAGTGATTTTATAGTTTCCTGATTTGGCAGTTGTATTCCATCCATTAGTTTTCTTTCACCCCGTTTTATTACTAGCATAGCACATTTTTCAATTCCAAATTCCATTCCTATATCCTGGCTATATATTCTAATAGTTTGTACTAGGCTCTCCAATTCTTTTTCATTTATTATTATTATTTACTCGTTTTGAGTTTTCACATTAGCATTAGCTGATGGTCTTTCACTGGAGTCTGAGTGACAGCAAGTCTCCTCAGGTCTCCAGGACTCTTCTGAGTATTCTGGCAGATTGCAGCAGTGCAGTGTTCTGGATGGTATCAATCCTTCCTCTGATTTCCAAACATTCCAGACCCTTTTCCAATCCTTTTGGGACCGTTCCAAGTGCACCAACTACAATTGGTATCACCTTCACTTTCATATTCCATAACTTTTTTAGTTCTCTGGCAAGGTCCAGATATTTGTCCATTTTTTAAATTTTCCTTTAGCTTCACCCTGTGATCTGCTGGCACTGCAAAATCCACCAGTTGACAAGTTCTTTCTTTTTTGTTTATCAACACTAGGTCTGGTCTTCTTGCTGGGATAAGGTGATCCATTTTTATTTCAAAGTCCCAGAGAATTTTATGCGTTTCGTTCTCAAGAACAGATTCTGGTTTATGCATATACCATTTTGTTGTATGGTCAAAATTAAATTTTTTGCATAATTCCCAGTGGATCACCTTCCCAATTATTATTATTATTATTCTTGAAGACCAATTATTATGTCTATCTAGAAAATACTTTTACTCTTCCGATATATTTTGCAAAGTACTTTTTGCTGAATAACCTTTGAACACGAAAACATTGCTGACTGGGACGACCGTGGATAATTGAAACCACCATTAGCAATACCGCGGATGATAAGGTTCTCTTGTACTAAAGGGAATATAAAAAAAGAAGTGCTGCATTGATTTTTCTATAGAATTCATGAAGTGGAATCAGCCTCAAATGTTTCGGCTGTCTCTTTTGCTAGTGAATCCTAAATTCCAAGCGCACGGGGATTGATTTAACGCAAGGGAAACCATGTGTATTTTGGAAATCCAAGACTTGGAAAATAATTCCTTGCGTTGGAAGGATTATTCCAGTTGGTTGGTTGGTTGGATGTTACGGTGTATTATTGTTTTATTTATTTATTTATCTATTTATTTATCTATTTATTCTAAAACTCTTTTGGGGTAAGACTCCCCCAATAGGGCCACCTGTTGGCCGTGGGTGGCGACCCGTGATGCTTAAGAATAGAACCCAGGTGGATGAGTAGTTCATGACTTGCAATACTCCACTTTGGCTCTATCTTGGGCTAGACGTCAAGCTTTAGCACCTATATGATTGCCCCAACTCTATTGCCCTTATGGCAAGCCCCAACCCCTTTTTATCATACGGATGCTAGAAGGCGGTGGCTGCGGGTCTACATGTCCTAGGAATGACGTTAAACTCTATAACACTGTAGTGTTATGGACTGATTGGCGATATCCGATTAGATACTTAAAAACAAAACAATTGAGTCTAGAATCGTACAAGCGACTTAGATTAGAGTACAAGTCAGTGGTGTGGTAAAGTCAACACTAGATAAAATTAATTACTCTGACACAAAGAAATTCTAATGGCTAAAAGTCGGTTGATGTTTGATATAACACAAATGACTTTTTGTTTATACAAATGTTTTCATATAGATATATATTATCATTCTTGTAGCGTCGAAACAAGATGATAAATAATTTTTGAACAAAACCAATCCTAATGGCAGAAATAGGTTGATGTAAAGCAAAAGTCTGTTTTATCATATTATCATTTACATGGAGACTCCGAAAAGATAGGTACCACTTTATCCAGGCTAAAAGTGGTTGATATGTCTGACTTTTTATGACTGATGACATCCATATATATTATTGTTCTTGTGGGGACTGTGTAAGATAAGGGCATTTATTTAGCAAAAACAGTTTAAAGATTAAATCTTTAAAATGTTGATAATCTCAATTTACCTGAGTGGTCTTAGGCCAGTTCCTGGGAATTATCATAGCAATTGACAGGACCATTTATACAATAACAAAAATATTATCAGGTGCCTCACCAATCAGGAAACTGGGGCGGAGACTTGTTACCCACCTCCGAGATATGTAACCCAATGCCATGATTTTGATTGGCCGTCCAATCAAATGCGACCGCGTGGGTGGGGTTTCGTACACCTCCTGATGTTTACACTGTAGGGCCATTGGTCCGGCGTTTCTATTGGCTGGCCAATGTGAGCCCTGGATTCGGGGGTTTGGAACCCATAAAAGAGGACCCAAAAGGGTCCCAGGCAGATTGGAGAGCTGGTTCTTGGTTCTTGACCAGAGTGGAGAGCTGGTCCTTGACCAGATCGGACAGCTGGTTCTTGACCAGATTGGACAACTGCTTCCCTAGCAGATTGATAGCTCCATCTCATGGCCCTTGTCACCGTCTTTGCTTTGTCGTCTTGTTACTCAAAGTCCTGAATTTGAATCAGAACACAGCATATATCGCCAGTCAGTCCACAACATACCGACTCAACCTCAACTCGATATCCCTTTGTGGTTGTACATGATTTTTAATCACTGTATGATTAATAAAGGTCTTTTATTGTTAAAAACGCGTTCGTGTTAATTGTGGAACAACCTTGATGAACTTGGTCATTTTCAGGTACAGCCCGGAACAAGCACTTCAACTTTCCTGTGAGTCAAAGAACACCCATCGCGTTAGATTCGACGCCGCGACAACATCGTACTACATTTAGAGCCGCGTGCAGCAAAACCAACATCGTATTACATTTGGTCCCGTGACCAGATCATAATATTACATTTGGCACCCCGACCAGCATAGTTTTACAACTCTATCTGATGGTGAGGTTCCAGTTTTGGAGGTTTGGGGAATGTGGAGCACCCCTTCATCATCATTGCTCCCTGGTCCACTCTGACCCGGAGTGGTAGTACCTGTTAGGGTCCCATCTATGGGTTAAATAGAAAAATGTATTTATAAAAAAGATTGTATTATCCATTAAGAATTGATTTATTTCCAAACTTTATCGGCATTAAATGACCCACTGAGGTTGATATGCCGTAAAACAAAACAAACAAACAAACAAACAAACAATAAAACTCTTTTGTACATACGACAAATTTAAATTTCTTACTGGAGAATTTATTAGTTTAATTTATTTCCTTCTTTAACCCCGAAAAGTAGCAAAGAAGCTAATAACAAAAATGGAAGTATTAATTAAAAAAAAGTTCAGTTAACGGTAAATTTTTTCGTTTGATTTGTTATTTAATCTGTATCTTTATCGTCATATATAAAATGACCCACAATTTTTGTTTTGTTTACATGTGTTTTTCAGTTTCTTGGGGTTTTTATTTTCAATTTTTTCCCACCCATTCCATCGCCAATCGTCATTATTGGGAAATTTTTAAGTAGGATACATGCATAGAGCGAATGAGGTATTTTGGTGAAAGGGAGCTGCGCAAGGAGAGAATGCAAGAATTTTATTTTTATTTTTGAATGAATCGGTCGGCGAGTGAACCTAGCTAGATAGATCCGTGTAGTGATATGACCAGTTTTATCACCCCTCCCCCAAAACCAAATTTCCGGTTACATGCCGAGTTGTGTGCACATACGTTGTATCTCATTTCCAAATAAAGAAAAAGTTTATTTGGAGTGAGTGCACGTATGTGCTCACTTCAAATAATCTGTATCTTTATCGTCATAATAACGCTGTGACGAAGCAAAACATAGTTCGATCAGTTCGCTATAATTACTAAAGAATCTTGTGTGATAGGAGGCATGTGGCCGTAAAATTGTGTTTTGTTGAGTGTTGCTTCCAATATTTGTTCAAGAGAGCACGCAATCTCCCAATGTAGTTCCCATCTAGCTCTTTTTCGAAGCGTTTCGTTAGAGTGCAATTGGTGCGCCCATACAGTAGTACTGATACTGCTATAGTTGGGAAGTATTCTCGCTTTATCAGCGAGATAAAAAAAACTAAAAGAAGAATTTTTTTGTAAAAAAATAAGTGATTTCTTTTCATTTGTATTTGTTATGCCTCGTTGAGACGAGAGTAATTTACGAAACTTTGTTTGGGTGAGGCACAAGGCCGGATGCCTAGAGCGCCCAGTGAGACGATGACCAAAGTAACAGATGATGGCGTCATTTTACTTAGCCCCTCAAATTATTTGACCTATTCAAACCCCACCGCACACACACAACACCCCTCCCCTCTCTCTCTAACTCTCCTCCTACTCCTCCTTCTCCTCTTTTCTCTTTTATTTAATTAGTTACAGGCTTTTGTTGCAACCGCTTATCAGAATTGTGTTCCCCCCACCCCACAAAATTGTTACAGACATGACAACTTCTGTTGAGAGACTCACTACCAAAATACTGAAATGACCTATTCACCAATAAGGACATAACAGCCGAGACCCAATATATACATGCCCAAAATTTTAAAGAAATACATCCATGTATTCAGGATAAAATACTGAAATGACCTATTCACCAATAAGGACATAACAGCCGAGACCCAATATATACATGCCCAAAATTTTAAAGAAATACATCCATGTATTCAGGATAAAATACTGAAATGACCTATTCACCAATAAGGACATAACAGCCGAGACCCAATATATACATGCCCAAAATTTTAAAGAAATACATCCATGTATTCAGGATAAAATACTGAAATGACCTATTCACCAATAAGGACATAACAGCCGAGACCCAATATATACATGCCCAAAATTTTAAAGAAATACATCCATGTATTCAGGATAAAATACTGAAATGACCTATTCACCAATAAGGACATAACAGCCGAGACCCAATATATACATGCCCAAAATTTTAAAGAAATACATCCATGTATTCAGGATAAAATACTGAAAATGACCTATTCACCAATAAGGACATAACAGCCGAGACCCAATATATACATGCCCAAAATTTTAAAGAAATACATCCATGTATTCAGGATAAAATACTGAAATGACCTATTCACCAATAAGGACATAACAGCCGAGACCCAATATATACATGCCCAAAATTTTAAAGAAATACATCCATGTATTCAGGATAAAATACTGAAATGACCTATTCACCAATAAGGACATAACAGCCGAGACCCAATATATACATGCCCAAAATTTTAAAGAAATACATCCATGTATTCAGGATAAAATACTGAAATGACCTATTCACCAATAAGGACATAACAGCCGAGACCCAATATATACATGCCCAAAATTTTAAAGAAATACATCCATGTATTCAGGATAAAATACTGAAATGACCTATTCACAATAAGGACATAACAGCCGAGACCAATATATACATGCCCAAAATTTTAAAGAAATACATCCATGTATTCAGGATAAAATACTGAAATGACCTATTCACCAATAAGGACATAACAGCCGAGACCCAATTATATACATGCCCAAAATTTTAAAGAAATACATCCATGTATCAGGATAAAATACTGAAATGACCTATTCACCAATAAGGACATAACAGCCGAGACCCAATATATACATGCCCAAAATTTTAAAGAAATACATCCATGTATTCAGGATAAAATACTGAAATGACCTATTCACCAATAAGGACATAACAGCCGAGACCCAATATATACATGCCCAAATTTTAAAGAAATACATCCATGTATTCAGGATAAAATAGCTGAAATGACCTATTCACCAATAGGACATAACAGCCGAGACCCAATATATACATGCCCTTAAATAGCTGTACCAAAACATTATATATATATATATAATATAATATATATATAATATATATATATATATAGTAATAAAGTAATAAAGTCATCTAGGTGACCTAAAGTCGATATCTCCAGTCAGCGAGGAGTCTATCCCTTTACTAGCGCGCCCAAGGAGATGTTTTGCACCACACCTACTATTTGCAGCTCCTTAGCTCACTCAACACAGATCCATGCGCTACTCTCATACGCTGAATGCGAGGGCCGGTATAGAACCAGAACCTGTATCTAGGCGGAACGCTCTACCGATGAGTATTATATAAAGACTCCGAAAATTTAATCGTTGATTTTAGTAAGGGAATTAGTAATTAATTGCTCTCAATAATTGTTACAATGCATAAATTATGAATTCTTGTGTCTTTGAATCTTGAGCCACCAATTCAGAAGAATATTGATATGATCAAAATGAATCATTGATTTTTATTATTCTACTAAAGGTTGATTTCTATCTTACGGCGCGAAACTTCTAATACATAGACACTCAATAAGACACACTCATACAACGCAGAACTGTACACTCACTTACAAACCCATACATCATAAACCATAGCCTGCACACACACCAACAACACACACACAACACACATATGATGATAAGTCTTTATGCTTTGCCCTCTGGAAGCTGTCCACATCTTGTTATAAAAAGCGACAAAAATTAATAATGGATTCGAAAGGTAAATCCATCACAAACAGCCAATACACAATTTAAGGCAAAGTGACAAAAAAAGAAGAAAGAAAAAAAAAATCATTCATATTCAATGTAGGAAAAAGACAAAAAACAAAAAAAACAAAAACAAAACAAAACAAAATAAAACCAAAAAACAAACAGTAATTCCCTTGCGTTCTGATTTTCCCACATTTTCTGAAGCTTCAAAATAATTACGGTGTAAAAAATAAATCAATTACGATGATGACTTTAAAAAAAACTATTCTTTATAAATTTTTTCCATTTTTCCCTTCATTCTGAAATTGTTATTTTAAATGTTTTATCCCTGGG
>CM042151.1:117885888-117893082 GCA_023376005.1 Doryteuthis pealeii | reverse complement strand
ATCAATCTTCATCTAAAAAATTCAAATTATTTATAGTGAAATTATACAGTTGATGTCCTTTGGGAAAACCTTAGAAAATAATGACTCAGGTTCAAATACAATCTGACCACAACCTAAAAGCCATTTATAGCTGAACTGATGCAATGCTGACAAAAAGCTATTTGAATTGCAGGCTGAATATGATCATCTCAGTCGGGCACTAGTGAGCAGGGGTAGATGTTGAAAAAAGACCCGAACTTCCCTACTGGACTAAAGATTTGATGCATCCACCCACTTCTTAGAGATGCTGTTTAGCAAAATTTACAATAAAGAAACATAACAGTTTTGAAGGCCAGGGGCACAATCAGCCGAAATGTGTAGATAACACTTAATGATGAGGAAATAGTTCAAATAGTAAAATTATCAATCTTCATCAAAAAACTCAGAGAATGATTTATAGTGAAATGATACAGTTTGATGTGCCTTTGTGGAAGACCGGGAAATGTTGCAATCTGACCACACATGTATAAAGGAAAACCCTGAAAGCCATTTGTTCAGCGGAGATGATGCAGGAAGTACTGAAAAACAGCTATGCTGGATGCAGGCTGAGAGACGATGATCAAACGTTGGCCTGGTCACTTAGTGAGGGGTATGATGTTGAAGGACCCGGAAATCCATATGGACTAAAGCCAATCACTGATTGTTCCTTTGCTTTAGTACAGCTAAATAACAAATAAAAGACAGAGAAGTTATGATTTATTCCGTCTACATTTACAATTCTATGTTTTCAACATGTCATCATGAATTTTCTGAGGCAGTCATGCCTTTCAAATGCAAGACCCGAAAACTCCCTTATGGACTAAAGCCACTGATGTCTCTTTGCTAAATTACAGTTAAATTGAACAATTAGGAAGATGGAGAAGTTATGATATTTCCCGTTTACACTTTGATGCGGGGAAGTTCTGAAAAAACAGGCTATGCTGGGTGCAGGCTGATAGACTATGATCAACCTTGGCTGGGTCACTTTAGTGAGGGCTATGATGTTGAAAAAGACCGAAACTCCCTATGGACTAAACCATCACTGACGATTCTTCAGATTTTTGAATAAGCTAAAGTTCAAGGATTCAGTGAAAAATGGAGAAAACAGAAATTTGTGCAATCATTAAGTACCTGCATTTGAAAGGTATGACTGCCTCAGAAATTCATGATGATATGTTGAGAACATTAGCAGAGAGTGTCCCTTCATATGCGACAGTCACACGCTGGATGATGATATGTTGAGAACATTAGAATGTAAGTGTAAAACGGAATAATCATAACTTCTCTCTCTTCCTATTTGTTCAAATGATTATTCCTATAATAGGGCCAGTTTAGCTCAGTCAGTAGAGTGTTCGGCTAGGAATCACAAGGTTCTTGGTTCGATAACGGCCATCGCCAACTCAGCATAACTTAGCAAAGAGACAAAATTGTTATGTTTACATTTATTGTAATTTTACAAAACACATCTCTAAGATGTGGCTGGATGGATCATCAGTGATTGGCTTTAGTCCATAGGGAGTTTCGGGTCTTTTCAACATCATAGCCCCTCACTAAAGTGACCCAGCCAAGGTTGATCATGTCTCATCAGCCTGCATCCAGCATAGCTGTTTTTCAGCACTTCCTGCATCAAAGTGTAAATGGGAATAATCATAACTTCTCCATCTTCCTAATTGTTCATTTAACTGTAATTTAGCAAAGAGACATCAGTGGCTTTAGTCCATAGGGAGTTTCGGGTCTTGCATTTGAAAGGCATGATTGCCTCAGAAATTCATGATGACATGTTGAAAACATTAGAATGTAAGTGTAGACAGGAATAATCATAACTTCTCTGTCTTTCTATTTGTTCATTTAGCTGTAACTAAAGCAAAGAGACATCAGTGATTGGCTTTAGTCCATAGGGAGTTTCGGGTCCTTTCAACATCATACCCTCTCACTAAAGTGACCCAGCCAACGTTGATCATGTCTCATCAGCCTGCATCCAGCAGAGCTGTTTTTCAGCACATCCTGCATCAATCTCCGCTAACAAATGGCTTCAGGGTTTTGTCCTTTTACATTGTGGTCAGATTGCAACTATTTCCGGTCTTCCACAAAGGACATCAACTGTATACATTTCACTATAAATCAATTCTCTGAATTTTTTTAGATGAAGATTGATAATTTGTACTATTTGAACTATTTTCCTCATCATTAATGTTATCTACACATTTCGGCTGATGTGCCCTCTGGCCTTCAAAACTGTTATGTTTACATTTATTGTAATTTTTCTAAACACATCTCTAAGATGTGGGTGGGTGCATCATCTTTAGTCCATAGGGAGTTTCGGGTCTTTTCAACATCATACCCGCTCACTAAAGTGACCCGACTGAGATTGATCATATCTCAGCCTGCATTCAACATAGTTCTTTGTCAGCACTTACTGCATCAATCTCAGTAATAAATGGCTTTAGGGTTTTGTGGTCAGATTGTCATTTGACCAATGAGCAATTATTTCTAGGTCTTCCACAAAGGACATCAACTGTATACAGTTCACTATAAATCAATTCTCTGAAGTTTTTTAGATGAAGATTGATAATTTGTATTATTTGAACTATTTTCCTCATCATTTATGTTATCTACACAACGTTTCAGCTGATGTGCCCTCTGGCCTTCTTCAGGTATTTCTTGTCAGACTAAGAAACCTTCTTGTCAAACCCAGGAGCCTAGTAGTAATCGGGAGCCTTCACAGAACTTCGAACTGAACACTTTATTCAATCCACAGGGGTAGATTGTGCCCATTCTGTTAACTATAACTGGGTACAAGTGTTAAGCTGTGTTAATTATTCTATGTTACCCTTGACCAGAATTGAACCTGCAGCCCAGGGATGACTGTCAATTAGAAATGTGTTAACTCAACACCTATATCCATTACGCCATGTGTCCAATTTAATAGAATTATAATAGAACCTTCTCGAACTTAGGAAACAATGGGACACATAGCGTAGTGTATATAGGCGTTGAGTTAATACAGTTCTAAGAGACAGTTATCTCTTGGTATTGTTCATTTAGTTGTAACTAATAATCATCAGGGATGTTCTTTAGTCCATAGGGAATTTCGGGTCTTTTCAACATCATACCCACTCGCTAAAGTGACTCGGCCGAGATTGATCACGTCTCAGCCTGCGTCCAACGTAGTTGTCTGTCGGCACTTCTTGCGTCGCTCTCAGCTAACAAATAACTTTTACTGAACCATTAGAAAAGTTTCAAAATAATATTTTTTGTTAGTTGTGAAAAATGTGAATTCTTATCTACCGCCCTAACAATAAACAAAAGGAGGCCATGCTGCTGCAAGATGTAATTCATCATCATCATCATCATGTCGCGCAATTAGCACGGATATCCATGACAATCTCTCACCAACACTTATCATTCATTATTGCCCCAGGAAGGGCCTCTGTGCATCAGCCAGTATCCACGCAGAGTTGGTCAATGTAGGTCCTTGCTGGGCGGCCCACATTGGCATATCCTTGTGTGGGCTTCCACATGAGAACTTCGCTTTTGAGCTCGTCCTTGCTTCTCCAGAGTGTCCAGCATGCCTTGTCCGACTCAGTCGGATGGTTTGTGAGATTGGGGGAAGTGGCTGCACAGCTGCTACCTTGTGGGGTGCTGTTTCCACGACTTGTTCAAGACCACACGCAGCATTCTTGTGCAGCTCCCATCCAGCTTATTCTCGAGGCGCCTCGTTAGGGTCCAAGTGGTGCAGCCATACAGCAGCACTAATACAACCACAGTTTGGATGAATTGTCGTTTTAACTTGTCAGTGAGATCGGATTTCCATATGACTGATAATCTGTTTATAGCTGACCATGCCTTTCCTATTCGTGTACTAACATCGCGTTCTGTAGATGAGATATTACTACCTAGGTATGTGAATTGTTCTATTCGATGTCTCCTTTCTTTTTGAAACACATAGATGTAATTAATTGTACATAATTCAAATGTCCAAACTTCAAATGTTTATAGCTGTTTATAGCTGACCATGCCTTTCCTATTCGTGTACTAACATCGCGTTCTGTAGATGAGATATTACTACCTAGGTATGTGAATTGTTCTATTCGATGTCTCCTTTCTTTTTGAAACACATAGATGTAATTAATTGTACATAATTCAAATGTCCAAACTTCAAATGTTATAGCTGTTTATAGCTGACCATGCCTTTCCTATTCGTGTATTAACATCGCGTTCTGTAGATGAGATATTACTACCTAGGTATGTGAATTGTTCTATTCGATGTCTCCTTTCTTTTTGAAACACATAGATGTAATTATTGTACATAATTCAAATGTCCAAACTTCAAATGTTTAGCTGTTTATAGCTGACCATGCCTTTCGTATTCGTGTACTAACATCGCGTTCTGTAGATGAGATATTACTACCTTGGTATGTGAATTGTTCTATTCGATGTCTCCTTTCTTTTTTGAAACACATAGATGTAATTAATTGTACATAATTCAAATGTCCAAACTTCAAATGTTTATAGCTGTTTATAGCTGACCATGCCTTTCCTATTCGTGTATTAACATTGCGTTCTGTAGATGAGATATTACTACCTAGGTATGTGAATTGTTCTATTCGATGTCTCCTTTCTTTTTGAAACACATAGATGTAATTAATTGTACATAATTCAAATGTCCAAACTTCAAATGTTTATAGCTGTTTATACTGACCATGCCTTTCCTATTCGTGTATTAACATCGCGTTCTGTAGATGAGATATTACTACCTAGGTATGTGAATTGTTCTACTGGCTTTAGAGGCTTGTGGTTGAGTGTGGAGATGTCTCTTTTCTTTTTGAAACACATAGATGTAATTAATTGTATATAATTCAAATGTCCAAACTTCAAAAGAAAATAACAATGTATTTGACACATTAAAATAATTATCCACATTTAATTAAACATTACCAATTAGGATTATAAGTGGAAATGGATGCTAAAGAAGTAAGAAAATTACGTAGTGTGATTTCTTACTTAGGACAAACAGATCGACTCCTCTGATTACCAAACTCCTAAATAAAATAAACACTATCTCCAAAAATAATAGCCTAATACTTACCTGGATACCAAGTCACATCGGTATACAAGGAAATGAAAAAGCAAACAAAGCTACAAAAAAAGCACTTCTGACAGACATGACTGACACAAAAATCCCATCTACTGATCGACTCCTCTGATTACCAAGTTCCTAGATAAAATAAAAACTATCCCCCAAAATAATAGCATAATAAAAAAATGTCGTCGGAGCAGCCTAATGTCGGTATCAGCCAGACAGCGAGGGAGTCTATCTACTTTTTACTAGCGCTAGACGCAGGAGATTATTTTAGCATCTGAGTTGGTTTGGTTTGGTTTGGTTTGGTTTGGTTTTACGGCATATCAATCGCAGTGGGTCATTTAATTCCGAAAAAAAATTGAAATAAAATCCATTCGTAATAGATACTCAATTTCTTTTTAATAAATACATTTTTCTATTTAACCCATATATGGGCCCTAACAGGTACTACCACTCCGGGTCAGAGTGGATCAGGGAGCAATGGTGATAAAGGGGTGCTCCATGTTCCCCAAACCTCCCAAACTGGAACTCACCATCAGATAGAGTTTAACGTAATTCCCAGGTCATGTAGTCCCTTAGTCACCGCCTTCTAGCACCCATATGATAAAAAGGGTTGGGGCTTGCCATAAGGCATCTGAGATGGAGCGCCACATCTGCCATCAGCTCCTCACTTTACAGCACATATCCCTGAGTGACCAATCGAGGTTCCGATTACGAGAAGAAGGTTCCCGAGTCCGGCAAGAAATACCCGAAGAAGGCCGGAGGGCATATCGGCCGAAACGCTGTACAGATAACAATGAAGATGAGGACAATAGTCCGAATAACACAGATAATACTAATCCTCAAGCCTCATCTCAAACATTTAGAGAAATAGGTTAAAAGAAATGATTATTAATTATCAGTTAAAGAAGAATTTTGGTTTCATATTTATATTCAAACTAATAAGTGATTAGAGAAATATAGTTAATTATATAAAAAATGTTAATGATATAAAACGCTGAATTAAAGATAATTGGTAATATTTATACTGGCATTAGTAATAATAATATTAATCGTAAACTAGATTTTATCTTTCTTAAATTTTTTTCGTATATATATATATATATACTAGCAAATATATGCACCCTCCGGGTGCAAGTGTTTAAGTTTTAATGTAATAAAATATTGTATTAAATTAGAAAGGCTAATGAAACTAAATAAGAATATAGATAAAAAGATTTGAAACAGAGGGGGTATAATAAAAGATTTGAAACAGCGGGAGTATAATAAAAAATGGAACAACTGAAACTTACTCTTCCATCACTCTCGTCTTTCATTGTTATTTTTTCTAATTTAAGTATTTAGTTATAAGAGGAAGTAAAGAATAAAATGACAGTTATTTTATCTTATTAATGGATTTCATTTAAGATTCATTGAAAAGATTTTGCTTATATTCATTAAAATAAAACCAAACAGTTAGAAATCAATAATACTAAGCACATATTTATTAAATTCGATTTTTTAATATTAATATGCAAATTAGCCATCCCGTTCACACTGTAAACCGCTATTTTGTTGTATATATAAATATAATTGCATCTTGTTAGTATGTAGATATGGTTAACAGTATTAATAATGTAAAACAATTTTATTAATAATTGAGGTTTAGATAAAAATAAAATCATGGAGAATGTGATGTCAATAACTAAGAGAATTGTGACTTGAGTAGGAATATAGTTTCGGTTACAGACAGAAAAACACACAATCTCCATTATAATAAGATATATATATATATATATATATATATTTTTTTTTAATGTTTTTTTTTAAGTTGGGCGTTATTACGAAGCATTAAAAATGAATGAACTCGATATTATGGAGAATTGGATTCACTTATTTTTTATTATTATTTTTTGTCATAAATTTTCAGGTTCGTTAGATACCCTTTATCAAATAAATGTTATTCCTGTTTAACGGCTTTTTGTCTCTGTTGTTATCGACAGCAGCAGCGTCTGTGAAATATTTATAATAACACACACACACACACACACACATATATATATATATATATATATATGTATTTTTTTTTTGCTTGAAGGCAGTTACAATGCGTA
>CM042151.1:117863388-117883388 GCA_023376005.1 Doryteuthis pealeii | reverse complement strand
GGGAGCACTTGAGGAAATCACTCTCCCATAAGTAACGTCTAGGCATTAGATCTGTCTCCTAAATTGTTCTTCTTATTTCATTTTTTCTTGTTTTGTTATTCAAATTTATCTTATTCTTTCCAACAGTTTTCTTTCATTTTTAGTCGTTTATGTAATTAATGAATTATTTTTCCTTCCTTGATTTTTCTTTCTTTCTTTCTTTCTTTCTTTCTCGCTTTCTTCATGTTTTTCATTCTCTCTCTTCTTCAGTTTCGTTCTGTTTCGTTCTTTCTTTTCTTTTTCTTTCTCTTCTTGGTATTTTAAATCAAAGCGGTTGAAATCCGTAGAATTTCTGAAATCAAAATACAAAAGAGTTTACTCTGACAAAGGCCGTTATTCCTTGTATACTAAAAAAAAATATATTAAGTGTGAAGGACATCTTATTATAATGGAGATTGTGTGCTTTTCTGTCTGTAACCGAAACTATATTACTACTCATATCACTATTCCCTTAGTTATTGACATCACATTTTCCATGATTGTATTTTTATTTAAACTTCAATTATTAATAAAATTGTTTTACATTATTAATACTGTTAACCATGTCTACATACTGACAACATGCAATTATATTTATATATACAACGAAATAGCGGTTTACAGTGTGAACGGGAAGGCTAATTTGCATATTGATATTAAAAATGTGATTTTATTAAATATGTGCTTAGTATTATTAATTTCTAACTGTTTGGTTTTATTTTAATGAATATAATAAAAAATCTCTTCAATGAATCTTAAATTAACAAGAAAAAAGAACTGTCATTTTATTACTTCCTCTTTTAATTAAATACTTAAATTAGAAAAAATAACAATGAAAGACGAGAGTGATGGAAGAGTAAGTTTCAGTTGTTCTATTTTTATTATACTCCCTCTGTTTCAAATCTTTTTATCGGTATTCTTATTTAGTTTCATTAGCCTTTCTAATTTAATATAATATTTTATTACATTAAACTTAAATACTTGCACCCGGAGGGTGCATATATTTGCTAGTAATGATAATGATGGTGAGTTGGTTCGATTTTACGCTATATCAAGCCTTGTTGGGTTTATGTTATGTCAAAGACATTTTGTTTTATTCATTCTTGATAGGTATTCAAGTTAAATCCTACTTAGCGGACCTAAATTCCACCATCATATGTCACCCCGCCGAAAGAAAGAAAAAAAAAACTAAAAATCAAGGAATTAACCGAATTTAATGAAATTTTGGTAATTTATGAGGAAGTGAGTCCCGGTCTCCTGCCTCAGAAATTGCTAGCCGGTGACTATTAAAATAACGTCCCCAACTATGTCGGTGTTACTTGAAAGAAAACAACCAACAGGGCGTTAAATGTATTTTAGAGGGGGGGGGCTTCTTTTTTTTGGCGTAATTCTTATTTATTTATCGTAATTTGTCGTAATTCTTGTTCATTTATAGAAATTTGTCGTAATTCTTGTTTATTTATCGTAATTTGTCGTTATTCTTGTTTAGATATGAAGATGGATATATAGTTCGGAATAGACTAAGATAGATAGATAGATAGATAGATAAACAAACAAAATAATATAGATAGATATGAACAAATGGAGATAGATAGATATTTTCGACAAGTAAATGTATTTGGGGGGGGGGTCGCTTCCTTTTTTGTCGTAATTCTTGTTTATTTAAACTAAAAACAAGACATTAAACAAACATGAATAAAAGAAAATCTGAGACGACATAGCTGGGGACGTTATTTTAATAGTCACCGGGTAGCAATTTCTGAGGCAAGAGACCGGGACGCACTTCCTCATAAATTACCGAAATTTTCAGTCTTTATATATCAATGAATGAAAGATATAATGCACTAGTCATTTTATTTGAAAGACTTTTATATTTTTCAGGTCAATTAACTTTAAACCACGTATGTTTGTGAATCTGTGTTACGGCTCAAAGATGCGTGGTTCAAAGTTAACTGACCTGAAAGAATGTAAGAGTTTTCAAATAAAATAACTGGTGCATTCTATTGTTTATTCATTAATGTATCAACACTGAAAATTTCATTAAATTCGGTTAATTCCTTGATTTTTGGTATTTTTTCTTTTCTTTCGACGGGGTGACATACAATGGTGGAATTTATGTCCGTTAAGTAGGATTTAACCAACATAGCTATATTAGTATTCATGCAGAGAAAGCTTTCTCATCGTTGTTACGTACATTCATGGACCAATATTTACACACTAGGGACTGGCGTTTTTGTCGTCTGCTATAAATTTTAAAAGCGAATTAAAAATAATTAAATCTATTATTTAAGGTGAAACTTTGTCTAGATCGATAAGTAGTAACATAATAACCATCATTAAAAAAAAGAAAAATATCATTACATATGCAGTTTATTTTCAAAAGATTTAAAACCATTTGTTTTGATCAATTAAATTCGGTTAATTCTTTGATTTTTGGTATCTTTTTCTTTCGACGGGGTGACATATGATGGTGGAATTTAGGTCCGTTAAGTAGGATTTTACCCAATATTCTTTATAACTCATAGAACTAATTTTTAAACTCAATTTTTAAAATTTGTTAAAAACTCATTGTTCTATTTAACCCATAGAGTATATACAAGGTGTGTTATGTGCTGAGTTTGAAGCTGTATTTACCAAATGAACAATGAATGGAATGTTATTTTTTTTCAGAATACCAGGTGTGTCAAAAAGTACAAAAAATCTTGATACTTTTTTGACACACCTTGTATATCGTGTGGGAAGCATAATGATAATGAGAGAAACATTAGAGTTTAATATTATCAACTTCCTGAAAAAAAAATCTGCCTTCAATAAACGACGTAAGTATAGACCTAAAATGTCGACTTCATGAGATAGTAATCACCCAACCCATACAACTATACTGAATATTCAATTACCAACAGAAGCATCATCTGAAATAATATCTATTAATAATGGAGATTCGCTTCCGGTTTTTGTCTGTAACAAAAACTACGTCACTGCTTATGTCACATTACCTAAAATCGTCACCATCATCATGTTCTACAGGCTTAAGGGGATTACTGTCTAGTGTGGAGATGTCTCCTTTCTTTTTGAAGCTCATGAACTCTGTTTTATCGGAGTTCACTAAGAGGCCGATGTTTTTTGCTGCCTCCTCCAGGCTATGTAGCAGTGACTCAGCCTGTGCCGGTGTATCTGCAAAAAGTGCGAGGTCATCCGCATAGTCTGCATCTGTGACTGTGCAGGGTATCTCCTGCTTCTTGCCTTTCTTAATGTAAAACCTTTTTCTTTTATGTTATCTAATGATGTTCGGAGTACATAGTCTAGACATATTATAAATATATATGGTGCTAATGTGTCTCCTTGTAGGACTCCTGCAGCGATGTCAAAGAAATCCGTATCGCCATCAGGTGAGCGTACCATTGCCTTAAAATTTGAATATGCAACATTAGACAGTCTTCATTGTTTTTTAAAACAAGTTTTAATAAATACATACCTGGTAATATCTATCTATATATAGTTTGTTTTATTCTAATATATATTTAAAGTTATCAGAACTAAGTTTCCATTTCAAATTTTTTTATTTTTACTCCTTTAATAAATTTGAGGATTTTACTTTACTTATGATACAAAATTCTCAACTCCCATCTCCTCAGGTCATATTTATTTTACGTCGCCCAGAGGGCGTTTTTTTTATTTTGCTAGACTAATAATAATGGAGATTCGCTTCCGTTTTTTATCTGTAACAAAACCTACGTCACTGCTTACGTCACTATACCCGTCATAAATCGTCATAACACAGAATAAACACACTCAAAATTTGAGCATGCAGCATTAGACAGTCCTCATTGTTTTTTAAAACAAGTTTTAATAGATACATCCCCAGTATCATATATTTATATATAGTTTGTTTTATTTTAATAGATATTCAAAGTTAATAGAACATAGTTTCGATTTCAAATTATTTGTTTTTTTTTTACTCCTTTAATAAATTTGATGATTTCATGATTTATAGTTCAAACTCTCCGACATTTAATTTTTAACTTCCACCTCTTCAAGCGATATCTTTCAAAAATTTATTTTTATATCGCCCGGAGGGTGTTTTTTTAATTTTGTACTAGTATTAATAATGGAGATTGTTTGTATTTCTGTCTGTAACAAAAACTACGTAATAGTTCTACATCAAAGATTACGTCACAATATTCTTATGCTATATACACCCAAAATTTGAGTAAGCAATTTCAAAAATTGTTTTTTTTACTCTCGTCCCTTTTTTTTTTTACAGTAACAATAAGTTAACTAAAAAGTTTACAAATAAATAAATACCTACGATTTTGTATAAAATTGATGTGGAAAATATTCAAAATAATTGTTTGATTATTACATGCACGCAACATTTTATTTGAGAGGGACTGGGCTCAGTTTTCATTTCAAATTGTTTTATATATTTTTTTACTCCTTTAATAAATATGAGGATTTGTCTTACTTATGATACAAACCCTCTGACATTGAATTTTTAACTTACACCCTCTCAGGCAATGTCTTTCAAAAATTAATTTTTACGATGCCCGGAGGGTGTTTTCTGTTGCTAGTATATGTAATATGAGTGCTATATCTCTGAGTAAACAGTGTTCAATATCGTGGATAGAGCATTTATATCTAAGCTAGGGTAGCGTGGACATAGTCAATGGTGCTTGGTAACTGACAGTTTCTCGGCTATGCTATTATTTAAACCAAGTAGTAGAAGTAGTTAGCGAGAATACACATGACTTAGTTTGAGAAATTACATAGGCGTGAAACTGTCAGTAACCAAGCGCCGTTGACTCCACGCTACTCCAACTTACCTCTTTCCCCCCCTCTCTCTCAATATATATATATATATATAAGTAAGTAAAGTCATCGGGGTCGCCTAAAGTCGGTATTAGCCTATCAGCGAGGGAGTCTATCCCCTTTTCACTAGCGCTAGACCAAGGAGATCGTTTTTTTTGCGTCTGAGGTGGAACAACACACCTGCCATCAGCTCCTTACTTTACCGCACAGATCCCTGTGCTACTCATACGCTGAGTTGGCGAGGGCCGGTATCGAACTAGGAACTATATATATATATATATATATATATATATATATATCCAAAAACAAATCTCCCGATCTAGCGCCAGCGAAAAGGGGATAGACTCCCTCGTTGTTCGGTTGATATCGACAATAGGCCACTCCACCAATAAATACACCCCCCCATATATATATATATATATATATAAAAGTTGAAAATGGAAATGAATCCGACGATATGTTGAAAGAAAAAATGAATAAATGAAAGAAAATGTTGAATGGATAAAATAGATTTACTAACACTTGTTTCGGCCTTGAGTTTGTTCATGTACACTCGTATTCTATTTATTATTATTTTAAATATAAAATAAAATAAAATAATAATAATAGAAAATTATAAAATCTTTAAGCATACAAAGAAAAATAGCCTTCATCAGAGTAAAATGTTTGATATTTGAAGCTAAAGTGGTCAAAATACAGAAAATTTTGAAGAGTTCGAAAAAATATTTTTTTAAAAATACTTGAGAGACGCTCCACAGCCAGAGAAAATAGTGATGTATGCAGTTTCGGTTAGAGAATATTTTTGGAGTAATGTTAGGTGGAATTAGTTTATTTCATATGTAAAATAATAATAAAACAGAATACATGTGTACATGAACAACCCCCTGGCCAAAACACGTGTTGGTAAATCTATTTTATCCATTCAACATTTTCTTTGTTTATTTATTTTTCCTTTCAATACACACACACACACACACACACACACACATATATATATATATATATATATATATATATATATATATATATATATGTGTGTGTGTGTGTGTGTGTGTGTGTGTGTGTGTGTAAAAATGGAATTGGAAATGAATCCGACAATATGAGGAAGAATGAATAAAGAAAAGAAAGAACAGAATGGATAATAAAAGATGAATTTAATCAATATCACTTACACATGTGTTTCGGTCAGTTTTTAAAAAAAATAATTCTCTTCGAACATTTCTAAAAAATTCTCCGTTTTTCCCCAACGAATTTTTTCATTGAAAATAAAATTTCACTCTGATGAAGGTCGAATTTTCTCTGTGTACGGAATATTTTCACATTTTTCTATTATTATTATTTCATTTCATTTGTTTATTTAATGATAATAATAGTTTGAACCGTGTACACAGAGATGAACTGACCGAAACACATGTGTAAGTGATATTGATTAAATTCATCTTTTATTATCCATTCTGTTCTTTCTTTTCTTTATTCATTCTTCCTCATATTGTCGGATTCATTTCCAATTCCATTTTTACATACACACACACACACACACACACACACACACACACACACACACATATATATATACATATATATATATATATATATATATATAAAGATAATCTAATGAGTCAGACGAACCTACTATTAGTTTCGCATAAAGCTCTTCAGGGCTAAAATCTGAGTCAGATTTTAGCCCTGAAGAGCTTTATGCGAAACTAATAGTAGGTTCGTTAGACTCATTAGATTTATCTTTATTATTTGCTCTACTTAGGTATTGAGCACTTTTTACTTATTGGCTTATTATTCTAGCGGTTATATGAATATATATATATCTTATATACATATATATACATATAAGTTGTTTTTTTTCTTTTGGCCAAATACTGTACCAATGGATTATTTTTTGTTGGTACGAATATCTTGGTCTTTTCTTTTTTTCAAAAATTTTTTTTTCTTAAAGAATAAAATGAAAGTTATTTTTTCTTGTTAATGGATTTCATTTAAGATTCATTGAAGAGATTTTTGCTTATATCCATTAAAATAAAAACAAACAGTTAGAAATCAATAATACTAAGCACATATTTATTAAATTCGATTTTTTAATATCAATATGCAAATTAGCCTTCCCGTTCACACTGTAAACCACTATTTTGTTGTATATATAAATACAATTGCATGTTAGTAGTATGTGGATATAGTTAACAGTATTAATAATGTAAGACAATTTTATTAATAATTGAGGTTTAGATGAAAAATAAAATCATGGAGAATGTGATGTCAATAACAAAGAGAATTGTGACTTGAGTAGGAATATAGTTTCGGTTACAGACAGAAAAACACACAATCTCCATTATAATAAGATATATATATATATATTATTTTGACGTAAGCAGTCATTCTTGAAACAGATTTAAAACAGATTTAAATGAATATTTGATTTCAGATGTATTTTATATAATTTAATTGATGTTGAACTAAATAAGACGATTTAGTTGAAATCTTAAACAAGAAACGATGTTTACTCGACTTTGGGGAAACGAAGGGGTGGAGTACTTGAAAAAAAAAAAAAAGAAAAGAAAAAAGAAGTACCTTGAGATTAGAAACATCTTAGCAGCCATTTCTTATCCGAGTGTTGAATATATTAATTAAATCCTGTATTTTCTAAATATGTATTTAATTAGCAGCTGTTTAATTAATTGCTGTTTTAGATGTGCTTGACATAAGAAATATAAACCCCCTACTTGAAAAAAAAAAAAAAAAAAATAAATAAAATAATCAAAAGAAGAAAAAGGAAAAAAGAAAGAAAGAAAAAAAAAATGAAGAAAAAAAAAGAAAAGAAAAAAGACAGAAAGAAAGAAAAAGAAAGAAAAAATAGTAAAAAAAGAAAAAAAAAAAAAGAAAAAAGGTAGAAAAAATACGTTGGTTAATTTAGTAGTTCTTCAACTGAATCTTTTTTTAAATTTTTATAAATCTATATATTGCAATATTTCTTTCTCGTTTTCTGTCTGTCTGTCTGTCTGTCTGTTTGTTAGTCTGTCTGTCTGTCTGTTTGTCACTCTCTACACCTCTTTCTCCCCAGCGTCTGACTAGGAACCACAAATTTCCGGGTTCGATACTATCCTTCGCCAACTCAGCGCATTTATCAATCTATCTATCTATTTATCTATCTGCATATATATATATATATATATATATATATATATATATATATATATATATATATATATATATTAAAAATAAGTAACCACAAATTTCCGAGTTCGATACTATCCTTCGCCAACTCAGCGCTTCTATCTATCTATCTATCTATCTATATCTATCTATCTCTCTCTCTCTCTCTCTCTCTCTCTCTCTCTCTCTCTATATATATATATATATATATATATATATATATATATATATATATTAAAAATAAGTGTATTTTGGCAGCATTTTTTCTTTTATACAAGTTTTGTTGAACTGTACAGACAATTCCTGTCGGACAAGTTTTTCGTTGATCCGTTCCAATTTTCAGGCCATCTTTCTGGTGTCGGGGTGTAACTGGTATAACAGTCCCCCAAAGTTTTCAAAACGAGCGCTTTCGGCAATACAATTTGCCATCCTCAGGTAGGAAACGATGGTATGATTTCGTGTCTCGTTTTTAACGAGAACGAGTAGTAGCAAAGAATTAGAAGTGGGAGGTAATAACCATTGGTAGTGGGAGGTTGTAGGAATATATATATATATATATATATATATATATATATATATATATGTGTGTGTGTGTGTGTGTGGTAGAAATGTGAGGAGGTTAATCCGACAGTATGTGGAGAAAAGTAGACAAACACGGTATGTTGTGGAAACTTGATGTTTATTGTCGACGGTGCAACGTTTCTGACGACCTTCCGCTTTCATCATTTTGAGAATTTCCATCATTGGAGTAAGAACTATATTCAAGTCCTGAAGATGGTCTAATAAGAGACCGAAACGTTGCACCGTCGACAATAAACATCAAGTTTCCACAACATCCCGTGTTTGTCTACTTTTCTCCACATATATATGTGTGTGTGTGTGTGTGCAATTAAACAAAAGGCAGGTCTCCTGTTTAACGATTTTATTGGTGATCTTTTCAACCTTTCTGGCCAACTTTTTTATATTTGGATGGAATTCGTGGATTAGTCCACCAAAGTTCATGTCCCGAGTACTTTCGGCACTTCAAAGTGCCATCATCAGGGGTGGTGTCTTTCAGGATTTTTTTTCAACGTATATTAATGGATGTGGAGGCTGGATGGAAGAGAATATTGCCCAGCGCCTGAGGCATCGACTTAGTTAAGCTTAGGGTTGGGTCCTGATGAAATCATTTGGATTGAAACCATGGTAGACTCTTAACTCTTTTCCTCTATTATTATTACAAGACCAGCGGATCTTACAACGACAATCTGATTGTCTATATAAATTAATTATCTCTTTTATATTTTATAAATAAACTATATTGATTATTAATTCGGTTCTCATTAATAAGCCCTTTACATTCTTGTGGAATCTGTGACGTCAGCCGTGACGTAGTTTCGGCTTCAGACAAAAATGCAGTCTATCTCCATTATATATAGATTATTGTTATTATTTCTCTATGTTTTTAATATCATATTGAGCACTTATGGATTATTTACTGATGCGACAGCCATTGACAGGGCGGAAATAGAAACATACAAATTATCAGAGTGGTATTTTTATTTAAAAAAAATAAGAATAAAAATGAAAATAAAAATACTACTCTGATGAAGGTCGGCAACATCTGTGTACGGAACATTTTATACATTTTTCCTATTATTATTTACTCCTTTTGAGTTTTCACATCAGTGTTAGCTGATGGTCTTTCACTGGCGTCTGAGTGACAGCAAGTCTCCTCAGGTCTCCAGGACTCTTCTGAGTATTCTGGCAGATTGCAGCAGTGCAGTGTTCTGAATGGTTTCAATGCTTCCTCTGATTTCCAAACTTTCCAAACCCTTTTCTAATCCTTTTGGGACTGTTCCAAGTGCACCAACTACAATTGGTATAACTTTCACTTTCATATTCCATAACTTTTTCAGTTCTCTGGCAAGGTCCAGATATTTGTCAATTTTTTCATTTTCCTTTAACTTCACCCTGTGATCCGCTGGCACTGCAAAATCCACCAGTTGACAAGTTCTTTCTTTTTTGTTAATCAACACTAGGTCTGGTCTTCTTGCTGGGATAAGGTGATCCGTTTTTATTTCAAAGTCCCAGAGAATTTTGTGCGTTTCGTTCTCAAGAACAGATTCTGGTTTATGCATATACCATTTTGTTTTGTGGTCAAAATTTAATTTCTTGAATTTCTTGCATAATTCCCAGTGGATCACCTTCCCAACAAATTATTATTATTATTATTATTATTATTATTATTATTATTATTATTATTATTATTATTATCATCATTTCAACTCCATCTGATTATTTTAATAATAATAATAACGTAAATCCGTATACATTTTGATAAACAGACCGAAACACGTGTGTAAGTGGTATCGATTAAAAGTGATATCGATAAAATTCATTTTTATCCATCTACATTTCTTTTCTTTACTCATTTTTTTTTCCTCATATTGTCGGATTCATTTCCCATTCTCACATATATGTATGTGTATATGTGTGTATGTGCGTAACCGTGAGTGTGTGTGTGTGTGTGTGTGTGTGTGTGTGTGTGTGTATTACTAAGCCTTTCAAAACTGTATGAAAACTAGAAACATACAAATTATATACTGGGATGTGAGAAACAGCTATTTGATTAAAAAAAAAACCCCCAAAATCCACAGAGCTGTCATTTCATCAACTTGTATTGAAAATGCGAATACTTAATTAATACTGTGAACAACTCTACGTCAGCCATAAGCCGAGCCATGATAATTGTACTAGTTGCCAACTACGTCATTAGCCTTCTTTGCTTTTTTATTCATTCATTCTCGTAGCCTTAATTTTATTTATTTATTTGGAGGGGGGGAGGGGAGGGGGCCGGGTGTGGGTAGAGGTTGTATCTTTCCCTTCGCTAATGGCTTATCTTAGACTGAGACACAAACACTTTCCCGTTTTTTAATCCCATGCTTAGTTGAGCGGGAGATACAGCTCTTCCCTAAACACAATTATATATATATATATATATATATATATATATATATATATATATATATATATTATATTATATTATATTATATTATATATAATATATGTATGTATATATAATATATATCTTTAATTCGTTATTTCATTTATTTATTACGTCACTCTTTCCTGCATTCTTTTGGTGATCAAAATTTCTTTCAGAACTTTCGAGATAAATGTTATACTGGTATTTCTTTCCTCATTATATCTGTTTGTTTTTTTTATTTTGCTTTTTCCTTCTTTCTTTCTATCTTTCTTCCGTTCTTTCTTTCTTTCTTCCTTTTCTTCTTTCTTTATTTCTTTCTTTTAAATTCATTCTTTAATTTTTCTTTTTCATTTTTCGTTGGTTTTCCATTCTTTCTTCTTTTTTCTTTCTTTCTTTCTTTTCTTTTTCTTTCTTTCTTTCTTCTTTCTTTCTTTCTTTTTCTTTTTTTTTCTTTCTTTCTTCCTTTCTTTCTTTTTCTTTCTTTCTTTCTTTCTTTCTTTTTTTCATTCTTTAATTTTTCTTTTTTCTTTTTGTTGCTTTTCCATTCTTTCATTCTTTCTTTCTTTTTCTTTTCTTCCTTTCTTCCTTCCTTTCTTTCTTTATTTCTTCCTTTCTTTCTTTCTTCTTTTTCCTTTCTTTCTTTCTTTCTTTAATTTTTCTTTTTTTTTCGTTGATTTTCCATTCTTTCTTTCTTTCTTTCTTTTCTTTCTTTCTTTCTTTCTTTCTTTTAAATTCATTCTTTAATTTTCTTTTTCATTTTTCGTTGGTTTTCCATTCTTTCTTCCTTCCTTTCTTTCTTCCTTTCTTTCTTCCTTTCTTTCTTTCTTTCTTTCTTCTCGTCTTTCTATCTTTCTTCCGTTCTTTCTTCCTTTCTTCCTTTTCTTCTTTCTTTCTTTTAAATTCATTCTTTAATTTTTCTTTTTCATTTTTCGTTGCTTTTCCATTCTTTCTTCCTTCCTTTCTTTATTCCTTTCTTTCTTCCTTCCTTTCTTTCTTTCTTTCTTTCTTCTCCTCTTTCTATCTTTCTTCCGTTCTTTCTTCCTTTCTTCCTTTTCTTCTTTCTTTCTTTCTTTCTTTTAAATTCATTCTTTAATTTTTCTTTTTCATTTTTCGTTGCTTTTCCATTCTTTCTTTCTTCCTTCCTTTCTTTCTCCCTTTCTTTCTTCCTTCATTCTTTCTTCTTCCTTCTTCTTTCTTTCTTTCTTTCATCTTTTCTTTCTTTTCTTCTTCTTCTTTCTTTCTTTCTTTTAAATTCATTCTTTAATTTTTCTTTTTCATTTTTCGTTGCTTTTCCATTCTTTCTTCCTTTTCTTCTTTCTTTCTTCTTTCTCACAACGTTTCATTCATTATTTATTTCGTTGCTTGTTACTCTTTTTCATTTGTGTATTCGTGTTGTTGTTGTTGTTGTTCTTCTTCTTCTTCTTCTTCTTCTTCTTCTGCATTCTTCTTCCTTTTCTTCTTTTTCTTCTTCCTTTTCTTCTTCTTCTTCTTCTTGCATTCTTCTTCCTTTTCTTCTTTTTCTTCTTTCTTCTTCTTCTTCTTCTTCTTCTTCTTCTTCTTCTTCTTCTTCTTCTTCTTCTTCTTGCATTCTTCTTCCTTTTCTTCTTTTTCTTCTTCTTCTTCTTCTTCTTCTTCTTCTTGCATTCTTCTTCTTCTGCCTTCTTCTTCCTTTTCTTCTTCTTCTTCTTGCCTTCTTCTTCTTCTTCTTTTTCTTCCTTTTCTTCTTCTTCTTCTTCTTCTTATCCTTCATCTTCTTCTTCTTCTTCTTCTTCTTCCTTTTCTTGCCTTCTTCTTCTTCTTCTTCTTCTTTTTCTTCCTTTTCTTGCCTTCTTCTTCTTCTTCTTCTTCTTCTTCTTCTTCTTCTTCTTCTTCTTCTTCTTCTTCTTTCCTTCGCTTTCAATTTTCTTCTTCTTCTTCTTCTTCTTCTTCTTCTTCTTCTTCTTCTTCTTGCTTTCACTTAAAACTTCTTCTCCTCCTTCTTTTGTTTTTGTTTTTGTTTTTGTTTTCGTGCATTTCATTCTTAATTGTCCTTTTTACCTATTCCGCACTTATCTCCCATTTACTTCATGACATCGGGCCCTTTTTCCTTTTTCCACTGCACCGAGTCGCTGTAAACGAAAGAATATCCCGACGACCCGAATCAGACAAATTGGAAAAAAAAAACGCCCACTAATTTATAACCCCTCCCCCCGAAAATCCATCATCGCAATAGACAGATTAACTCATCGCATTCCTAACACTGACCGGCGGAATATTTCTTTTGAAAATATATAAAAAAGATTAGGGGTAATGATGATAATGATGATGATGGTGGTGATGGCAACAACAACTTCAACGATAAGATCATATATATATATATATATATATATATATATATATATATATATACTAGCAAATATATGCACCCTCCGGGTGCAAGTATTTAAGTTTTAATGTAATGAAATATCGTTTTAAATTAGAAAGTCTAATAAGAATGCAGATAAAAAGATTTGAAACAGAGTGGGGGTATAATAGAAAAATAGAAATGAAACTTACTCTTGCATCACTCCCGTCTTTCATTGCTGAATTTTACTTATTTAACTATTTAGTTAAATTAGGAAATAAAGAATAAAATGACAGTTATTTTTTCTTGTTAATGGATTTCATCTAAGATTCATTGAAGAGATTTTTGCTTATATTCATTAGAATAAAACCAAACAGTTAGAAATCAATTATACTAAGCACATATTTAATAAAATCACATTTTTAATATCAATATGCAAATTAGCCTTCCCATTCACACTGTAAGCCGCTATTTTTTGTATATATAAATACAATAGCATGTTATTAGTATGTAAACCCGCCCTCGTGGTGGGGGTCCAGTGGCTTCGGCCCTGGATCTTTACAAGTTAATAGCGTCGATCCCAGGGGGCCATCCCCCCAGGCAACACCTGCCCCCTCGATTTAAAGGGGCAGGGCTGGGTTTATTGCCCAGTGCCTGAGGCGCCCCCCTTGAGGGGGAATGCCGACGGGATTGACGCAATTTTTCACCTGCCACTCCATGAGCTTCGGTTTGTGGGTGGTCCCACGTTAATAGGAACTTTGTGCCTGACCCGTACAAGTGGGGTACGCGGTAAATACAGTATGTAGCCCCGCCCAACGGGTGGGAGTGCTATAATTAACGGCGTCGATCCCAGGGGGCTATCCCCCCAGGCAACACCTGCCCCCGATTTAAAGGGGCAGGGCTGGGTTTATTGCCCAGTGCCTGAGGCGCCCCCTTGAGGGGGAATGCCGACGGGATCGACGCAATTTTTCACCTGCCACCCCATGAGCTTCGGTTTGTGGGTGGTCCCACGTTAATAGGGACTTTGTGCCTGACCCGTACAAGTGGGGTACGCGGTAAATATCATGTAGACCTGGTCAACACCAGGGGTCCAGTGGCTTCGGCCCTGGATCTTTACGAGTTAATAGCGTCGATCCCAGGGGGCTATCCCCCAAGGCAACACCTGCCCCCTCGATTTAAAGGGGCAGGGCTGGGTTTATTGCCCAGTGCCTGAGGCGCCCCCCTTGAGGGGGAATGCCGACGGGATCGACGCAATTTTTCACCTGCCACTCCATGAGCTTCGGCTTGTGGGTGGTCCCACGTTAATAGGGACTTTGTGCCTGACCCGTACAAGTGGGGTACGCGGTAAATACAGTATGTAGACATGGCCAACGCCGGGGGTCCAGTGGCTTCGGCCCTGGATCTTTACAAGTTAATAGCGTCGATCCCAGGGGGCCATCCCCCCAGGCAACACCTGCCCCCTTGATTTAAAGGGGCAGGGCTGGGTTTATTGCCCAGTGCCTGAGGCGCCCCCTTGAGGGGGAATGCCGACGGGATCGACGCAATTTTTCACCTGCCACCCATGAGCTTCGGCTTGTGGGTGGTCCCACATTAATAGGGACTTTGTGCCTGACCCGTACAAGTGGGGTACGCGGTAAATATCATGTAGATATGGACAACACTAATAAAAAGGTGAAGCAATTTTATTAATAATTGAGGTTTAAATATAAATAAAATCATGAAGAATGTGATGTAAATAACTATGTTTATTGTGACTCGATTAGTAATATAGTTTCGGTTACAGACAGAAAAACACACAATCTCCATTATAATAAGATATGTAATCTGTTTCTTTCTATTCCTCTATCAATTGCGTGCGTGTGTGTGTGTCAATTTCTATATTTCTATCTATCTGTCTGCTCATTATAAGTCTGTTTCTTTCTATTCCTTTA
The DNA here is from genome assembly GCA_023376005.1 of Doryteuthis pealeii. Lineage (NCBI taxonomy): Eukaryota > Metazoa > Mollusca > Cephalopoda > Myopsida > Loliginidae > Doryteuthis > Doryteuthis pealeii. Next base: position 117,868,177 of record CM042151.1, on the reverse strand, counting down.
TCGATTGCTCCCCCCTCCGCCCACCCCCCTCTCTCCATCTGCGCCTCCTCTCTCACCTCTCTCTCTCTCTCTTTATATATATATATATATATATATATATATATATATATATATCCCTCTCTCTCTCTCTCTACCTCCTCTCTCTCACTCTTTCTCTTTCTCAATTCATTGCACTATAATTTCTTGTTTGCTCTCTATCTAGCTGTCCCCTTTATTCCTTCCATTTATATATACTAGCAAATATATGCACCCTCCGGGTGCAAGTATTTAAGTTTTAATATAATAAAATATCATATTAAATTAGAAAGGCTAATGAAACTAAATAAGAATGCAGATAAAAAGATTTTGAACAGAGGGGGTATGATTGAAAAATAGAACAACTTTGAAACTAACTCTTCCATCATTTTCCGTTACTCCCGTCATTGGTAATTTTGCCTAATTTAACTGTTTAGTTAAAATAGGAAGTAAAGAATAATATTAGTTATTTCTTCTTGTTAAGGGATTTCTTTTAAGATTTATTGAAGAGATTTTTGCTCATATTCAATAAGATAAAACCAAACAATTAGAAATCAATAATACTAAGCATTTATTTATTAAAATCAAATTTAAGATCAATATGTAAATTAGCCATCCCATTCACATTGTAAACCTCTATTTTGTTGTATATATAAATACAATTGCATGTTGTTAGTATGTAGATATAGTCAACGGTATTAATAATGTAAAACAATTTTATTAATAATTGAGGTTTAAATAAAAATAAAATCATGGTAAATGTGATGTAAATAACTAAGGGAATTGTGACTTGGATAGTAATATAGTTTCGGTTACAGACAGAAAAACACACAATCTCCATTATAATAAGCTATATATATATATATATATATATATATATATATCTGTGTGTGTGTGTGTGTGTGTCTATTCATATCTATCTATCTATCTATTCGTTTTCTCATTATGTCTGTTTCTATATATCAATCTTCCGACATAGCCCCATATATATATATATATATATATATATATATATACATGTGTGTATGTATATATATCTATATTTCTATCTATCTGTCTGCTCATTATAAGTCTGTTTCTTTCTATTCCTCTATCAATTACGTGCGTGTGTGTGTATGTATGTATATACATATATAAATATATATGTGTGTGTATGTATGTATATACATATATAAATATATATATGTTTGTATATGTATATATATACATATATATATATATACATATGTGTGTATGTATGTATATATATACATATATATACATATATATAAATATATATATAAATATATATATATGTTTGTGTATGCATATATATATATACATAAACATATATATATATATTTATATATATATACATACATACACACACACATATATATACATGTATATATACATACACAAACATATATCTATATATATGCATACATACACACACACATATATATATATGTATACATAAACATATATATATATATTTATATGTACTACCAAATATATGCACCCTCCGGGTGCAAGTATTCAAGTTTTAATGTAATAAAATATTGTATTAAATTAGAAAGGCTAATGAAAATAAATAAGAATACAGATAAAAAGATTTGAAACAGAGGGAGTATAATAAAAGATTTGAAACAGAGGGAGTATAATAAAAGATTTGAAACAGAGGGAGTATAATAAAAAATAGAACAACTGAAACTTCCTCTTCCATCACTCTCGTCTTTCATTGTTATTTTTTCTAATTTAAGTATTTAGTTAAAAGAGGAAGTAAAGAATAAAGTGAAAGTTATTTTTTCTTGTTAATGGATTTCATTTAAGATTCATTGAAGAGATTTTTGCTTATATTCATTAAAATAAAACCAAACAGTTAGAAATCAATAATACTAAGTAAATATTTATTAAATTCGATTTTTTTAATATTAATATGCAAATTAGCCTTTCCGTTCACACTGTAAACCGCTATTTTGTTGTATATAAATATAATTGCATGTTGTTAGTATGTTGACATAGTTAACAGTATTAATAATGTAAGACAATTTTATTAATAATTGAGGTTTAGATAAAAATAAAATCATGGAGAATGCGATGTCAATAACTAAGAGAATTGTGACTTGAGTAGGAATATAGTTTCGGTTACTGACAGAAAAACACACAATCTCCATTATAATAAGAAGATATTTATATATATGTATATATACATACACACACATATGTATATGTATATATATACATACACAACTCGCCAACTCAGCGTATGAGTAGCACAGGGATCTGTGCGGTAAAGTAAGGAGCTGATGGTAGGTGTGGCGCTCCACCTCAGACGCCAAAATAATCTCCTTAGTCTAGCGCTATTGAAAAGGGGATAGACTCCCTTGCTGACTGGCTGATACCGACTTTAGGCCGCTATGTCGATTTACTTACTTTACTTTAAAATATATATATATATATATATATATATATATATATATATATATATATATATATATATATATATATATATATATATATATATATATATTTATATATATATACATATATATATATATGGTGACATATATATATATATATATATGGTACATATATATATATATATATATATATATATATATATATATATACATATATATATATATATATATATAATATTATATATATATATATATATATATATATATATATATATATATATATATATATATATATATATATAATATATATAAGTAAAGTAAGTAAATCGACAAAGCGGCCTAAAGTCGGTATCAGCCAGTCAGCGAGGGAGCCTATCCCCTTTTCACTTGCGCTAGACCAAGTAGATTATTTTTCAGCATCTGAGGTGGAGCGCCACACCTTATCTGCCATCAGCTCCTTACTTTACCGCACAGATCCCTATGCTACTCATACGCTGAGTTGGCGAGGACCGGTATCGAACTAGGAACCTTGTGGTTTCTAGCCGAACGCTCTACCGACTGAGCTGAACAGGCATACATGCAGATAGATAAGTAAATAAATAGGTGAGATAAATATGAACAGACAGATAGATAGGTAGATCTATCGATCGGTAGATAGATAGATAGAAAGATAGATATGAACATACTGATAGATATATTTGATATGAATAGACAGACAGGTAGATAGATATGAACAGAATAGCAACTTACAAATGATATAAATTGTTAAAGAGTGGTGAGTGGGAAACGGAAACCGACAAGAGAAAAAAAAAGTGTTTCCGGCAGGGGGTCACGTGAGGCAGTACCATGAACTGATTGGATGGGCGTCATGCGACGCCATTTTGTTCGGACTGAATAGAAACTATTAAGTTTCACTTCTCGCTTTCAATGAACAGTATTTCCACGTAAAGACTTACTTTCTTAACACATTAAGAATATATATATATATATATATATATATATATATATATGTGTGTGGTGTGTGTGTGTGTGTGTGTATGTGGGAGTATGGTCTGTATCTGTATGCGTGTATATGTATATATATATATATGTGCGTGTGTATGTGGGTGTGTCTTTTTACATCTATTTGTGTGTATGTGGGTGTGTCTTTATACATCTATGTGTGCGTATGTGGGTGTGTCTTTATACATCTATGTGTGTGTGTGTGTGGGTGTGTGTGTCTTTATACATCTATGTGTGTGTATGTGGGTGTGTCTTTATATATTATGTGTGTGTGTGGGTGTGTCTTTATACATCTATGTGTGTGTGTGTGTGTGTGGGTGTGTCTTTATACATGTGTGTTGTGTGTGTGGTGTGTCTTTATACATCTATGTGTGTGTGTATGTGGGTGTGCCTTTATGCATCTATGTGTGTGTGTGTGTGTGTGTATGTACGTACATGTAATTTTGGCAAAAATAAATGGGGAAACAAAAATGACATTTCAGTTTCGGATCAGGAAAGCAGTAGCTATACAATCTCACAGAGGGTGGGGATGGGGTGATGGTGGAGAAGGAAGAGGGTGAGGAGGAGGTGTGTAATGGTTATCGTCGAAGGGAATGGACACGTCGAGAAGAGTTCAACTCCTGTACGAGGCTGTTTGAATTTCACATAGCACTAATACCATTGAGAAAGGTATGAGTCCTACTATTCTCCATCCGGCTATGGGCAATTAGTAGGGCAGACTGGGCTCTTTAGCCTTGGTTAGGCAACCAATCTAGGAGAAGGAAAACTCTGAATTAAAACCTGTTAAACTTCGCTTAAGAAATTGACCTTTTGTATATATATATATATATATATATATATATATATATATATATATATATGGGGCAATTCCATGTCAAATCATCCGGAAAAAAAATAAAATTGTCACCCCCCCCCCTTCAACTTTTCTGAAATTTTGTACAGGTATAGAGTAGGTTAAAGTTAGACAATCCCCCAAATTTGGGCTTCCAATTCGAAAAATTCGCCGAATTATGTCGATCTTAAACTCGAAAAATTATGTGTGGGTAGAAAAATGGTGACATTTTGTAATCTATTTTTGTCTGTAAAAAATTGGTGGTACCTAGGATATTGTTATCATTTTTGTTACCTTCCAATTTTCAATTCTAAAATGAAATGTGGTGCCGATATTGACGTTTGTATATTGTCAGAATTTTGCAGGCAATATGATTGATACATGGGAAATATATTGTTTGTTTATTATTTTAAATATATCCAACCACCAACATAATCCTGATAATTTCTATCGAATTCTGACAGTTATTTTGCTCCATATGGTGTTTATTCAATGGCTGTACGTAAAAGTGCCAAATCTTAACTGATGTCAAAACTTC
>CM042151.1:117840888-117858388 GCA_023376005.1 Doryteuthis pealeii | reverse complement strand
AAGGACAGCGAGGCCGGACGCATTAGTGCAATAGCACCAATGATCACCAATTCTTTCCAACATTCAATTACAAATAAAAAAATATTTGATATCTTCTTTTTTATTGTTAACAAAAGCAACAGGCCGCGATCATTGTTTTTCAGCTTCAGCCGCTTAGTGTTTTGTGTTTAAAGACAGTGAGGCCAGAAACGACAATTCTGCGAATAGCAGCACCCGATCATCTGACTGATTGTCTTTCTCGACCTTATATAATTTCGCCTTAATTGACGTTCCCCTCTTATTCTCGTTCTATAAGACTTTTCATCACCCTTCAGTGTTTCTTTTAACTCGTTCCAACTCCTTTGCAAATTTGCCTACCCAAACACCAACACATCCCGACTCTCCACTTTGGAATTTGCTCCCTCGTCCACCATATTCTCTTACTCTCACTTTCTCAACGCACCAGATGCTTTTCTTTTTTTATTATTTATTCATTTTTTTTTACCGCCACTCGTGCCTCTCTAATCAATCAAGACTCGTATTGCGTATATTGATAACAGTCTGTGTGTGGGGGTGAGGGGGAGTCATCGGGGTAGGGGGGGGTGGGTTGCAACCCTTAGTTGTGCTCAGGCTCCCAGCAGCAGGTGTGGTGATGGGAGCCCGGAAACAAAAAGAAAATCAGAATCAAGAGAAAAAAAAGAAAAAAAAAATGGCAAGGTGACTGAGACAGGGGGGGGGAGACGGTCGTCGATCAAGTCGAAGCAAAAAAAATGAAGACATAGAAAGAAAAAAAAGAAAAAGAAAAAAAACAAGACGTCAGCTGTGATTTGGAAAACTAAATGTACTGTAGTATGTAGCTGGTGGGTTGGGGTGGGTGGGTTGTGGTTGGTTGTGTGGTAGGACGAAAGTCAACGAACTATTGAAATTATTTGAGAGAGTCTCGTTAGAAAGAAATCAAGTAAAACGAAAAGGGCGCCGGCAATAACATAAAAGAAAATAGGTAAAAGCAATAAGAGAGAGGAGAGAGAGACGAGAGGAGAGAGAGAGAGAGAGAGAGAGCAGAAGGTGAAGAGAGAAAGAGAGAGAGAAGAGAGAGTGAAAAGAAAAGGAAGCATTGAGAGAGAGTGGAAGACGAGAGAAAGAGAGTGTGAGTGAGTGAGTGAAAAGAAAGGAAAGATGAATTAGGGAGACGAGAGAGAGAGAGAGAGGAGAGAGAGTGAGGTGGTGGAGAGTGAACATGAAAGAAAAAGATTAGGAAGAGGGGACGAGAGGAGGGGGAAAGAGGGAGCAGAGACAATGAAATGAAGAGGAGATGAGGGAGAGAAGGAGAGAGAGAGAGTAGACGAGAGACAATGAAAAGAAAAGGAGATGAGAGGTGGATGGACGAGAGAAGAGAGAGAGGGAAAGAGACGAGAGAGAGAGAGAGGGGGAAAGAGAGAGAGAGAGAGAGAGAGAGAAGAGAGAGAGAGAGAGAGGCGAGAAGACGAGACAATGACAAAGGAAAAGGGATATGATGAAATGAGAGGGATCAGGGCAGCAACTAGAAATGAAAAGCAAGAAAGAAAAAAAGAAAGAAAGAAAGAAGAAGAAAAAAAATTCGGGAAAGCAAAAAAATGAAAGATGGAGTTTAAAATTAGTTTGACGGTCAATTAATGTGGATAGAAAGGAAAAAAAGAAGAAACGAAAAAAAAAAAGAAAAAATATTAGCATATAAGTAATAGGATCAAATAGATAGTTAAAAAAAAGCGGGAAATTTTCGAGTCTCCTTGCTACAGAAAGAGTTAACATGCTAAGAACAATCCATGGCTAAAAAAAGGAGCTCGAACCCCCCCCCCAGCAAAGATATGAGAAGAAACGTGTAGGAACGTGAAAGCAAATTGAGTTGAAACATAGAAACGCAGACCAATGGATGAGATATAAATGAAATCTAATATTATTAGGAAGTGCCTTGTTTTGCAGTCCCCTTGAGACACTCAGCCATATCAGATTTGTCAGCCCTTAGATTATTGTGGACCCGGTTAGCTGGAGTCGGTTATGGCATCCAAACGTATATACTATATATTTTTTTTTGGGGGGGGAGAATATGTTGCTAATTGGAGTCCGTACCTTAATTTTGAAAATTAATTTAATTAAATAATTTAATTAGGCGAGGATGCCTTAAAGGTGTATGGCTAATAAATCGAGAAAAATTCACATCTCTGTATGTACATTTCGCCTATTAGGCCTCATAGCAGAGCTATTAAGATAGGAAGACCACCCTGTGCTGATTTGAAACCGGACTGCCAAGCTACCAGGCCCATTATTCGGCAAAAGCCATATCCAAACACAGTCGTGTTTACATACTTATCATTCGTCGTGTAATAAAAAGTCACTAGAAGAGGAATATTAACCTACTCTAAACACAATCGTAAAATCTAAGAGTCCGTTTGGTGATGGGTTATGGTCCCGCCTGTCAGCTTGGCAGTCCGATTCTCGAATCACGCCAGCGGTCTTCCTATCCTATAGCTCTGCTGATGAGGCCTAATAGCCGGCAATTAATTACAGAGATTAAATTTTCTCCGATTTGTTCCTAGCCATACATTTAATAGGCATTCCGGCCTTAATTAATTATTATTAATTAATTTTCAAACATCTAAGGTAACGGACTCAATTAGCACACTATCTCCCATAAAAGCCCATATCCAAACCACACCGTGTTACAACCTTATCATATATATATATTTATATATAATAATATATATATAATGCGTTGGCATTTTCACATAGCGGCTAATACCTTGGGAAGTATGAAGCCAACTATATTCTCCCTCCAGCTATGGGCTAAAATAGTAGGCAACTGGGCCCTCACCTTGGCGTGGTAACAGCTCTAGAAAAGAGGGATAACTCTGAATTCCAAATTCCCTCCCAGCCATGGGTAAATACGCTAGGGCAGCTGGGCCCTTCAGGCCTTGGGTAGTACAGATCTAGAACGCGGATAACTCTGAAATTCACAAAATTCCTCCAAGCCATGAGCTAAATAGTAGGACAGACTTGGGCCCTTCAGCCTTGGGTAGGTAACCATTCCTAGGGAGAGGGATAACTCTGAATTCAAAATTCCCTTCCAGCCATGGGTTATAGTAGGGCAGACTGGGCCTCATCCTTGGGTACGGTACCATTCATAGGAAGAGGGATAACTCTTGAATCTCACAACAATTCCTCCAGCTATGGGTTAAATAGTGGCAGACTGAGCCTTCAGCTTTGCGGTAGCTAACCAGTCTAGTGAGAGGATAAGCTCTGTTTGAATTCAAAATTTCCTGAGGTCGGTCGTTGATTGGGATAGTTGGCAACCCTTGAGCACCAATTCTTCCATATCGACAGTGCCAAAAGTGTGATGTCCAACACAAGCCTTCACCACTATAAACAATCACTGTGTGGGTGTTCATTGTGTGTAATGAGAGTCCATATATATATATATCGAGTCACAACACGGAGCAGGTCTCCAAGTCTATAACCTTGCTTGCATGAGAACCATAGGTGAAACTGTACATTCAGGCTTGACATTTTCTCGGATTTGTTTAGCCTCTACATTTGACATAGGCTAGCCCTGCTTAATTTAATTAATACTTAACTTAATAATTTTCAAAATTAGGATACGACTTCAATTAAGACCATATTCTCCCAAAAATTGTCGGCTTACAAAAGCCATATTCAAAACCGATCATTTGTGTATTTTACTTTCATACTGTCGTGTAGAAGAGTCACTTACTAGGAGGTATAATAACTACTTTAAATAAAAAACGAAATTTTACTTCCGTTTGGTGTAGGGGTTACGGTTCTTCGGCCTGTCAGGCTTGACAGTCAGGTTCCAAATCTTCTATATTGCGGTCTTCACTATCATATAGCTCTGCTTGATCGAGGCCCTAATAGGCCGAAATGTACATACAAGAGATTGATTTTTCCGATTGTTTTAGCGCTTACACTTTGAAAAAGAATTTGCCCGCCTATTAAGTTAATTATTAATAATAACTTTCAAATTAGGTACAACTCAATAAGCACGTTTTCAAAAATTGTCGGTTAAAACAAGCCTATCAAAAACACATCGTTGGTTTATTTACTTCATATATATATATATAATTATATATATATTATATCTATATATAATATATCTCGAGTCACTCACGGGCACGCTCTTCCCATGTCTAAACCTGCTGATGACTCTTAATAGTCGAATGTTACACTTCAGGGATTATATTGTGTCTCGATTGTTGTAGCCTCTACATCCTTGAACATATAGCCCGCCTAAATTCATTAATTATTCAACTGATTAATTTTCAAAATTTAGGTATGACCTCTGGTTTATTTACAGTACTCTCATATAATTAAGTAAAAAATATAGCAGAAAGACTTAGATTTTTGCATTATAGTCCTATTTACAAGGGAGCTTAGACAAAGTGTCTAACTCTCCAAATTCTCAGATGCGACATGAGAATTCTTTATTACTATAAAGGCATTTGAAAACATTTTTTTTCTTTTTTATGTTTTTTTAATTGTCCTGTACTAACAGCTGTAGGTCCATAAAAAAGTATCTTAACCATTCTTGCTGTCAGTTACATTTCGTTAGAATTTTCTGTTTAAATCCAATCTATTCTCAGTTACAACTAAAAGACCACCCATTCATTTAGATTTCATTTATTTTATGTTGTTTTTCTTCCTCATATCTTCTATTTTCCATAATTCTTTTATTTTAATTTTATTTTATTTATTTATTACTTTTAAATTTTAAATTTTTATTTTCAAAATTTTATTTTATAATTTTAAAAAAATTTTTTTTAAAATATATATATATATTATATATATACATATATGAGGAAAAATGAGTAAGAAAAGGAAATGTAGATGGATAAAAATGGAATTTAATCGATATTACATGTGATCCGATATCATTAACATGTGTTCGGTAGTTATGTGTGTGAAAATATTTCGCCACATACAAGCAATCGACCTTCATCAGAGTGAACATTTATTTTGAATGAAAAAAAATTCGTGGGAACAAAACAACAGAAATTTTGGAAATATTCGAAATCGAATTTTTTAAAATCGACGTGAGAATAGGTTAAGATAGACCGTTTATGATTTGGATATTATGTTTTTTGCTTTTTCTAGGGGTTATGGGACAAAATAGTTATTTAATATACAAAAAATAATAAAATAAAAATAAAGTTATTAATTTATCAATAACACATGATTGAACATTTTCTCGGAAGCTTGTAAAAACATGTTATGATTAATAAAACACTTTATTTTTATTTTATTTATTTTTGTAATAATAAAAAAAAACTATTTCTCTACCGATACCATAAATCTCTGTTGTTTTTTCCCAACGAATGTTTTCATTCAAAATAAATGGAAAAGGAATTGAATCCGACAATATGAGGAAAAATGAGAAAGAAAAGAAATGTAAGATGATAAAATGAAATTTACGATGTATCACATTAATCGATATCAACTTACACATAGTGTTTCGGTCAGTTTCTGTGTGTGAAAATATTCGCACACATAGAAGAATCGACCCTTCATCAGATGTGAACATTTATTTTGAATGAAAACAATTTCTGGAAAAACAAACAAGATTTATGGTTATGGTAGAAAATAGTTTTTTTTATTACAAAAATAAAAATAAAATAAAAATAAAGTGTTATTATTATACAATAACATTATTAACTAAGCTCCCGACGAAAAGTGTTAACACAGTTATTTGATAAATAATAACTTTTTTATTTTATTTATTTTTTTGTAATAATAAAAAACTATTTGTACCATAACCCCTTAGAAAAAAAAACAAACTATCCAAACATAGAACCGGCTATCTTATAACTCTATTGCTCAGCGCTTCCGAATTTTAAGAAAATTCGATTTCGAATATTTCCAAAAAATTTCTGTTGTTTTTCCCAACGAATTTTTTCATTCAAAAATAAATGTTCACTCCTGATGAAGGTCCGATTCTTGTATGTGTGCGAAATATTTTCACACACATAAACTGACCGAAACACATGTGAAAGTGATATCGATCAATGTGTATCGATTAAATTCATTTTTATCCATCTACATTTCTTTTCTTTTACTCATTTCACTTCATATATAAATTATAATATATATATATATAAATTTTAAAAAATTTTTAAAATTATAAAAATAAAATTTTGAAAAAATAAAAATTTAAAATTTAAAAAGTAAATAAATAAATAAAATAAAATAAAATAAAAAGAAATTATGGAAAATAGGAAAGTATGAGGAAGAAATAAACAAATAAATAAATGAAATCTAAATGAATTGGGGTGTCCTTTAGTTGTAATCTGGAATAGATTGATTTAACAGAAATTCCAAAACAATTACTTGACAGCAAATGGTTAAATATTTTTTTATGGACCCACAGCTGTTAGTAACAGGACCAATAAAAAAAATAAAAAAAAGAAAAAAACTGTTTTCAAATGCCTTAAAAGTAATAAAGAATTCATTCATTCGCATGTGATGATTTTAGGAGAGTTAGACACTTTGTGTTCTAAGCTCCCTGAAATAGACTATAATGCAAAAAGCTCTAATTTCTTTGCTATATTTTATATATATATGAGAGTACGTAAATAAACACAGAGTCAATACCTAATTTTGAAATATTAATCAGTTAATAATTAATGAATTTAGGCGGGCATATATGTTTCAAATGTAAGGCTAAACAAATCGAGAAAATATCAATCCCTGAATGTACATTTCGACCTATTAGATCTTCATCAGCAAGGTTATGACATGGAGACTGCTCCGTGAGTGACTCGAAATATATATATATATTATATTAATATATTATATATTATATATATTATATATATATAGAAGTAAATAAACAAACGATGTGTTTTGATATGGCTTTTTTAACCGACAATTTTTGGGAGAAATATGTGCTTAATTGAAGTTGTACCTAATTTTGAAGTTTAATTAAATTCAATAATTAATTAATTACGGATGCGTTTAAATGTAAGGCTAAACAATCGAGAAAAAATCAATCTCCTGTATGTCACATTTCGGCCTATAGGCCTCCATGCAGAGCTATAGATAGGAAGACCGCCTTGTGCGTGATTTGAACCCTGACTGTCAAGCTGACAGGCGAGAACCGTAACCCCTAACACCAAACGGAGTTTCTTAGATTTTCGTTTTTTTTTAGAAGTATGTTTATATCCTCCTATAGTGACTTCTTCTACACACAGTATGAAAGTAAATACACAAATGATGTGTTTGATATGGCTTTTTTAGCCGACAATTTTTGGGAGAATATGGGCTTAATTGAAGTCGTACCTAATTTTGAAAATTAATTAATTAATAATTAATAATTAAGCAGGCATACCTATTCAAATGTAAGGCTAAAAAATCGAGAATGTCAATCCCTGAATGTACATTTCAACTATTTGTTCTCATCAGCAAGGTTATAGACTTGGGAGACTCTCGTGTGTGACTCGAATATATATTATTATGGAGTCTCTCATACACACAATGAACACCCACACAGTGATTTGTTTATAAGTGGTGAAGGCTTGTGTTGACCATCCACACTTTTTGGCACTGTCGATAGGAAAGAATTGGTGCATCAAGGGTTGCCACAATCCCAATCAACGACCGACCTCTAGGAATTTTGAATTCAGAGTTATCCCTCTCCTAGACTGGTTAGCTACCCAAAGCTGAAGGGCTCAGTCTGCGCCTACTATTAACCCATAGCTGGAGGGAATTTTGAATTCGAGTTATCCCTCTCCTAGAATGGTTACCTACCCAAGGATGAAGGGCCCAGTCTGCCCTACTCATTATAACCCATGGCTGGAGGGAATTTGAATTCAGAGTTATCCCCTCCTAAATGGTTACCTACCCAAGCTGAAGGGCCCAGTCTGTCCTACTATTTAACCCATGGCTGGAGGGAATTTTGAATTCAGAGTTATCCCTCTTCTAGACTAGTTACCTACCCAAGGCTGAAGGCCCAGTCTGCCCTACTATTTAACCCATGGCTGGAGGAATTTTGAATTCAGAGTTATCCCTCTTCTAGACTGGTTACCTACCCAAGGCTGAAGGCCCAGTCTGCCCTACTATTTAGCCCATAGCTGGAGGGAGAATATATGATCATACCTTTCCCAAGGGTATTAGCGCTATGTGAAATGCAACAGCATTATATATATATATATATATATATAATATTATTATATGATAAGTTGTAAACACGTGTGTTTGGATATGCTTTTATGGAGAATATTGCTTAATTGGAGTCGTACCTAATTTTAAAAATTAATTAATTAATAATTAATTAGGCGAAATGCCTATTAAATGTATGGCTAAACAATCGAGAAAAATTAATCTCTGTATGTACATTTCGGCCTATTAGGCCTCATCAGCAGAGCTATAGATAGGAAGACCGCCCTGTGCGTGATTCGAAATCGGACTGCCAAGCTGACAGGCGGGTACCATAACCCCTACACCAAACGGACTTCTTAATTTTACGATTGTTTAGAGTAGGTAATATTCCTCTTCTAGTACTTTTATTACACGACGATATGATAAGTATGTAAACACGATGTGTTTGGATATGGCTTTTTCCGACAATTGCCTGTCAGTGGCAGTCCGGTTTTCAAATCACGCACAGGGTGGTCTTCCTATCTATAGCTCTGCTGATGAGGCCTAATAGGCCGAAATGTACATACAGAGATTGATTTTTCTCGATTTATTTAGCCATACATTTAATAGGCATTCCCGCCTAATTAATTATTAATTAATTAATTTTCAAAATTAGAGTACGACTCCAATTAAGCACTAATTCTCCCCCCCCAAAAAAAAATATATATATATAGTTGGGATGCTCTACCGACTCAGCTAAACCGGTCCACCAATATTCTAAGGGCTGACAAATCTGATTACTCGATCGTCTCAAGGGGACCTGCAAACAAGCACTTCCTAATAATTATAGATTTCATTTATATCTCTATCATTGGTCTCGTCGTTTCTATGGTTTCAACTCAATTTCTTTCACGTTCCTCACACGTTTCTATATCTCTGGGGGGGGTTCAGCTCCTTTTTACATGGATGTTCTTAAGCATTTAACTCTTTCTGTAAGCAAAGGAGATCGAAAAATTTCCCGCCTTTTTTACTTATCTATATTACTTATTTATTATATTTTTTTCTTTTTTTTCTTTTTTTTTTCCTTTCTATCAACATTATTGACCGTCAAATTAATTTTAACCCATCCTTCATTTTTGTTCCCGAGATTTTTTTTTCTTCTTCTTTCTTTCTTTCTTTTTTTCTTTCTTTCTTTATTCTAGTTCTGCCCTGCATCCCTCCATTTCATCTTTCCTTTTCTTTTCATTGTCTCTCTCTCCCTCTCTCCTCTCTCTCTCTCTCTCTCTCTCTCTCTTTCTCTTTCCCCTCTCTCTCTTCCTCTCTCTTTCCCTCTTCTCTCTCTCTCTCTCCCACCCTCATCTTCCTTTTCTTTCATTGTCTCTCTTACTTCTCTCTCTCCTTCTTCCCTCATCTTCCTCTTCTTTTCATTGTTCTCTCCCTCTTTCCCCCCTCCCTCTCTCCCCCTCTAATCTTTTCTTTTCATTGTCACTCTCCACCACCTCTCCTCTCTCTCTCTCTCTCTCTCTCTCTCCCTATCTCATCTTCCTTTTCTTTTCACTCACTCACTCACACTCTCTTTCTCTCTCTTCCATCTCCTCTCATCTTCCTTTCTTTTCACTCTCCCTCTCTCTCTTTATCTCTCTTCCACTCTCTCTCTCTCTCTCTCTCTTCTCTCTCTCTCTCTCTCTTCTCTCTCTCTCTTATTCTTTTACCTATTTTTTATTATCCGGCCCCTTTTCCGTTTTACTTGATTTCTTTCTCACGAACTCTCTCAAAAATTCAATAGTTCGTTGACTTTTCTCCACACACAACCCAACCCCAACCCACCCAACCCACCCAACCCACCACCTACATCCAGTACCTAGTTTTCAAAATCACCACTGACTCTTTTTTTTTTTTTTCTTTTTTTTTCTTTCTTATTCTTTCTTTTTTTTCTTCGACTTGATCACGACCGTCTCAACCCCCCCTCCAGTCACCTTTGTCCATTTTTTTTCTTTTTTTCTCTTTTCTGATTTTCTTTTTTGTGATTCCGGCTCCCATCACCACACCTGCTGCTGGGAGCCGAGCACAACAAGGGTTGCTGGACTGTATCAATGCGCTCTCGAGTCTGATTGATTAGAGAGCTAACGAGTGTGGTAAAAAAAAAAATGAATAAATAAATAAATAAAAGAGAAAGCATTCTGTGCGTTGAGAAAAGGAGTAAGAGATATGGTGGACGAGGGAGCAAATTCAAAGTGAGAGCGGGATGTGTGTGTGTTGGGTAGGCCAAGATGTGAAGGAGTGACAGTTAAAAAAGAAACATGGAGGGGTGATGAAAAGTCTTATAGACGGAAAAAGAGGGGAAAACTCAATTTAAAGGCGAAATTTAAAGTTCGAGAAAGACATAAGGTCAGATGAATTCGGGCGCTATTCGCAGAATTGCGTTCTGGCCCTCTGTCTTTAAAAAAAAACACTAAGCGGTGATAGCTGAAAAAAACAATGAAGTCGGCGGCCTGTTGCTTTTAGTTAAAATAAAAAGAATATCTAAATATTTTTTATTTGTAATTGAATGTTGGAAAAATTTGATATTGGGTGCTATTCACATAAATCGTCCCGGCTCCTGTCTTAAAAAATGCAAGCGGTGATAGCTGAAAAAACAACCCGCTCTATGAATTGTCTTTTATAGAACTAGCAAATAATGCACCCTCCGGGTGCAAGTATTTACGTTTTAATGTAATAAAATATTGTATTAAATTAGAAAGGCTAATGAAACTAAATAAGAATATAGATAAAAAGATTTGAAACGAGGAGTATAATAAAGATTTGAACAGAGGGATATATAAAGATTTGAAACAGAGGGAGTATAATAAAAAAATGGAACAACTGAAGCTTACTCTTCCATCACTCTCGTCTTTTCATTGTTATTTTTTCTAATTTAAGTATTTGTTATAAGAGGAAGTAAAGAATAAAATGACAGTTATTTTATCTTGTTAATGGATTTCATTTAAGATTCATTGAAGAGATTTTTGTTCTTTATTCTATAAAATAAAACCAAACAGTTAGAAATCAATAATACTAAGCTATATTTTTTTAAATTCGATTTTTTAATAATTAATATGCAAATTAGCCTTCCCATTCACACTGTAAACTGCTATTTTTTTGTATATATAAATATAATTGCATGTTGTCAGTATGTAGACATAGTTAACATATTAATATGTAAGACAATTTATTAATAATTGAGGTTTAGATAAAAATAAAATCATGGAGAATGTGATGTCAATAACTAAGAGAATTGTGACTTGAGTAGGAATATAGTTTCGGTTACAGACAGAAAAAACACAATCTCCATTTATAATAAATATAAAAGAATATATAAATATACAGATTTTTTATATTTATGTTTTGTTTAATGTCTTGTTTTTAGTTAAAATAAAAAAGAATATCTAAATATTTTGATTTTTTTATTGTAATTGAATTTTGGAAATAAATATTAAGATAAAAATAAAATACCGAAAAAATGTTTTAACTTTTTTTTTGTAATTGACTATCGAAAAAAAAAAATTAAAATACCGAAAAAAAAAGATATATTTTAGCGATGAAGGTGTTATCGACAAATTATTATTATTATTATTATTATTTATTATTATTATTATTATTAGTGGTTTAAAGCGTTAAAAGTAAGCCATATTTTTAGCACAGGTAATTATAAATATTTACCCACCCCTTGAATATTTTAAAGAGGGTAGTGTTAAAATATTTACATTTACTTGTCGAAAAAAACTGGAAAGGGTAAAATATCACATTTACGATTTTTAGCTATCACTACCTAGCATTTTTAGGCAGGAGTCGGGACGTAAAACGAATTCGGCATTTTGACCCAGAGACAAAAACTGCAACGGGTCTATTAACATTTTGCCATCCATGTGTAGTTAATGTTGCTGTTGGGTTGTCTTTCCCTTTTCTGGAAGAGTTATCTTCTCTCTGGTTCCCGTTTTTGACCCTCATGGGTTTTTTGGTATTTAAGCGCCTGTTTTGAACTCTCTGTCTCTGTTTCTTCTACGGGACCTCTCACACAGGGTTAGACATTTATGTCTCACCCTTCTTGTATGGGCGGTTTAGCCCCCAACACAACACTAGTAAGTGACATTACTTCATGGACTCTTCATATCTTCCTTATACACCATTACTTCTACAGGACGCAGTCTTACTTTCTGTATGCTTCTAACTTCTATAATGTATTTCTATTCATATATGTGTTACTTATGTATCTACTTTGTATGTTGTATATGTATTTTTTTGCATAAATGTTTTTCCATGTGCTGTACTTATATTAAAGTCCTTTGTGTATGTAACACCCTTGGTCGGAGTCGTTTGTTCAACTAATAATAGCTGGTCCACTCTGACCCGGAGTTAGTACCTTTAGGTCCCATTATGGGTTGAATAGAAAACATGAGTTGATGAAAAATTGTATATCCATTAAGAAAATTGATTTATTTCAAACCTTATCGGCATTAAATGACCCACTGATTATTGCCGAAACAAAACAAAACAAAATCAACTAATAATAATTTATATTATAACCTGAACCCAACATTGCTGTTATAGAATATAAATAATAATATAGATTAATTTTTTTTTGGGGGGGGTCGACACACAACAACAACAACAAACAACAACACAACAAAAACCCTCCAGAATTCCATTTGTGATATTTTAATACCAAATCGGGTTTTCTAACAGAATTTCTGTTAGGAAAGCCAAAACATTATCTTGGTGTTTGTCTGTTTTTGTTTGTTTGTTTTTTGTTTTTTATTTATTTATTTATTTTTTTGTTGTTTATTTGGGGTTTGGGTCCCCTTTTTTTGGGGGGGGCGCGGGGCTCTTCTATCCTTTTCAAATAAATGTGAATAGAGATAATGAACGCCATTTGCAATTATCGAAAACGATTTATGCGTCAGTTTCAAGTATTTCCGACGGTTCCTGCTGCACCGATGGGATTTTTTCTCTTCTCTCTAGAATTAAAGGAAGGGAAGAAAGAAGGTTTCAAAAGAAAGATGCTTGCAGCCACAGCGAGATAAGAAAGAAAGAAAACAAAAAATATCATCGATATTTTATTTGCAGAATCCTCATCAATTGGGTTAGATTTGTGCTCTGTCAACTGTTATGCTGTAAGAAGTTGGTTATCAAAACCCTTTCTCTCTCTCTCTCTCCTTCTCTCTCTTCTTATATATATATATATATATATCATCATTATAATGGAGATTGTGTGTTTTGTCTGTCTGAGCCGAAACTAAATCACTACTCAAGTCACAATTCCCTTATTATGACGTCACAATTCACCATGATTTTATTTATATCTAAACCTCAGTTATTGACTAAAATTTTATACTATTAATACTTGACTTATCTACATACTAATAACATGCAATTGTATTTATATATAGCAACAAATAGCGGGTTACAGTGTGAACAGGAAAGCTAATTTGCATATTGATATTAAAATTTAATTTATTAAATATCGCTTGTATTATTGATTCTAATTGTTTGTTTTTTTCTTAATGAATATGACAAAAAAACTCGGGGATATAAATCTTAAAAGAAATCCTTTAAATAAAGAAATAACAGTAATTTATTCTTTACTTCCTAATTTAACTAAATAGTTAAATTAGAAAATTCAGCAATAAAAGAGGAGTGATGGAAAATATGGAAAGCTTAGTTTCAAAGTTGTTCTATCTCTTCGATTATACCCCCTCTGTTTTTAAATCATTATTATTTGATTTTTATTTAGTTTCAACGTATTTCAAATTAACATATTTCATTAACATTAAAATTCAAATACTTGCACCCAGAGGGTGCATATATTTGCTAGTATATATATATATATTGAGTGTACTATGAACAATTTTGATATTTTAATATACACTTTTTATACAATTATACATTTTTTAACAATTTACATCAAGCTCTTTTGAGTCTTATTATAAACTGTAACGCTTTGATTTTTAAATATTAAAAATAAAATTCATTTATTTTTAAATAAAATTCATTTTATTTTAATACAGATAACGCATTTTTTGAAAAAATTCCAACATTGACTAACAGCGTTCTGTTTGCGCATTCTCTTTCTAACGTTATCTTTCATCCCGGATTTGCTCTTTGTTGAAGACCGATCTATTACATACGGTCGATACAGATATTCCGAGGACCTCACAACAGTGAGGGAGGAACGATGTGCAGTTAAAACCGTTGAGAGGAAGGCCCCGAAACGTGTACATCTCTCCTTGATCCTCAGCATTTGTAAACATCTTTTGTTTTTCAATATATCAAATTCACACGGTCGGATTAAGTTCCTTTTATTTCACATATAATATAATTTATATTATAATATATATATATATTATATATAATAAAAGTCGACGGAGCGGCCTAAAGTCGGTATCAGCCAATCAGCGAGGGAGTCTATCCCCTTTCAATAGCGCTAGACCATGAGATTGTTTTAGCATCTGAGGTAGAGTGACACACCTACAACCAGCTCCCTTACTTTACCGCACAGATCCATGTGCTACTCATACGCTGAGTTGGCGAGGACCGGTATCGAACTAGAACCTTGTGGTTTCTAGCCGAACGTTTCTACCATGAGCTAACCCGGCCCTTATATAACAGTTAATTGCCAATCCACGAAGCAAACAAATATTTTTACTTCTAGATTAATTAAAATCAATTAATATATATATATATAATATATATATATATATATATATATTATATATATATATTTGTGTGTGTTGTGTGTGTATGTGCGTGTGCGTGTGCGTGCGTGGCGTGCGTTTCTTTTATGTCTGTATGTCTCACTCTATTTCTGCCCGTCTGTCGATCTGCCTCTCTTTCTATCTTTGTCTGTCTCTCTTTCTCTCCCCCCCCTCTCTCTCTCGTCCGTCTCTCTCTCTCTCTCTCTCTCTCTCTATATTATATATATATATATATATATATATATATATATATATATGTGTGTTGTTGTGTGGTGTGTGTGTGTGTGTGTGCGTTTCTTTATGTCTGTATGTCTCACCTTATGTCTGTCTGTCTGTCTGTCTATCTGCCTCTCTCTCTCACTCCTCTCTCTCTCTCTCTCTTTCATCTTTGTCTGTCTGTCTCCCTTTCTCTCTCCTCTCTCTCTCTCTCTATTCTATATATATTATATATATAATATATATATATATTATATATATATATGTGTGGTGTGTGGTGTGTTGTGATGTGTTTGTGTGTGTGCGTTTCTTTATGTCTGTCTGTCTGTCTCTCTCTCTCTCTCTCTTCTCTATATTATATATATATATATATATATATGAGTGTGTGTGTGTGTGTGTGTGTGTGTGTGATGTGAGAGAGACTGTGTGTGTGTATTTTGTGTGTGTGCGTTTCTTTATGTCTGTATATCTCACTCTATGTCTGTCTCTTCTGTGCTTCTCTCTCTCTCTCTCTCTCTCTCTCTCTCTCTCTCTCTCTCTCTCTCTGGGTCACTTATCTTCTGCTTTACACAATGCCTCCACTTCTAGTATGGGTAAATAGTTAGGACAGACTATTTAACTTTGATATGGCTAACGGTCTGGGGGGGGGAACTCTAAATTAAAACTTGTTAAAACACCGCTTAAAATTGACCTTGTGTAACATCCTTTTAGTTCGAAGGGCTTGAGATATTGTTAACCAGAACGCGGTTAGTTATTTTGTTGTTTTTTTTTTGTTGTTTTTTTAGGGGGGGTTACGGCATATCAACCTCAGTGGTCATCTAATGCCGACACAGTTTTGAAAAAAATATTCTTAAAGGATACTCAGTTTCTTTTACAAACAGATTTTACTATTTAACCCATAGATGGGACTTACACAGGTACAACCACTCCAGGTCAGAGTGGATCAGGGAGCAGTGGTTATGAAGGGTGCTCCACATTCCCCAAACCTCCAGAACTGGAACCTACCATCAGATAGAGTTTAACGTCATTCCCAGGACATGTAGACCCGCAGCCACCGCCTTCTAGCACCCATATGTAAAATGGGTTGGGGCTT
This sequence comes from Doryteuthis pealeii, assembly GCA_023376005.1. Taxonomy (NCBI): domain Eukaryota; kingdom Metazoa; phylum Mollusca; class Cephalopoda; order Myopsida; family Loliginidae; genus Doryteuthis; species Doryteuthis pealeii. Next base: position 117,842,248 of record CM042151.1, on the reverse strand, counting down.
GCCATAAGGGCAATAGGGTTGGGGCAATCATATATGTGCTAGGGCTTGATGTGAACAGCCGATTATCGGAGGGGGCGGCTCCGACCACCCGTCTGGCCTAAGTAAGGACCTAAGTGGAGTGTTGCATGTCATGGACTGCTCAGCCATCTGGTTCAATCCATAAGCATCACGGGTCGCCACCACGACAACACTGGAGGAGTTTTACCCCTCTGCAGAGGTGCAGTTGGTGTTATTCTAACGCCCCAGTCGACAGGGCGGTGTTATTTTATTTAATAAACATATCAACCCTTAAGGGCTATTTAATACCATTTTTTTTTCATTTTGTTGTTTGTTTTTTGTTTTGTTTCCCTCTATGTATCTCTTGACTACCTCCTCGTTATATAATGTTAGTTTCTTGAGAGAGAGAGAGAGAGAGAGAGAGAGAAGAGAGGGGGCGGGGAGAATTTGAAATGCATTTCTATGTTAAATTTCACAACCAGCAACCTGTAGCTTAAATGAGGTTAAACATTCCTTTTTGAAAGCTTACAAATGATTTTAAGGTTTCGTTCGGTCGTTTTTTTTTTTTTTTTTGTTGTGTGTATGTGTTGTGTTTGTGTGTGTGTGTGTGGTGTGTGTGTGTGTGTGTGTGTGTGTGTGTGTGTAATTTCATTCGTAATAATAAACTGTTGAAAAACCGCTTAGATATAGACTTTCGTCACATCCTGCTCGTGCGGAGGGTTATCACTGTTAACTCCGGTATCTAGCGGGAACCGGTTCTTTTGAGGATGACTTGACAAAAAGTCTCGTTTGAAATATGTACCCTGGTTTAGAAAAATAACAGAACGAAAATAATCTATAAAACGAACAAAAAAAAAAAAAAAAAAAAAAAAGAATGTCAAAGAATAAATTAAAAAAAGACAAAACCGAACATCTCCATTGAGATGAGAATGATGTGTAGATATAAGACTGAAATAAAAATCTCTTTGATATCCTCGTCGCCTTTGAAGATCCCAGAAGAGTACAATGGAAGGTGGAATCAATAAGTTCGAAGCCTCGATACATAGTCTTTAGCTGAATTTTGATGTGAAATTTCCAAATATAATTTATTATAATAGAGATTGTGTGTTTTTCTGTCTGTAACTGAAACTATATTACTACTCAAGTTACAATTCCCTTAGTTATTGACATCACATTCTCAATGATTTTATTTTTATCTAAACCTCAATTATTAATAAATTGTTTTACATTATTAATACTGTTAACCATATCTACATATTAACAACATGCAATTATATTATATATACAACACAAATATAGTTTACAGTGTGAACGGAAGGCTAATTTGCATATTGATATTTTAAAATGTGATTTAATAAATATG
>CM042151.1:117816597-117836597 GCA_023376005.1 Doryteuthis pealeii | reverse complement strand
CCCTCTTTCATTGGTAAATTTTTCTAATTTAACTATTTAGTTAAAATAGGAAGTAAAGGATAATATTACAGTTATTTCTTCTTGTAAATAAATTTCTTTTAAGATTTATCCACGAGATTTTTGTTTATATTTCTTAAGATAAAACCAAACAATTAGAAATCAATAATGCCAAGCACATATTTATTAAAATAAAATTTTAAATATCAATATGCAAATTAGCCTTCTCGTTCAAACTGTAAACCGCTATTTTGTTGTATATATAAATACAATTGCATGTTATTAGTACGTAGATATGGTCAACAGTATTAATAATGTAAAACAATTTTATTAATAACTGAAGGTTTAAAAGAATGAAATCTTGGAGAATTTGACGTAAATAATTAAGAGAATTGTGACTTGAGTAGTAATATAGTTTCGGTTACAGACAGAAAAACACACAATCTCCATTATAATAAGATTTTAAGAATAAAAAATGCAAATAAATAAAATGCAGCCAGGATACAGGAATGGAATTTTAAAATAAAAAGTGTGCCGCGATGAAAAAGGAGAAAAAAAAGAAGAAGTAGTAAATAAAGAAAACACTTGGAGAAAAAGAGGATTTTCCCCTTATGGCAAGCCCCAACCCCTTTTTTATCATATGGGTGCTAGAAGGCGGTGGCTGCGGGTCTACATGTCCTGGGAATGATGTTAAACCCTATCTGATGGTGAGGTTCCAGTTTTGGAGGTTTGGGGAATGTGGAGCACCCCTTCATCACAATTGCTCCCTGGTCCACTCTGAGCCGGAGTGGTAGTACCTGTTAGGGTCCCATCTATGGGTTAAATAGAAAAATGTATTTATAAAAAAATTGTATTATCCATTAAGAATTGATTTATTTCAAAACTTTGTCGGCATTAAATGACCCACTGAGGTTGATATGCCGTAAAACAAAACAAACCAAACAAACCAAAAAGAGGATTATAGGTAGTTGGGAATATGGGAAGCGGACACCATCAAATACTTATGAAGATCAGAGGTGAACGAAAAAGTAAGAAACGAATACATCAGAAGAACAAGAAAACTTCTTAAAAAAAAAAGAAAAGAAAAAAAGACCGGTTGTTTTTTGTTGGGTGGAACCGATTAATAGCATTTCAGTTTATTTTAACGGAGAAAATTGATTTGATATACGAAGAAATTTTGGTACGAACTAAATGAATTAAAATCGTAAGTGTAATCGTAATATACATATGTCCTTCCTATGTCATATTTGCATCAAACTTTGTGGATCTGCAGCGGGTTTGATGAGTCATTTGAGGGCTCATGAGAGGAAAGGTTCTGCTGGTGGGATTATAGATTGTGAGGGACGGAAGTGATCTGTAATGATTATGCTACATATATATATATATATATATATATATATAATATATATATATATATATATATATATATATATATATATATAAAGGAAGGTCCGCAAAATGTATTTTGTTCTCAGAAAAAAAATGTAATTCTTATTGTTTTACATATGTATATGTAAAACAAAAAGAATTAAACATTTTTTTCTGAGAACAAAATACATTTTGCGGACCTTCCTTTTTTTTATAAAATATTAAATTTTCTCCCGTTGGAACCAGAACAACATTATATATATATATATATATATATATATATATATATATATATATATATATATATATATCCCAGTCGTTGATTGGGTTTGTGGCAACCCTTGATGCACTAATTCTTTCCTATCGACTGTGCCAAAAAGTGTGGATGGTCCTACACAAGCCTTCACCACTATAAACAAATCACTGTGTGGGTGTTCATTGTGTGTGTGAACCCTCATGCGTCGAAAATCGACGAGAGAGTCCATAATATAATATATATATATATATATATATATATATATATATATATATATATATACACACTTTGACACGAGGAACACACAGTCCTAACAAATATTTCATTATCAATCACCCAAAGTTCCGTAATAATATATTAACTCTTAAAAATAACACAATAGAAGACAAATATTAATAATTAGTTCTTTTTTTAAAAATCTTTATTTCTTTTTTTATATGACAATCATTTACCCGGAAATTGCGATAGATTTAAATATTCTGCCCGTAGAAATTTGACATGACATCAATCATTTAAAGTGTGATTAAAGTCGTGTTAGGCATAAAAGTATGCACTCTTGTCACATATTGACCCACATACACATTACGACCTGAATGACTGTAGCAAATCTTATTATAATGGAGATTGCGTGTTTTTCTGTCTGTAACCGAAATTATATTACTAATCGAGTCACAATTCACATAGTTATTTATATCACATTCTCCATTATTTTATTTATATTTAAACCTCAATTATTAATAAAATTGTTTTATATTATTAATACTGTTGCCCATATCTACATGATATTTTCCACGTACCCCACTTGTACGGGTCAGGCACAAGGCCCTATTTATGTGGGACCACCCACAAGCCGAAGCTCATGGGGTGGCGGTTGAAAAATTCCGTCGATCCCGTCGGCATCCCCTCTCAAGGGGGCACCTCAGGCGCTGGGCAATAAACCCAGCCCTGCCCCTTTAAATCAAGGGGGCAGGTGTTGCCTGAGGGGATGGCCCCCTGGGATCGACGCCGTTAATTATATCAATGGTCCAGAGGCCAAAGCCACTGTTGACCATATCAACATACTAATAACATGCAATTGTATTTATATATACAAATATAGCAGTTTGCAGTGTGAATGGGAAGGCTAATTTGCATATTGATATTAAAAATTTGATTTTAATAAATATGTGCTCCAGTATTATTGATTTCTAATTTTTTGGTTTTATCTTAATGAATATGAACAAAAATCTCTTCAATAAATCTTAAAAGAAATCCATTAACAATATTAACAGTAATATTATTCTTTACTTCCTAATTTAACTAAATAGTTAAATAATGAAAATTTAGCAATGAAAGACGGGAGTGAAGAAAAAGCAAGTTTTAGTTGTTCCCCCTCTGTTTCAAATCTTTTTATCGGCATCTTATTTAGGTTCATTGGCCTTTCTAAGTTTTTATTACATTAAAACTTAAATACTTGCACCCGGAGGGTGCATATATTTGCTAATAATAATAATAATAATAATAATAATAATAATAATAATACCCAACAAAATAGTAAATGTAGACTATGCGGTAATAGAGATGAAACTGTAAACCATATACTCTGCGAATGTAGCAAACTAGCACAACGAGAATACAAAACTAGACACGACTGGGTTGGGAAGGTGATCCACTGGGAATTATGCAAAAAATTTAATTCTGACCATACAACAAAATGGTATATGCATAAACCAGAATCTGTTCTTGAGAACGAAACACATAAAATTCTCTGGGACTTCGAAATAAAAACGGATCACCTTATCCCAGCAAGAAAACCAGACCTAGTGTTGATAAGCAAAAAACAAAGAACTTGTCAACTGGTGGATTTTGCAGTTCCAGCAGATCACAGGGTAAAGCTAAAGGAAAATGAAAAAGTGGACAAATATCTGGACCTTGCCAGAGATCTGAAAAAGTTATGGAATATGACAGTCAAAGTGATACCAATTGTAACAGGTGCACTTGGAACGGTCCCAAAAGGATTGGAAAAGGGTTTGGAAAGTTTGGAAATCAGAGGAAGGGTTGAAACCATTCAGAACACTCCACTGCTGCAATCTGCCAGAATACTCAGAAGAGTCCTGGAGACCTGAGGAGACTTGCTGTCACTCAGACTCTAGTGAAAGACCATTAGCTAACACTGATGTCAAAACTCAAAATGATAATAGTAATAATAATAATGAAAAGACGGATCACCCAATCCCGGCCAGGAGACGAGACCTAGTATTAATTGACAAGAAAGGGAGAACCTGCCATCTCGTGGATTTTGCTGTCCCAGCTGATCACCGACTGAAAATGAAGGAAAGCGAAAAGATAGACAAATACTTGGACCTTGCTAGAGAACTGGGGAAGCTGTGGAACGTGAAGGTTAAAGTCATACCAATTGTAATTGGCGCCATTTGAACAATCCCCAAAGCCCTGGAAAAGAATTTGGATGAACTGGAAATCAGAGGAAGAATCGAGACCATCCAAACTACAGCACTGTTGGGATCGGCTAGAATACTCAGAAGAGTCCTGGAGACCTCAGGGGACTTGCTGTCACTCAGCCTTCAGTGAACCACCAACTACGGCAGATGTGAAAAACCATAATGATCATAATAAACAAAAAACACACACTGTCGACGAGGTCAAGAATACGCCGACCGCATCCCCTACAGAGGGGGAATCTCCCTTGTGTCTTGGGCATAATACGAAACATCCACTGTTAGTGGATTCTAGTTCTGGAGCTCTAGGGAGTGTGGAGCCCTTCCTTTGTTAACAATCTGGAGTTCGAATTCGGTTACTACGATGTTACATTTTGGGCGTGTTGGGCGTGGTGTAATTTGCTAGTCTCGTAGATCCATTCCTACTGTAAAGCGAGTTCGAGCCCCCTTGGATGCCCCAAACTTACGACGTTGTGTCACATCCTTCTCATGTCGAAGGGGTTGGGTAAATACCTGGGAATCCCATCGTGGAGTAATTGTTAGTAAGCTAGTCTCGCCGATCCATTCCTACAGGAAAGCGAGTTCAATCCTCCCTGGATGCCCCATACTTACGTTTTTGTGTCACATCCTTCTCGTGGCGAAGGGGTTGGGTCAATACCTGGGAATCCCATCGTGGAGTAATTGTTAGCAAGCTAGTCTCGCCGATCCATTCCTACTGGAAAGTGAGTTCAATCCTTGCTAGATATCCCATACTTTCGACCTTGTGTCCCATCCTGCCCGTGGCGAACAGCTATTCCTATATAGTACTATGCATCTGTGCATGCGGGTGTAGGTGTGTATAGATACGTTCTAGGTAGTTATAATTGATAAATAGTAAGTCAAACCACATATCTTATTATAATGGAGATTGTGTGCTTTTCTGTCTGTAACCGAAACTAAATCACTACTCAAGTCACAATTCCCTTAGTTATTGAGGTCAAATTGACCATGAATTTATTTTTATTTAAACCTCAATTATTAATAAAATTGTTTTACATTATTAATACTGTTAACCATATCTACATACTAACAACATGCAATTATATTTATATATACAACAAAATAGCAGTTTACAGTGTGAACGGGAAAGCTAATTTGCATATTGATATTAAAGATGTGATTTTAATAAATATATGCTTAGTATTATTGATTTCTAACTGTTTGGTTTTATTTTAATGAATATAAGCAAAATTCTCTTCAATGAATCTTAAATGAAATCCATTAACAAGATAAAATAACTGTCATTTTATTCTTTGCTTCCTCTTTTAACTAAATACTTAAATTAGAAAAAATAACAATGAAAGACGAGAGTGATGGAAGAGTAAGTTTCAATTGTTCTATTTTTTCGATTATGCTCCTTCTGTTTCAAATCTTTTTATCTGCATTCTTATTTAGTTTCATTAGACTTTCTAATTTAATACGATATTTTATTACATTAAAACTTAAATACTTGCACCCGGAGGGTGCATATATTTGCTAGTATGTATAAATATGTGTGTGTGTTCAGGTAGATAATGTGTTTATATATATGTATAGATAGATACATATGTGCGCATGTATACACACATGTGTGTGTGTGTATGCATATACATTGTATGTGTAAGTAGGTGTATTGGTTGTGGGTGTCAATAGTTCAGTCCACCCATTAAAACTTAAAGAAGATCAAGAAGGATGATAATCTCTTCTTAGGAGACAGAGAGACTGGATTTTGACCACTTCGAGGGTCAACTATAGTTTAGACCGATCATAAAATGTGACCCATATTCAACACAAAGAAAGACTTTTTCAAATCACGCGGTAATAGGCAAAAATCCCGCGAACGAGATTTGATAGCGAGAACTGGGACCGCTGGGAGATTTTGAAAGTTAGTGAGTTAGTTTTCTGGAGCCGAAGAGGACAGTTGAGCTTGGGACGCTGAAGAAGTAACGTGTTAGTTGTCCACTAGAAACCAACTTAGCAGAGGTTCCCAAGGAAAGCGCGGGGGGGGGGGTGTCCCCTCATCTCGGCAACCATGGAACTGTAGCCGATAGGAAGAATGAATTAGAAGCAATGCAAACCATATACCTCATCTCTGACCATTTCTGAAGTTCACCTGACTGATTTTGTCTTGTTGTTTGTTCTCTCTTTCTCCTTTGTAACACTGTTTGTTGTGCACCCTTCAGCGGGGGGCCCCTGTGAGATGTTTTGAGCATATATGTACAATGTGGTGATCCAGGGAAATAGCTAGCAGACGACACGAGATGAACGGCCAGAAAGGAATGCAGTGAATGCATGAAAGATGCAGAAATGTGCAAGGAGGCCTCGCAGCCCGCCGGTGGTGTCACACCTATGTCACAGTACAGCACGTTAGGCACAACGATACGGGAACCTGTATAGAAACAACATACAATTCTATGCCTAATGTTTTATGTTTTTTTCTTGCTTTTCATGTATAGCAATGTCTTTTTTCTTCCCTTTCTTTCTTGATAATAAAAACGGAATGGTCCATTATTTAGCTGAAGTGACGACACTCAAAAGAAATAAGAATTCGGCGGACAAACAACATCACAGGATTTGCATTTTTGCATTTCATGTTGGACGAATTGGGAGGTTTCATTTTTAACCAGAGGGTGTTGCAAGAAGATAACGGTTGTACAAATAAGTAACGCGTGTATTAATATATAGATTATTCTTTTAATAAAATCACCAAAATCTTTCGATGAAATAAATAAGGTTTGACATTTTCAGGTGTTTACTTTTTTGAAATTGATGAATCCACAAAGATAATGCAATTATTTCTTTCTTTCTGATTTCAATACCCGAAAGTAAGAATTAAATTGGTCGAAAATTGCCATTCGTCATCTATGTCAACAATTCAAATCGTGTTTGATTTATAAAATGTTTAGTAATATATATATATATATATATATATATATATATATATATATATATATATATATAATTTAATATACCAAGCGTGTTGGTAGATCCTTGCGGAGAGAAAAAAAAACAGCAGAGAGTTTGATTGTAAAAATATACTACCAAACATCAACCAGGAAGAAAAAAATTTTTGAAAAAAAGAAAAGACCAAGATATTCGTACCAACAAAAAATAATCTATTGGTATAGTATTTGGCCAAAAGAAAAAACAATTTATATGTATATATATGTATATAAGATATATATATATATTCATATAACCGCTAGGAGAAGCTAATCTGTAAAAAGTGCTCGATACCTAAGTAGAGCCAAGTAATATATATATATATATATATATATATATATATATATATATATATATATATATATATCGCTTTGAGTGTTGAATTACTTGTCAAGCAAATCGTTTTACAAAAGATTGACTAAAAAGTTATTCACTTCAATTTGTGTTATAATTTAAGAAAAAGGAAAAGAAAATGTATTTTGTGTTATGCTTGAACACAGTTGATCAAGATTGTGCAGCGTACTACCACCCTGACCTGGAGTGGTAGTACCTATTAAGGTCCTATCTTGGGCTGATGGCACGGATTCACTTGATTCCCAATCAACCATCGCCTTGGCAGATCCTCTACACGGTACCCCGTAATGGAATGGTTATCGTCGTAGGAAAAGGACAAGAGTTCAAATCCTGGACGAAGCTGTTTGAACTTCCCATATGGGTAAATAGCGGGGCATACTGGGCTCTTTAACCTTGATAATGGCAACCTGTCTAGGAGAAGGAAATCACTAAATTCAAGCCAGTTGTACTACACTCGAAAGTTGACCTTGTGTCACATCTTGCTCTTATAAAGAAGTTGGTAAATACATACACGACATCCAGTTTCCACACAGAGCTGATGAATATAAGTTCTTGTTCGTTGGCCAACACTTGTGTGTCCATGTGTAGGAGTTCGTTGAAGAACGTCACTTATGAGTTCGTCCATGCAGCAATTAAATTATCAGTCTCGTCTTGTCGGTAGAATTTACCTAAAGAAAAAAAAAGGAAACTATTTTCACAATTGAAAAATACATGTGTAGGAGTCCAGGCCCGGCCTCCTGCCTCAAAAACCGCTAGCCAGTGGCTGCTGAAAAAAACACACCTGCTACGATTGAAGACCGTAGCCGAAGTGGTGTCACTTGAAAAAAAATAGGGTTAAGGTTAGGGTTGGGGTTGGGTTTTCGGGAAAAACGCCCTAGTTGGTTGTTTTTATTTTCAAGTGACACCGATTCGGCGACGGACTTCAATCGTAGCTGGTGTTTTTTTAGCAGCCACCAGCTAGCGGTTTTTGAGGCAGGAGGCGGGGGCGGAACTCCGCGAATATTACCGGAGTCCATTGAAGAACGTCGCTTATGAGTTCGTCTATGCAGCAATTAAATTATCAGTCTTTTCCTGTCGGTAGAGTTTACCAAAGGAAAGAAAAGGAAACTATGTTCACAATTGAAAACGAATGAGGCACCTTTTAAATGCTCATTGTAAATTAGGAAGAATCTGGTTGTGTGTATATTAGTATTTTGTCATATTTAGTGCTGCTTCTTTGATCTGTTGTCCAAGGCAACGTCGGGAACGTCTAATATATATATATATATATATATATATATATATATATTTAATTTGTTGAGTTTTTAAAAAAAATGCTTATTATAGACAGCTACCCAGGTTGTCTTGCTAAGTCGCAATCATCAGGCTGTCTATAATAAGCATTTATTTTAAAAAACTCAACAAATTAAATAAATATTAGCTCTCACAATTTGTGATTGAGCACTGTATTTTCTTTGTTTCATCCTCCCCCCCAAATGTTTATATATATATATATATATATATATATATATATATATATATATATATATATATATATATATATATCTTAGAAAGGAAGGAAAAACATGTAAAAATGGAATTGGAAATGAATCCGACAATATGAGGAAGAATGAATAAAGAAAAGAAAGTACAGAATGGATAATAAAATAATATATATATATATATATATATATATATATATATATATATATATATATATATATATATATGTGTGTGTGTGTGTATGTGTGTGTGTGAAGAAAAGTTTATAGAAAAGAAACAACAAAATGTTATATGTTTTGCTGACAAACGTTTGTTTCGACCCTATGAAGAGGTCTTTTTCAAAGCAAATGGAAAAACGAAATAAAAAATATCATAGATCCCGAGGCACAGAACGCTCTCGCTCATTAGCGGAAAATTTTTTAAAAATGTTTAAAAACTTCATCTATTACACTGTCGGACTTGTTATATTTCTTAACTTCTTTTGTAGCCGGAACATTTTCCTGAACTTTTTGAAACTTTTACTGCAAACTCTTTTGAGTTTTTTCATTAATAAAAATGTTTATGATTTAAAAATAAAATTTATTTTATTTTTAAACACAAAATACGCATTTTTAAACATTTTTTAAAACATTTCCGGTAATGAGCGAGAGCGTTCTGTGCCTCGAGATCTATGATATTTGTATTTCGTTTTTCCATTTGCTTTGAAAAAGATCTCTTCATAGGGTCGAAACAAACGTTTGTCAGCAAAACATATAACATTTTGTTGTTTCTTTTCTATAAACTTTTCGTCACATATTGTCGGATTGATATCCATTTTACCTTTTCATATATATATATATATATATATATATATATATATATATATATATGAAAAGAAAATATTTTAAAAATATAACAAACACAGGATGTTACGATCAGGAAACAATTTTTAGTGTCAATACTTAAGTATTTCGGTATTTTATACCATCTTCAGGACACTGTTAGATGAGGAACAAAATGAAAGATGTTAAGTGTATAGTGGTTGTGTGAATCTGATGCTGTTAACCGTTAATTTTCATATGCGCGTTTGTTTACGAAAGGCAAATGACGTGATCAATGCATGTGCAAAAATGGAAGGCGAAGAACATATAACGACGCATGCTTTAACGTGAATAACAAACGCACATATGAAAATTAACGGTTAACAGCATCAGATTCACACAACCACTATACACTTAACATCCTTCATTTTGTTCCTTACCTAACAGTGTCCTGAAGATGGTATAAAATACCGAAATACTTAAGTATTGACACTAAAAATTGTTTCCTGATCGTAACATCCTGTGTTTGTTATATTTTTAAAATATTTTCTTTTCATATTGTCGGATTAATTTCCTCATCGTACTTCCATATATATATATATATATATATATATATATATATATATATATATATATAATACCGGTTGTTGCATTACGTTTGAGAACTAAGCGCCACACGTATCCGGCAGGTGTTGATTAGAATTACCTGAAATAAATGATTATATCACCTGTCACTTCCCTTCAAACGAGAAATATTGATAGCTCTCCATTTTGGACAATATATTTCTTATTTCCTTTAATTCTTTTATGTGTATGTGTGTATGTGTATGTGTGTGTGTGTGAGTGTGAGTGTGAGTGTGTGTGTGTGTGTGTGAGAGAGAGAGAGAGAGAGAGAGAGAGAGAGTGTATGTGCGCGCGTGTGTGTGCCTGTGTCTGTGTGTCTGTGTGTCCACCTACTTCCTCTTGACATCACATTTCCAATACCTACTTCCCGTTTTACATGAACAAGATAACTTCCGGTTGGTAGAATGATGTAGCAAAAATAGCTTCCGGTTTTCCATTGTCTTTCTTTCTTCAGGTGCGACATTGCTTGCGTTTGTCGGAATAAATTCATGCATTAAGACGTCTCAAAAGATTATATTCCCTCTTTAAAAAAAAAAAAAAAATGCGAGGAGAAGAAAAAAGCCAGACGAATAAATAAAACATACAACGTTGATTTTTTAAGTGTATTTTCACAGGCTTCATGTATTTTTCATTGTTGCTTTCAATGAATTAGGTCCACAAGTTTGTTTTCACGATCGTAATTTTTCAAATAGAATTTATACTTTTCTTAGTATTGCATCATTTTTGTTTTGTTTTGATTTTTGTTTAGTTTGTTTTGTTTTACGGCATATCAACCTTTTATTTTAAGATATTTTAGACACCAAAATCCAAAACTAAACAAAATAAACTTTGATAATAGACCCTAGGAAACGTGCTGTCACTCATCCTCCTGTTGACCATCAGCTATGGGGTGGGTGAAAAGCTATGATAGAGTGAAAATAATAATAATAATAATAATAATAATAATAATAATATTTTGACCATACAACAAAATGGTATATGCATAAACCAGAATCTGTTCTTGAGAACGAAACGCATAAAATTCTCTGGGACTTTGAAATAAAAACGGATCACCTTATCCCAGCAAGAAGACCAGACCTAGTGTTGATAAACAAAAAAGAAAGAACTTGTCAACTGGTGGATTTTGCAGTGCCAGCAGATCACAGGGTGAAGCTAAAGGAAATGAAAAATGGACAAATATCTCGACCTTGCCAGAGAACTGAAAGAGTTATGGCATATGAAAGTCAAAGTGATACCAATTGTAGTTGGTGTACTTGGAACGGTCCCAAAAGGTTTGGAAAAGGGTTTGGAAAAGGGTTTGGAAAGTTTGGAAATCAGAGGAAGGGTTGAAACCATTCAAAACACTACACTGCTGCAATCTGCCAGAATACCCATAAAATGCCTATGATTACATTAACAAAATATAAAATTATAATGATATTAAAAAAGATAATAAAAACAATAATAATAACACTAATAATAACAACAACAATAATAACACAACTTATATTATATATATATATATATATATATATATATATATATATATTGGTTTGTTGGGTGGTTTTGAAGGCTGTCACAATGCAAGTGTAAAGAAAAAAGAAGGTAACTATGATGTTGTTTGTTAACCTGTCATTTTATTCTTAATATTTCGGGATAAAAAATCCCCTCATCAGAAGATCACTAGAACTGTGCTAGTAGCTGCTCAATTTGTTGTGTCTCATGTCTTCCAAATTTTCTGTGTGTGTTGGGGGGTGCTTGCTTATGTGTGTGTTTGTGTTTGCAAGTGTGTGTGTGTGTGTGTGCGGGCTTATGTCTGTGTGTCTGATCATTTCCTTTTATTCTATTTTAATTATTATTCCAGATTTGGTTCGTCCTCTAAGCATGCTTATTCACAGGTTAAAAGCCAAAAAATATAGTAAAAGTGTTATATATATATATATATATATATATTTTTGTAAAATCCGTCTGATGAGGCTGAGGCCTTAAGAATTTTTGAAATTTTTTAAAATCAAAAAAGAAAATATAAAATTTTTTTTTAGGTTTCTGGTCGAAATAAATTATTACGGTTTGTTAAGTTTTTCTTTCTTTGAAAGTTATATATATATATAATGAATGGACTCTCCCGTCGATTTTCGACGTATGAGGATTCATACACACAATGAACAACCAACACAGTGATTTGTTTATAGTGGTGAAGGCTTGTGTCGGACCATCCACACTTTTTGGCACAGTCGATAGGAAAGAATTGGTGCATCAAGGGTTGCCACAAACCCAATCAACGACCGACCTCAGGAATTTTGAATTCAGAGTTATCCCTCTCCTAGACTGGTTACCTACCCAAGGCTGAAGAGCCCAGTCTGCTCTACTATTTAACCCATAGCTGGGGGGAGAATATATGGATTCATACCTTTCCCAAGGGTATTAGCGCTATGTGAAATGCCAACAGCTTCGTCTAGGAATTGAACTCGAATCGTATTTCAATGAATTTCTCTTGGTAAGTGATAAGGTGTGTTTTTGTTTTAGGTTGTTTAGTCAGTTCTTAAATGAAATCCATTAACAAGAAAAAACAACTGTCATTTTATTCTTTACTTCCTCTTATAACTAAATACTTAAATTAGAAAAAATAACAATGAAAGACGAGAGTGATGGAAGAGTAAGTTTCAGTTGTTCCATTTTTTATTATACTCCCTCTGTTTCAAATCTTTTATTATATTCCCTCTGTTTCAAATCTTTTTATCTGTATTCTTATTTAGTTTTATTAGTCTTTCTAATTTAATACAATATTCTATTACATTAAAACTTAAATACTTGCACCCGGAGGGTGCATATATTTGCTAGTTCTTATAATAGTAATGATAATAAGTTAGAAGGAATTTAGAAATGTGAAGTTGATTGGCAGCCTTCTGTCTATGAGAGACGATGGAGTAGTGTCAAATTTTTTTTTTTTTAACAACAAAGCCTGGGTAGGTTCGCATGGAGGATAAGCTGTTGCGCATGCAGCAAATCTCCCCTCTCCACACTGTCGCTGTGATCCAAAGGAAGGGTAAGGTACCAATGCGGTTTGGCAGTGGTAGTGTTTCAGGAGTTGATGGGTAGCACTGGATTTCAGCATTACACCACCTTAGTGGCTCCGGCTCCTGATTTGTTTTCGGGGTTTACTCCCCTAGCCTTTCGTTGAACAGCAGCAGAGGTTTTGTGTCAGACTTTTCCTTGACTTTGATGGTTTGCTTTATTGTCAATGGTTCTGTTTTGGAGAGCATGGTATGGTATACTATTTTGGTGTTAACTTTCGTTTCGTTGACGAGGTCATTTAATCTTTAGTTACGAGGGGTGTATGGAAAGTTTTAAGCATCGTATATAAGAAGCGTTGACGCACGGTCAAACCTATGATTTTTTGAAAGTACAACCTTTTGTAAGTATTCCTGACAAATTTTGAGATTCTAACATTATTTTTTTTCTTCAGATTTTTGAATAAGCTAAGTTCAAGGATTCAGTGAAAAATGGAGAAAACAGAAATTTGTGCAATCATTAAGTACCTGCATTTGAAAGGTATGACTGCCTCAGAAATTCATGATGATATGTTGAGAACATTAGCAGAGGGTGCCCCTTCATATGCGACAGTCACACGTTGGATCAGAATTCAAGCATGGCAGAGACAGTGTTGAAGACAACCCAAGATCAGGATGACCCCTAACAACAACAACCAATGATAAAGTTGACTTGCTCTACAGAGGGTTATGCAAGATCGTCGGATATCATGTTGTCAGATAGCAAAGAAACTTGGGATATCAATTGAGCGAGCAGACAAAATTTGGACTCAAGAACTGGGATTCTCAAAGGTTTCTGCAAGGTGGGTCCCTCGTCTTTTGACACCTGAACAGAACCGCACCAGGTGCACTGTGTCTAAGGGCAACCTTGAACTTTTCAAAGCTGATGAAGACAATTTCCTTGCTCGATTCATCACTATGGATGAACCCTGGCTTAATCACTACCAACCCGAAACCAAAGAACAATCAAAGCAGTGGGAGCACACGTCATAGCTTCAGTCGATGGGTTTCTTGAGTCCCACACAAAAGAATTCTTCTACACTGGGATAAAAGCGCTTCAGCGCCGTTGGAGCAAGTGTTCAGCCTTTGAAGGAGACTATGTTGAAAAATAAATGTTCAAAAATCTTTTATCCCTTTTAGTTTTTCTGATGCTTAAAACTTTTCATACAGCCCTCGTACATTCCGGTATTTCACGCACGGTGAAAACTGCCTAAAAAAACGGAGATATAAAATGATATCATGAGATTGCAGATACAACAAAATGGTAATTATGAATTTTTGTTTAGTAAATTAGGATGTCCCAGAAAAAAACAGAACCCACAAATTTTGTAATAAAACTGTTAATTTTCCCATTAAACAAATAAATTAGGGTTTAGGGTTAGGGTTAGGGTAGGGGTTTAGGGTTTAGGGTTAGTTTAATGAGAAAATAAAAAAAAATTTGGGTTCTGTTTCTTCCTGGTCAGCCTCTACAGGGCGACCCAGAAAAAACAGAACCCAATTTATTTATTTATAATTTATTATAAATTAGGGTTTACGGTTAGGGTTGGGGTTGGGATTAGAGTTCGGGTTGGGGTTTAGGGTTTAGGGTTAGTTTAATGGGAAAATAAATAAATGATTTGGGTTCTGTTTTTTTTCTGGGTCAGCCTCTACAGAGTGACCCAGAAAAAACAGAACCCAAATTATTTTTTATTTTCCCATTAAACTAACCCTAAACCCTAAACCCTAACCCTAATCCCAACCCCAACCCTAACCCTAAACCCTAATTTATTTATTTAATGGGAAAATTAACGGTTTTATTACAAAATGTGATATTTGCATATGTATATATGGACAGCTTTCACCTCAGATGTCTACGCCGCATTCTACGCATCCGCTGGCAGGACAAAGTGCCTAACACAGAAGTGCTAGAACGAGCAAACATTAACAGCATGGCCGCCATCACCTGTGAGAGACGCCTGCACTGGCTTGGCCATGTCAGGAGGATGAATAAAGGCCGCACCCCAAAGGAGCTACTGTACGGTGAACTAGTGGAGGGCACCGGGCCGGCAGGGAGACCACGCCTACGCTTCAAAGATGTCTGCAATAGAGACCTGAAGACATGCCGCATCGACATAGACACGTGGGAGGCTTGTGCAGAAGACCGTGCAACCTGGCGCCTCCTCGTCAGGCAGGGAACAAAAAGAAGTGAAGTAGAGTGGAAGAGAGCTGCCGCAGAAAAAAGAGCCAAAAGAAAGGAGAAACAGCAGCACCCCCAACACCTACAGGAAGCATCACCTTTTGTTTGCACCCATTGCACCAGAGACTGCCATTCGAGGATCGGTCTGTTCAGCCACTCACGTGGCTGTAAGTGAGTAAAAAAAACCAAAAAAAAAAAAAAAAAAAAAACAACAAAACAAAAACCAACAAAACAACAAAACAAAAAAACAACAAAACAAAACAAAAAACACAAATAAATAATAAACCAAAAACTACGCCATCGTCTAAAATAGACGGAAGGTTGCCAACAATATTTATATATACTAGCAAATATATGCACCCTTCGGGTGCAAGTATTTAGGTTTTGATGGAATAAAATATTGTATCAAATTAGAAACTATTAACAAAATGATAAACTGAGGGGGTATAATCGAAAAATAGAACAGCTTTAAATCTAACTCTTCCATCATTTTCCGTCACTCCTGTCTTTCATTTTTCATAATTTATCTATTTAGTTAGATTATGAAGTATTTAATAAAATTACAGTTCTTTCGTCTTGTTTATGGATTTCTTTTAATATTTATCCCCGAGATTTTTGCTCAGATTCGTTAAGAGAAAACCAAACAATTAGAAATCAATAATACTAAGCATATATTTATTAAAATCAAATTCTTAATATCAATATCTAAATTAGCCTTCTCGTTCACACTGTAAACCGCTATTTTGTTGAATATATAAATATACTTGCATGCTATTAGTATGTAAATTAATCCAACAGTATTAATAAGGTATAACAATTTTATCAATAATTGAAGTTTAAATAAAAATAAATTCATGGTGAATGTGACATCAATAACTAAGGCAATTGTGACTTGAGTAGTGATTTAGTTTCGGTTACAGACACACAAACACACAATCTCCATTATAATAAGATTTACATATGTATATATATCTTATTATAATGGAGATTGTGTGTTTTTTTGTCTGTAACCGAAACTATATCACTACTCAAGTCACAATTCTCTTAATTATTTACGTCAAATTCTCCATGGTTTCATTCTTTTAAACCTTCAATTATTAATAAAATTGTTTTACATTATTAATACTGTTGACCATATCTACGTACTAATAACATGCAATTGTATTTATATATACAACAAAATAGCGGTTTACAGTGTGAATGGGAAGGCTTATTTGCATATTGATATTTAAAATTTGATTTTAATAAATATGCGCTTGGTATTATTGATTTCTAATTGTTTGGTTTTATCTTAATGAATATGAGCAAAAATCTCGGGGATAAATCTTAAAAGAAAATTATTTACAAGAAGAAATAACTGTAATGTTATCTTTACTTCCTATTTTAACTAAATAGTTAAATTTGAAAAATTTAGTAATGAAAGACGGAGGGGTGGAAGAATAAGTTTCAGTTGTTCTATTTTCCGATTATAGCCCCCTCTGTTGCAAATCTTCTTTTTTTTTTCATTCTTATTTCGTTAGTCTTTCTAATTTAATTTGATATTTTATTACATTAAAACTTAAGTACTTGCACCCGGAGCGTGCATATATTTGCTAGTATATATAATATAAATTTATAGATAAAACTAATCAATTTAATGATACCTACGGCCCGAAAAAGCTCCAACTAACTTCTGAGTTGAAATGCGATAAAAAGTGTTTTTTAACCTTTTTAAGTGTAGGAGATTTTCGCTTAACAATGCAAATCAAAGGTGACAGCAGCGGCACTTAGATAGCGATAAACTGTATGTATGTCACATGGTATGAACCGCCATTGATATGCTGTTGAAAACTTTCTCAGTGTAGACTTCAAAAGGAGGCATAATTACTTAGGGGGCGTTACGTTCATATATATATATATATATATATATATATATATATATATATATATATATATATATGCATCTCTCTTAAACCTTATTTTATGTGACTGTCACAAAAATAGAAATGTATGTACTTGTTAACCCTGTTGTTCCGATAATAAAATACAACTGACATCATCACAGTTCAATAAGAAAGGAATAATCTGTTATACTTATAGGTAGATAGATAGATAGATACTAATATATATATATATATATATATATATATATATATGTGTGTGTAGAATTAAACAAAAGACACATCTCCTGTTTGTTGATCTTGCCGAGTTTTCTGGCCAACTTTTTAATATTCGGGTGGAATTCGTGGATAAGTCCACCAAAGTTCAGGTCCCGAGTACTTTCGGCACTTCGAAGTGCCATCATCAGGGGTGATGTTTTCCAGTTCCAGATAGATAGATATGGACAGACTGAAATATATAGATACACAGATATTAATAAACTGAAGGGGATAGATAGATAGATAGATAGATAGATAGATAGATAGATAGATAGACATGAACAGACTGAAGTAGATAGATAGATAGGAACAGATTGAAGTAGGCAGATAGAGATAGATAGACAGATATGAACAGACTGAAGTAGATAGATAGATAGATATGAGCAGACTGAACAAGATAGATAGATATATAGATAGATAGATATGAACAGACTGGAGCAAATAGATAGAGATAGATAGATATGAACACTGAAATCTATAGACAGAAATGAACATTGAAGTAGATAGATAGATAGATCAATAGCTAGATAGATAGATAGATAGCTAGATAGATAGATATGAACAGACTGAAGTAGATAGATAGATAGATATGAACAGACTGAAGTAGATAGATATATAGATAGACAGATATGAACGGACTGAAATATACAAAAAGAAGTGAACATTGATGTAGATAGATAGGTAGATCGATAGATAGATAGATATGAACTGAATGAAGTAGATATATAGATAGACAGATATGACCAGACTGAAGTAGATAGATAGATAGATAGATAGATAGATAGATAGATATGAACAGACTGAAATCTGTAGACAGAAATGAACATTGAAGTAGATAGATAGATAGATAGATAGATAGATAGATACATCAATAGATAGATAGACAGATATGAACAGACTGAAGTAGATAGATAGATAGATAGATAGATAGATAGATATGAACAGACTGAAATATATAGATAGACAGATATGAACAGCCTGAAGTAATATATATATATATTTATATATATTATATATATATATATGAACAGACTGAAATATATAGAAAGAAATGAACATCGAAGTAGATAGATAGATAGATCAATAGATAGATCGATAAATAAATAGATAGATAGACAGATATAAACAGACTGAAGTAGATAGATAGATAGATCAGAACAGAAATAGATAGATAGATAGATAGATAGATATGAACAGACTGAAATAGATAGATACATAGATAGATATGAACATACTGATATAGATAGATGGATAGATAGATAGATAGATAGATAGATAGATAGATATGAACAGACTGAAATCTAGAGACAAAAATTAACATTGAAATAGATAGATAGATAGATAGATGAACAGACTGAATTAGACAGATAAATACATAGACATAGATATATAGATATGAATTCAGATAGATAGATAGATAGATAGATAGAACGGAATGGACTGAATTTGGTAGGTAGATAGATAATAGGTATAATTGTGTAAGCAGATGGATGCTGGCTCGTCTTAGTTAAGAACATCTGGTACTTACTTGTTTATATTCAGAGAAATCGACACCCTTAGCAAAAGAAATAAAGAAAAAGAAAAAGAAATAAGAAGAAGAAATAGATAAAACAAACAAAAAGAAAGAAAGAAAGAAAGAAAGATAGAATCAAGTTAGATAAGACGACGACGACAACAACAAGAACAACAACAAATTACTTAATATTGATAAAAAGAAATGAAAATAGCTATTAATTATGAGGTTTTCGGGTTAAATCCTACTTAACAGACTGAAGTAGATAGATAGATAGATAGATAGATAGATATGAACAGACTGAAGTAGATAGATAGATAGATAGATAGATAGATATGAACAGACTGAAGTAGATAGATAGATAGATAGATAGATAGATATGAACAGATTGAAGTAAATAGATACAGATAGATAGATAGATAGATAGAGAGAGAGAGAGAGAGAGAGAGAGAGAGATGAGACAGACTAGAAGTAGTAATAAGTTAGAGATAGATAGATTATAAATATGAACAGAACTGAAGTAGATAGATAGATAGATAGATAGATAGATAGATATGAACAGACGATAGATAGTAGATAGATAGATAGATAGAAGTAGATAGATAGATATTCGATGATTAAAACAGACTGAAGTCAATAGATATGTGTAGATAGGTGGATCATAAGATAGATAAGTATGAAGAGGACTGAAGCGAGAATAGATGAGATAGTGATAGATATGAGGATGAAGTAGATAGTGAGATCATTTTAGATGATTAAGATATGAAGAACTCCGAAGCGGGATAATGATGGGTAGGTAGATAGCACTCGAGTAGATAGCATAATGATTACAGACTCGAACTAGATCAATAAGAAAATATATTATAT
>CM042151.1:117800052-117816587 GCA_023376005.1 Doryteuthis pealeii | reverse complement strand
AAAAAAAAAAAAAACAACAAAAAAAAAAACACCTAAAAAAAAACTCAATCACGCAGACGGACCGGGGAAGATCACGTGGGAAAAATCATATTCTTAGCGACTCTCTTGCCTGTTTCCATAGATAAAAAAATACCTGAAGCGATCAAAATTAGTAATAAGGAAAAGAAGAAAAATCTGAGATACCATGTAAAGAAAGCAAGGTTGGCGTTCGAAAAAAAGAAAGAAAGAAAAGAAAAGAAAGAAAGAACAGAAAGAAGGCACAGAAAGAAAGAAAAAATAAAGAAAAGAAAAAAGAGAAAGAAAAGAAAGAAAGAAAGAAAAAAAAGGAAGAAAGAAAGAGCAGAAAGAAAAAAAAAGAAAAAGAACAGATAGAAAGAAAGAAAATGAAAGAAAAAAAAAGAAAAAAAGAAGAAAAGAAGAGAAAGAGAAAGAGAAAGAATAAGAAAGAAAAAAAAAAAAAAAGAAAAGAAAGAGAAGAAACAAGAAAAGAAAAAAGAAAGAGAAAAAGAAGAAAAAAAGAGACGAGAACGAAAGAAAAAAAAGAAAAGAAAGAAAGAAAGAAAAGAAAGAAAGAAAAAAAAGAAAGAAAAAGAAGAAAAAAAAGAAAAAAAAGAGAAAGAAAAGAAAGAAAGAAGAAAGAAAAATGAAGAAAAGAAAAGAAGAGGAAGAAAAAAGAAAAAAAAAAAATGAAAGAAAAAGAAAAGAAAAAAAGAAAGAAAGAGAAAGAAAAAGAGAAAAAGAGAAAGGAGAAAGAACAAAAGAAAAAAAAGGAAAAAGAAAGAAAAAGAAAGAAAGAAAAAGAAAGAAAGAAAAAAGAAAGAAGAAGGAAGAAAGAGAAGAGAGAGAGAGAGAGAGAGATGAGAGAGAGAGAGAGAGAGAGAAGAGAAAACAAACGAAAGAAAAAAAAAAAGAAAGAAAAAAAAAAAAAAAAAAAAAGATGCGGATGGCGAATAAACAAATAAATAAATAAATGAAAAATGAAAGGAAGGAGAAGGTTGACACTTCTAATTGCAAATGAAGGTCTTGCCCTATGGCAATACACACACATACACACACACACACACACACACACACACACACACATACATACATAAGCACATACACACCACACACACACACACACACACATGCACTGTCGCGATTTTATGGGCCATCCTTTAGGATTCAAGCAAGAGCACCTTGTCCAGCCAAAATCCTTGGTACAGATCCTTGGTGCTCTTTAGTATTATAAGATCCTTCGTCAATGATTTCAAATTGACGGTTCTCAGTATCAGTGCTTAAGTAGTCAACCAGCCACGCATTATAGCTGTTGATTGGCGGTGGGAATAAACACCATGACCTCGTCCAGCTATAAATTCAAGTGGTGTATTGCAGGACACCTTTTATATCTATAGTAAATAACGGAGTGTAATTGTTAGCAATCTAGATTCGTAGATCATTGTTAGTGAGTTTCGATTCTCACAGGTGCCCCACACTTCTGGTCTTTGTGCCGCATCTAAGCTAAGCTTAGTAAATAACTATATATCCAAATATTCCACACATGCGCACACGTGCATCTTTGCATCTTCTTCTTATACTTGCGAAGCGATGGCTTGGAAAGTTCTCGGTCCGACTAAGGAAGAATTAACAAATAGGATTTACTCTGGATATTGATGAATCGACTATTCTATTTAAATTCAACACACATATACGCACACACACACACACACACACACACACACCACACACACACACACACACACAATACACCACATTCATACGCACACACGCGCGTGGATACGATCATAACGTCACAGTCCTCGCGCATTTTCATGCGCATGCGCATACAACATACGCACTCTATACAAAACAAAAAGGCGCATTCACCGTAAACATGCAACACAAGAATACAGTTAAAAAACAACATTTGTAACATTTTCAAAAACAATTTGGTTTATATACTGGCTTTTCACCGTCCAAATCATATAACGTTATATACCTTCTTACTTCTTACTCTGTCGTTTTTCTTCTGGCCGGCTTTTGCTTCTGATGTCTATCATCTATTTGGTCTGGTATATCTTCTAATGGTCTGGTCTTTCTTGTATGGGGATTTTGGGTCTGGTTTCTGTTGGGGATCTCTCGTTATCAGAAGCCCTGTGTCATCGTTAGTTTTTGGTAATAAACACAAGACTTCGATTTATGTTGATGTTACTTTATTTATAAATCCCCAACCAGACATTCTGCGCAGTCAGACTTACATGTTGCAGCTCGGTTTCTAATTTCTAACTAATGACTAACTGAGTTGCTTACTCCTTAAACCGAAGAGGCCTTCTATGGGGTTCCGGTTCTCACGATTCATCCCCAGAACGCAAGGTGAGTCGAGGTCAAGCGCCGTCACTCACCCTCAAGACTATCAGCTGTACTAATCCCATTATGATTTCTACAATACCTATAAAAAGCATTAGGGATCCAATAATTATGTTAACATTGGTTTACCTGACGAATGCCATAACAAGACAACAAACTCCAGTTCCGGAGATCTTCTGTAGAAGATATTTTTATCTCGAAATATTAAGAATAAATCACAGGTTAACAAACAACACCATTGTTACCTTATTTTTTTTACACCTGCATTGTGATAGCTTCAAAACATACCACCAAACCAATATATATATATATATATATATATATATATATATATATATGAAAGTAAGTAAGCAAACAACGTGTTTATTTTTTTATATGGCTTTTAGCCGACAATTTTGGAGGGTATGGCTTAATTGAAGTCATACCTAATTTTGAAAATTAATTTGTTAATAATTAATGAATTTAGGCGGGCATATATGTTCAAATGTAAGGCAAAACAAATAGAGAAAATGTCAACCCCTGTATGTACATTTCGACCTATTTATGTCTCATCAGCAAGGTTATAGGCATGGGAACTGCTCGTGTGTGACTCGAAACCTCGACTGCCAAGCTGACAGACGGGTATTCTAACCATTACAACTAGCTGGCCAATTTGGCAAAGAATAATGTACTCGACACATTACAGAGCTTAAACCAACCCTTATTAACCGGGGTGGAGTAATGTCATAACCAGGATACCCCCCCCTTT
Organism: Doryteuthis pealeii; assembly: GCA_023376005.1. Taxonomy (NCBI): domain Eukaryota; kingdom Metazoa; phylum Mollusca; class Cephalopoda; order Myopsida; family Loliginidae; genus Doryteuthis; species Doryteuthis pealeii. The sequence goes on along the minus strand of CM042151.1, from coordinate 117,813,493 downwards.
TTTTACCCCTCTGCAAGAGATACAGTCAAGCGTATTCTTTATTTATATCTATTTCTCCCCCACCTCCTCTCATCTATCTATCTATCTATCTCTATCTATCTAACCTTCTTTTTCTCTCTCTTACTCAAAATGTATTCCTTTCTATTTTGTGTGTTCAATTTTTTCTTTAACTTCTTTGACACTTCTCACTCTGTTTGTATACCGGTCGGAAAAACACCTGCCTCAGCTGGGGTCGCCTTTACAAAAAAATATTTTGGAAACTCCGTACGAGTTCCAGCTGCCAAAAGTGGCAACTGGATGAGAACTTTAGTTATGCAAGCATACATTATAGTCATCCACAGATTATATATATATATATATATATATATATATATATATTATATATATCAATAAAGGAAGAACTCAATACAGTAATCCCATAATAAATTTATTTCGACAAAAATTGGGCCCATATAAATCTAAGTTTGATTTAAACCGCTCCCCAAATTTTTGCCTCATCAGATGGGTCTCAATTCACTAATGAACAAGCATATCACAAAAAACCCCAAAGAGCTGAATATATGAAATTCAACCAAAAAAAAATAATAAAAAAATTATATATATTTTTTAACAGTGTGGGAGTGTAACCATAAAACAGGAAGTGAATGAAAAAAGAGATACATCTCAAAGTTGATTCTAGGGTGTCCAGACAGACAAAAAGGTGACATGACAGAAAAAAAAAGAAAGTATATTAAAATATAAAAAGACAAGTAAAATAAAAAGATTTTAAATTTAAACATTAGAGTATAATAGATGTATAAAAGAAATACTAGTTAAGATATAAATAATAAAATAAATTAATAGAATAATAAAATTAAAAAAATAATAAAAAAATAGAAAATAAAAATAATTAAAAAAATAATAATACTAATAAAAAAATAATACTCAGAAGAAGTCCTGTTAAAAAGAAAGGAAATGAATCCGTCAATATGAGTAAGAAAAGGTGAATGAAAACATCACACAATGCTGTTTAAAGAAGAAAACAATTTATAATATAATCATAGCTGATACTGATCAATATTTCGATTTACAAAAATCATCATCCGAGCTCATTCACTCCCGTAGTTGTTTGGGTCGGAGAGGAAAGTCAAATAGTTTACAAAACAAAAAAACCTTAATACTGCAAAAACGAAAGACGTTACAATATTCACCAACGTGGGCATTCGCGCCATATATATATCGGTCATGTCTCTTATTTTTGTATTTTCGATTTTTGTATAAAGACGAAACAATTTCATTTGACTTTCCTCTCCGACCCAAACAACTACGGAGTGAATGAGCTCTGATGATGATTTTTGTAAAATCGAAATATTGATCAGTATCAGCTATGATTATATTATAAATTGTTTTCTTCTTTAACAGCATTGTGTGATGTTTTCATTCCACCTTTTCTTACTCATATATATATATATTTATATATATATAGTTAAAAATTAATGGTAAAAGAATGAATGGAGTGAAATAAAAATGAATGAAATGGGGGGTATAAATGAAAAATCCTCTTTCCAAGGGACCCCTCTCAAAATATTAAAACACTTTTTGAGAGTGGGGTCCCTGATAGATAGTTTTTCTCTCTATTATTAGACTCTTTTGAAGCATCAAGTTAATATAATTATTCTATAAGTTATTAGAGAAGATAAAATCGTCTCTTACCTTTGTAATATCTGTTGAGAATGGGTTGATTTTATACTATATATATTATATATATACATTAAATAATCTTGTCTGGTTAACTTCCGGTGAATATTGCTAGATTGTAACTTCTTGAATTCAAAATAAAAACGGTCAAATAGAAGAATTTATTTACTTAGTTTTTTTTTCAGTTGTAAAATAAAATAAGAATATAAATTAATTAGATAGATCAGTAAATAAATAAAATGATTATCTTTAATTTATACTAGCAAATATATGCACCCCTCGGGTGCAAGTATTTAAGGTTTTGATATAATAAAATATTGTATCAAATTATAAATATTAAGAAAATGATAAACTGAGGGCGTGTACTCGAAAAATAGAACAGCTTTAAATCTAAATCTTCCATCATTTTCCATCACTCCCGTCTTTCATTTTTCATAATTTATCTATTTAGTTAGATTATTAAGTATCTAATTAAAATTACAGTTCTTTCGTCTTGTTTATGGATTTCTTTTAAGATTTATCCCCGAGAATTTTTGCTCAGATTCATTAAGAGAAAACCAAACAATTAGAAATCAATAATACTAAGCATATATTTATAAATCAAATTCTTAATATCAATATGCAAATTAGCCTTCTCGTTCACACTGTAAAGCGCATTTTGTTGAATATTATAAATATACTTTCTTGTTATTAGAACGTAGATTAATCCTACAGTATTAATAAGCTATAAGAATTTTATCATTAATTGAGGTTTAAATAAAAAATAATTTCATGGTGAATGTGACGTCAATAAACTAAGGGAAGTTGTGACTTGAGTAGTGATTTAGTTTCGCGTTACAGACAAACAAATACACAATCTCCATTATAATAAGAATATAGAAAGATTGATGAAATAATTTTTAGAAACTATATTTTATGTTATTTAATTTCAAATAGATAAATATAATAAATTAAATATTCAGATCATAAATGACACATATATAACTGATACAATATTCTAGAAGGCTAAGAGACAACCGTATCAACAGAGGCGAAAGAGATCGATGGGTATCTGATTGTCATGGGATTCACTATGAGCCCCCCCACTCGGTTATGCAAATATCAATGGACGAGGTAATCTAAATAGTGTACCCCTAGATATATATAGGATTATATGTGCTATGGGATTATTCATTTAATAAGGGATATTTACTGAATTATGTTTAGTGTTGTGTGCACCAAAAACAAAACAAAACAAAAACAAGTCGACGTTTTAAATAATTAAAAGGGAATCATTGAATAAAATTCTTTTCAGTTTTCTTTATAACAAAACTAGAAGCGACAACCCAGCGTCGCCTGGGTTAGAGTTGGGTGGGAAAAACCCTGGTGTATTGATTTGTTTACTTAGAGATTTACAAATACTGAACATTTTTAAGAAGAATTCCAATGCTATTTCTGTGTATATTTTAATTTTTAAATATATTCGAATATAAATCAAATCTTCATAATTTTTGCACAAAAAGCAGGAACTGGTGATATTTTATGTATATAATATATATATATACACTATATATATATTCATTTTGTCGTTAATTGTTATATTTTCGTAGTTTCATCCGGACATACATACACACACAGGAATATCAAAAGGATCCTGAATAGAATCATTCCCCCACCCAACGTATCCGATCATTTACATTAGATCAGCCCGACGACTTTACTTTATATGTATGTTCACGGTGGAGCCTCTTTAGGATAAACTTTCACCGCCAGCATAACGCAATGATCATCTGTTAAAAGATTTGATCTTTCTGGTGATCGTAAAGTTATATACACAGATGTAGGTATTTTAAAACAGTTAAAACACCGCTCTTTAAACAAGCAGCTGGCAATGGCCCAGAGGTTAACAGATCGACTAGGCGTAAAGTAAACGGGGTTCGACTCTGGTCGGAGTTAGTTTTGTGTCTAGCCACACTGAAGAGACGTGAAACGCCGAAACACGTGTCTGTGGATGACTTAATATTATATATATATATATATATATATATATATATATATATATTATATATATATAATAAATCATCCACAGACACGTGTTCCGGCGTTTCACGCCTCTTCAGTGTGGCTAGACACAACAGCTATCCTTGGCTAGGGTCGAACTCTGGTTGTTTGCCTGCCTGATATTGTGTCCACTGAGGACTGTTAGCGGGGACTGGTGTTTTTAAACTGTTAAATACATAGGTTTTGTTTATGTATTTTACGGGAGATTTACTGAGAGATCAAATTTCGGGAAAACGATCATTGCTTATATGCTAGTAGTGAGAAGTAATTTAAATTACCAATTAGAGAGCTCATACCAAATTTATGGGAGCATATAAAGAACTACATGAGTCAGACACAATCTACCTAGGTTTTATCCCGAATGGCCAACCTAGGTAAATAGTGTCTGATGTAGGTACTTATATTTATGCTCTACTTAGAGTATTGAGCACTTTTTAAATACAAAACTTAACAAACCCCTTCGGTATTTTTTTTCTTTTGGCCACTACATAAGATACTGATTATTTGTAGGGAAAGGAACAAGTTTAAGAATTGGTAAAAAAAGGGCAAATTCTGGGAAATGTCAAAGTGTCTTCGAGAAATAGAATTGCAAAAAAAAAAAAAAAAAAAAAAAAGAAAGAAAAGAAGATGAAAAATGAAAATTTAATCGATACATCATTCTCACTGAAAATATGTACTTTTCCATTACGATCTCTTCTTTTTCTTCTTCACCCCTGTCGACGGGGCGTATAATATGTTGACTGTATCCCCTACAAAAGAGGCTGTCCAGGGACACTAAACTGCATCTGATGGTAAGCGTCCAGTTCTGGGGGTTTGGGTGTGTGGAATAACCCTTCATTTCCATTACTCCCAGGTTCACTTTAACCCAGGGTGGTAGTATCATCTATAAATTAGATCCTTTTTAGAAATATTGGTATTTGATAGGTCCGTGAGTAACTCTTTCCCTCCTAACAAAAACATTAAGAAACAACTCTGACCTGGGGTGGTAGTACCTGTTAGGATCCCACCACTGTGGTTCATCTATATCTGTTTGCAAATTATTTGTATTAAATAGGAAAACTTGATACTATACAATTGTATACAAATTATTTGTATTAGGTTAGTTGGTTGGTTGGGGGTTACGGCATGTCAACAATTGGGTTATTTTATGCTGAAGATGTTTTTGTTTTATTCATTCTTATCTTAAAGCTGATTTTTTATATATTTAACCCATACATGTTTTTTTTTTAATTTTCCTTAAGATATCAGTTAGAATTTTTTGTTCGTTTTTAAAACTGAGTTCTCATTTTTTTTTCACAACGGTAGAGTATAGAAATATATATATATATAATTGGACAAATTACTAATACCACTGCAACGGAAAAGTTAAAGAACCAATATATATATATATATATATATATATATATATATATATATATATATATATATCTTAGCCTTGAAGAGCATTAAACGAAACTAATAGTAGGTCCGTCTGACTCATTAGATTTATCTTAATTATTTGCTCTACTTAGGTATTGAGCACTTTTTACTTATTAGCTATTCTCCTAGCGGTTGTATGAATATATATATATATATATATATATATATATATATATATATATATATATATATATCTTATATACATATATATACATATAAATTGTTTTTTCTTTTGGCCAAATACTGTACCAATAGATTATTTTTTGTTGGTGCGACTATCTTGGTCTTTTCTTTTTTTCAAAAATTTTTTTTCTCCCCGGTTGATGTTTGGTAGTATATTTTTACAATCAAACTATTTGCTGGGTTTTTTCTCACCGCAAGGATTTACCAACACGCTTGGTATATATATATATATATATATATGGGAGTAAATATTTACACAGCCTTGGTATCGAAATCGTTACTATTTCTTCCAAATCAATTAGAAGCTTACTCAATGCAGGGTCTCACCATCCTATAAAATCCGATGCTGGTGTTTATGCAATTCCATGTAAAGATTGCGACAAAAAATACATTGGAGAAACTGCCAGAACTCTCAAGAAGCGTTTATATGAGCACAAACGTGATATTAAATTGGGCAATTTTCTGATCAATCTCGTCCAACATATGTCTGAAACTGATCATAACTTTAGTTTCAATGATGCCACAATATTAACTCATATTCACAACAAAAGACTACGACAGATTTTTGAAGCCAGTGCAATTTCGCTTTTCTCCTCCCTTAATAATCGACCTGGATTTTTCAACATATCACCTTTTTTTTAGCTAAAATAGTTTAAAATAGCTACAAAATACCAGGCTTTATTTAATTATTTAGTTATCATTCCCTACTTTGTTCCCTTTGTTCTCATAAAATCAGTCCATTAATACTTTTTCTTGTCTTTTGTTGAATGCATTTCTTCGAGTTACGTCACGCGTCATGACATCTTCGCGTGTGCGGATCGCGGCTCGTCTTTCAAAAAATATAGCGCTGAACAAATACAGTTACAAACTTCTTATAAAGATTTTTCTAACTCCTGTCATCTACAAAACATCCATCAATTTCTTCACCCTATAATAATATATCCTGATGAAGGTTTAAATAAACCGAAACGTTTAAGCGTCGATAAATAAATTCATCTTATTTTTGGAACACTTCGTTTTTCAAATTTCTTAATATATATATATATATATATATATATTGGTAATCTGAACATTAGCTACATAAATGAGAGTAACCTCACCTAGTTTATTTCACTTTGAGGAAGCCATATATTTTGGTCGGCCATTTTCGTTTCCCTGTAAATCAATACAACTGGATGTTCAACACGAAAATATCATAAGATCTGTTAATAACGATTAAGTTCATTTCAAATATTGCGCAAGCACAATTGAGAACACATTTAATGATATTTTCGTGTTAAAACATTCAGTTATATTGATTCGAACAAATTTGTATTTTCAGTGTAGATTTACGGTGAAATGAAAACATATGGCTTGGAGTTAAATACAAATATACGCAACGAGAAAATATTTCGAGAGAACACCACAAAAGCCCCGTCGTTGAAAATAAAAATAAATTTTTATGTGATGAAAATTATTTTTATGTGACATAACCGGACGTATTAACAAATTATAACCCCAACCCATAAATAATAATAATGTTCAGTAATTACAAACACTTTTAATAATTATATGTGAATTAATGCATTTTGACTTTTCATCAAAGTCCCATAATGTCGCATTTAAGGAAGTCTACGAGGCTGTTAATGTCATGTTTCACTGATAAGACAATGGTGAACTGATTGATAATAATTTTCATCACATAAAAATTATTTTTTATTTTCAACGATGGGGTATTTGTGGGGTTCTCACGAAACATTTTCTCGTTGCGAGATATCTATATATAACTCTGTCTCTCTGTCTCTCTGTATCTCTCTGTCTCTCTCTCTGTCTGTCTGTCTGTCTGTCTGTCTGTCTCTCTCTCTCTCTCTCTCTCTCTATATATATATATATATATATGTAGTAAAGATATGTGGAACAAAGGAACAAAACTCAGACAAGTGTATGTAGGAGATATATTTCGCTAAGCATTAAGCTCAGCTTCATCAGTCGTTTCAGTCGTTTATTTGATCACACCTTACTCTGCTTATCCTCCCGTTTCTTTTGATTTTTTTCTCCCTCCCTTTCCAATGATCATTAGTAGGAGGGGCTCACAAATTTCTTTAAAACAGACAGTAGCAGTAGGAATTAGTAGGAGGGCGGCTCATGAGTATTTTAAGAATGTATGGGGAATGGTGAGAGGAGTTTTTCCACACCTGATGATGGCACAAAGTCGTGCAAAAAGCGCTCGTTAAAAAAACCTTTGGCGGATTCATACACCCGGTAATTAAAAAAAATGTCCAGACAGTTAGAAAAGATTGAACAAAAACTCGTCCGACGTGAATTGTACGTTGAATTTAACACCGCCCATAAATATGTATATATATATATATATATTATTATATATATATATATATATATATATATAAAGGATCAGATAGTCTGGCAGTGGGAATTATTTTATTCAGGACCTTTTTAATATAGATACCTTAAAAAATCTTTGGTCTGTGTGGAGAAGCTGAAGTCCTCAAAGACGAGAATTTTGGTTTCAATGAATTTTTAACCAAACTTAGCTGATATTAAATACTTTTCTTTATCAATCCTATATATATTATATTATATATATATATATATATATATATATATATATATATATATATATATATATAGGTATATATAAAAACAAATTTTTTTTTGTGATGAAACAAAGAAAATACAGTGCTCAATCACAAATTGTGAGAGCTAATATTTATTTATTTTACAGAGTTTTCACAGATCAATGTTCATTATAAACAGCGACCCAGGTTTCATGCCAAGGGGCAATCATCAGGCTGTTGAGCAAGATCCATGGTGTTTGTTGAAGATCTTTACTCAATGTCACATTTTGGATTGCAAATAACGTCGGTTAGTTCTGCGGACGCTATTGTAGTTCGGATTTACTAAAAATAATTTTTTTCAAAATTTGCATTTTTTTGTAATAATGCCAACGAAGTTGCCTCCCTTTATTCGTTAAAAATAGAAAAAAATTTTTTTTGAAAAAATTTTTTTTATTTTTTATTTTTAAATTAATTCCGTTTGATAAAGGATGTATATGTTTTCAAAAAAAACATTTTTATATATATGGTAGAGTCTTTTAAATTTTTTCCAACATAATACAAAGGTGGATGGTGTTGTTCCTTTGTCGAAAATCCATTTTTTTATTGTTGAAATATCAGATTTTTTTTGTAAAAAATTGTGGAATTGTTTTTCAGGGTGGATGTTGAGTATCTCCCCTCCATGCATTTAGGAAGAATTTTCTTTTATGGGGACATTGTTTGAAGATTTCCGATTTTTTATTTAAAATTCTATTATCATTATTATTATTATTATTATTATTATTATTATTATTATTAAAGGAAATTAAATTTTTTAATATCCTAAATTTTTCCGTAACACATAGATTGCAGTACTTAGAGCCGTTCGTGTAACATTTGGGATGATCTAAAATCCTCCACACTATTTTGTAAGGCTTATCTTTTTCTTTTAGTTCCCATATTTTTGTTACAAGGGAAGTTGTTTCTTTTTTATCTTTCTTTCTAAAAGATTCCATATGCGAGTAGTATCTTTGCTTGAAGTCACCCTGGGTCATCCCAACATATCTATCTGTACTTATAAATTTAAAAAAAATTTATTTTTAGTAAATCCGAACTACAATAGCGGCTGCATAACTAACCGACGTTATTTGCGGTCCAAAATTTTGACATTGAGTAAAGATCTTCAACAAACACCATGGGATCTTGCTCAACAGCCTGATGATTGCCCCTTGGCATGAAACCTGGGTCACTGTTTATAATGAACATTGATCTGAGAAAACTGTAAAATAAATAAATATATATATATATATATATATAAGTAATCCTCAGAATCGTGTTTCGAAGTATCATTTCTCATCAGTGTGGTTATACCGTTAACAGCTACCCCTGGCCGGGTTTGAGACTAGAATGAACTTTCGTTCGCCAAACCTCTTACCCGTACGGCCAGGGGCAGCTGTCAAATATAGGAGAATATTTAATCGCTACATTTCTAAGCGGAAATGTATTCACTAGAGTCCTCAAACATTTGTAAACAAAACGCAACGAGAAAATATGTCGAGAGAACACCACAAAAGCCCCGTCGTTGAAAATAAAAATAATTTTTATGCGATGAAAATTATTTTTATGTGACATAACCGGACGTATTAACAAATTATAACCCCAACCCATAAATAATAAAAATGTTCAGTAATTACAAACTCTTTTAATAATTATATGTGAATTAATGCATTTTGATTTTTCATCAAAGTCCCATAATGTCGCATTTAAGGAAGTCTACGAGGCTGTTAATGTCATGTTTCACTGATAAGACAATGGTGAACTGACTGATAATAATTTTCATCACATAAAAATTATTTTTTATTTTCAACGATGGGGTATTTGTGGGGTTCTCACGAAACATTTTCTCGTTGCGAGATATCTATATATAACTCTCTCTGTCTCTGTCTCTGTCTCTGTCTCTCCCCCTCTGTCTATATGTCTGTCTGTCTGTATATATATATATATATATATATATATATATGTATATATATATATATATATATATATTTATACATAAAGAGTGGCTTACCGGTGAATATGGGCACGATCGTTGGAGGTGCACAGAATCCAGGGGTTAAGTCAGTGACAAAACAAATACAAAGTGCTCAATACAAAGTAGAGCAAATTTATTAAATAAATGGATACAATAGAAACCTACTCGAGTTTCATCGTTAGAATCATCAGGGTTAAATCCACTGAATTAATCGAGTTACCAATTAATTGCAGCTGATCACACGTATCAATGAACATACGTGTGATCAGCTGCAATTAATCGGTAACTCGATTAATTCAGTGGATTTAACCCTGATGATTCTAACGATAAAACTCGAGTAGGTTTCTATTGTATCCATTTCTTTAATATATATATATGTATATATATATCTATATCTGTGTGTTTGTATATATATATATAAAAAAAGGCGTTAGGGTGGCCTAAAGTCGGTATCAACCATACAGCGAGGGAGTCTATCCCCTTTTTACTAGGGCTAGACCAAGAAGATTGTTTTTGCGTCTGAGGTGGAGCGCCACACCTATTATCAGCTCCTTACTTATACCGCACAGATCACTGTGCTGCTCATACGCTGAGTTGGCGAGGGCCGGTATCGAACTAAGAAACTTGCGGTTTCTTGCCGAACGCTCTACCGACTGTCAGTAGAGTGTTCGACTGGGACCCTAACATTAGGAGCTGATGGTAGATGTGGTGCTCCTCTCCAGACGCCAAATTACAATTAGCATGGTCTAGCGTTAGTGAAAAGGGGATAGACTCCCTCGCTGTCTGGCTGATACCGACCACTTTACTTACTTTTGCTTACACACACACACACACACACACACACACACACACACACACACATATAATATATATATATAATATATATATATATTATTCATCAAAAGTTGCTTCCTTTTCTCGTTGTGTATATCTATATTTAACTCTTTCTTTCTTTCTCCCAAAGAATGATAAGAAAACGTCAAAAGTAAAAGAATGATAAAAAAGTCACAAGGAACTGAATGATAAAAAGTCACAAGGAACTGTATGATAAAAAGTCCCAAGGAACTGAATGATAAAAAGTCCCAAGGAACTGAATGATAAGAAGTCCAAGGAACTGAATGATAAAAAGTCCCAAGGAACTGAATGATAAAAAGTCCAAGGAACTGAATGATAAAAAGTCACAAGGAATGACACAAGGAACTGAATGATAAAAAGTCCAAGGAACTGAATGATAAAAGTCACAAGGAACTGAATGATAAAAAGTCACAAGGAACTGAATGATAAAAAGTCCCAAGGAACTGGAATGAATGATAAAAAGTCACAAGGAACAGATGATAAAAAGTCACAAGGAACTGAATGATAAAAAGTCACAAGGAACAGATTGATAAAAAGTCCCAAGGAACTGAATGATAAAAAGTCAAGGAACTGAATGATAAAAAGTCACAAGGAACTGAATGATAAAAAAGTGAATGATAAAAAGTCACAAGGAACTGAATGATAAAAAGTCCAAGGAACTGAATGATAAAAAGTCAAGGAACTGAATGATAAAAAGTCACAAGGAACAGATTGATAAAAAGTCCAAGGAACTGATATGAAAAAAAGTCAAGGAACTGAATGATAAAAAAGTCACAAGGAACTGAATGATAAAAAGTCACAAGGAACTGAATGATAAAAAGTCTGAATGATAAAAGTCCCAAGGAACTGAATGATAAAAAGTCCCAAGGAACTGAATGATAAAAAGTCACAAGGAACTGAATGATAAAAAGTCACAAGAACTGAATGATAAAAAGTCACAAGGAACTGAATGATAAAATGAATGAAAAAGTCCCAAGGAACTGAATGATAAAAAGTCCAAGGAACTGAATGATAAAAGTCACAAGGAACTGAATGATAAAAAGTCACAAGGAACAGATTGATAAAAGTCCCAAGGAACTGAATGATAAAAGTCACAAGGAACTGAATGATAAAAAGTCCCAAGGAACTGAATGATAAAAAGTCCAAGGAACTGAATGATAAAAAGTCCCAAGGAACTGAATGATAAAAAGTCCAAGGAACTGAATGATAAAAGTCCAAGGAACTGATGATAAAAAGTCACAAGGAACTGAATGAACTGAATGATAAAAAGTCACAAGGAACTGAATGATAAAAAGTCCCAAGGAACTGAATGAAAAAAGTAAGGAACTGAATGATAAAAAGTCACAAGGAACTGAATGATAAAAAGTCACAAGGAACAATTGATAAAAAGTCCCAAGGAACTGAATGATAAAAAGTCACAAGGAACTGAATGATAAAAAGTCACAAGGAACAGATTGATAAAAAGTCCCAAGGAACTGAATGATAAAAAGTCACAAGGAACTGAATGATAAAAAGTCCCAAGGAACTGAATGATAAAAAGTCACAAGGAACTGAATGATAAAAAGTCCCAAGGAACTGAATGATAAAAAGTCCCAAGGAACTGAATGATAAAAGTCCCAAGGAACACTGAATGATAAAAGTCACAAGGAACTGAATGATAAAAAGTCACAAGGAACTGATGAAAAGTCAAAGGAACTGAATGATAAAGTCCAAGGACTGAATGATAAAAAGTCACAAGGAACTGAATGATAAAAAGTCACAAGGAACGATAAAAAGTGATGAAAAAAAAGTCCAAGAATGATAAAAAGTCACAAGGAACAGATTGATAAAAAGTCCCAAGGAACTGAATGATAAAAAGTCCCAAGGAACTGAATGATAAAATCCCAAGGAACTGAATGATAAAAAGTCCAAGGAACTGAATGATAAAAAGTCCCAAGGAACTGAATGATAAAAGTCCAAGGAACTGAATGATAAAAAGTCACAAGGACTGAATGATAAAAAGTCACAAGGAACTGAATGATAAAAAGTCACAAGGAACTGAATGATAAAAAGTCACAAGGAACTGAATGATAAAAAGTCACAAGGAACAGATTGATAAAAAGTCCCAAGGAACTGAATGATAAAAAGTCACAAGGAACTGAATGATAAAAAGTCACAAGGAACAGATTGATAAAAAGTCCCAAGGAACTGAATGATAAAAAGTCACAAGGAACTGAATGATAAAAAAGTCACAAGGAACTGAATGATAAAAAGTCACAAGGAACTGAATGATAAAAAGTCCCAAGGAACTGAATGATAAAAAGTCCCAAGGAACTGAATGATAAAAGTCCAAGGAACTGAATGATAAAAAGTCACAAGGAACTGAATGATAAAAGTCACAAGGAACTGAATGATAAAAAGTCCAAGGAACTGAATGATAAAAAGTCACAAGGAACAGATTGATAAAAAGTGAATGATAAAAAGTCCCAAGGAACTGAATGATAAAAAGTCCCAAGGAACTGAATGATAAAAAGTCCCAAGGAACTGAATGATAAAAAGTCACAAGGAACTGAATGATAAAAGTCCCAAGGAACTGAATGATAAAAAGTCCCAAGGAACTGAATGATAAAAAGTCCCAAGGAACTGAATGATAAAAAGTCACAAGGAACTGATGATAAAAAGTCCCAAGAACTGAATGATAAAAAAGTCCCAAGAACTGAAATGA
>CM042151.1:117792552-117795052 GCA_023376005.1 Doryteuthis pealeii | reverse complement strand
CGTAGATAAGTTCGCCCTGTTTTGGGGCTAAGTGATGAGTAAAGTTTAGGGACCGCTATTTACGCGACTACCCTCAGTGAGTGCTCCATGATAAGTAAAGTTTTGGGTTTTGGCGCCAACATACGATGTTGGCGATTCTCCCCCTAGCGGCAGGGGGAGATAATTAACTATGGAATTTACAATATAACTGTTTGTATCGTGTTATATATTTCACGTTCCATGTGCTCAGACAATAAAGTCTGTATTGTTGTTATATTGTACTTCTTTGTTCGGATTTTATTATGTATATATTAACCTACGTTGAAAGGTTTCTCTGAGCTTTCCAATCCAGGGTCGAAGCCACTGGACCTCCCCCCGTCGAAACCGGAGTTAGATATGTGGTGTCTGTATCTATTAAGTGGGGGGGGGGGCTTTGCCCCTCAACTATCAGTTAGTGACTCATACATTCGTTATGATCTCTTTCTTACTGCCTAAGGACTTTCTTCCTCTATGTATCTTGTCATATATGACACGTTCCATGTGCTCAGACAATAAAGTCTGTATTGTTGTTATATTGTACTTCTTTGTTCGGATTTTATTATGTATATATTATCCTACGTTGGAAGGTTTCTCTGAGCCTTCTAAAATATTATAAGAACCAGTTTTGGACAATAAACCAAAGCCACACATTTCATTCTATAGAGGTTTCTCTGAGGCCTCCTAACGTATTATAAGAAGTGGTTTTAACCACTAAAGTAAAAACCACATTACATTCTTATAATGATAACAGAATATGCATAATATGTCACAGCGGTCGGAGAGGCCCCCTCCGATCAATCGGCTGGTCACGTCAAGCCCTAGCACCTATATGATTCTCCCAAACCTATTGCCCATATGGCAAGCCCCAACCCCTTTTTATCATATGGGTGCTAGAAGGCGATGGCTGAGGGTCTACATGTCCTGGGATTGACGTTAAACTCTATCTGATGGTGAGGTTCCAGTTTTGGAGGTTTGGGGAATGTGGAGCACCCCTTCATCACCATTGCTCCCTGGTCCACTCTGACCCGGAGTGGTAGTACCTGTTAGGGTCCCATCTATGGGTTAAATAGAAAAATGTATTTATAAAAAAATTGTATTATCCATTAAGAATTGATTTATTTCAAAAGTTTATCGGCATTAAATGACCCACTGAGGTTGATATGCCGTAAAACAAAACAAAACAAACCAAACATAATATGTCACATCTTTCAACAACACAAACACCAACGAATTTTCTCATCTAATAGAATGTCGTTAAAAACGTTCGATTTTCTTTTTTTTGTTGTTGTTGTTACACATCACGGGTCGCCACCTACAGCCAACAGGTAGCCCCATGGGGGGGGGTTTCCCCTCTGCAGAGGTGCAGTCGGTTTATTCTAACGCCCCACCGACAGGACGGTCTTATATTTAGTAAGAACTCTTTCTTCCTAACTGCTTTCGTCCTATCTGTTTGTATCGTGTTATATATTTCACGTTCCATGTGCTCAGACAATAAAGTCTGTATTGTTGTTAAATTGTACTTTTCTCTGGATCTTCTAACATATTTTAAGAACCAGTTTTGGCCACTAAACCCAAAACCACACATTTCATTCTTATAGAGGTTTCTCTGAGGCCTACTAACGTATTATAAGAAGTGGTTTTAGCTACTAAAGTTAAAACCACATTACATTCTTATAATGATAACAGAATATGTTATAGAGGTTTCTCTGAGGCCTCCTACGTATTATAAGAAATGGTTTTAGCCACTAAAGTTAAAACCACATTACATTCATTAAAATGATAACAGAATATGCATAATATGTCACATATCTTTCAACAACACAAACACGACCAACGAATTTTCTCATCAAATAGAATGGTCGTTAAAAAAACCGTTCCGACATTTCCTCTTTTTTTGTTGTTCCTATTTCATAAAGACGATCGCTTCATTTTAAAAAACAGTTCGTTCGAACCATCACTTGAAAGGTAAACGCAGCAGTTTTTAAATAAATATAAACGTTCCCGGTGTGAGCGCTATAGGCCGAAAACCGGGTTTTGGGATAATAACATTAATGAGCATATTTACCCTACGTTCATGTGTGTTTTATTTTTCCTTTCCGTTTTCCCCTTCCCCTCTCCTCCCCTCCTTTCGTCCCCTCCTTTCTGTTTCTCTCCACTCTCTCTCTCCGTTTCTCTCCTCCACGTCAACTCTGACTGTTACAGCTCTCTCTTCTTTTTTCCTCTCTTCTCCTCGTCTCGTTTGTCCCCGCCTCGCACACTTCTCATCTCTCACTCTGTTAGTATTTTCTCGCTAACTTCATCCCCCTCCTCTCCTTTCTCTCTCTCTTAACTAAACCCATATCTCTTTCCTTTTCTCCCTCTCCTCTCTCTCTTCTCTTTCAAACTCTAACTGACTCACGTCACATCTATCTCCCACTTCCCCTATCATTCTTCTCACTCTCCCTCATCTCCCTTTTCCTCCCTCCTCTTTCCTCCCGCATCA
>CM042151.1:117777603-117792542 GCA_023376005.1 Doryteuthis pealeii | reverse complement strand
AAAAAAAAAGAAAGAGAAAGAAAAAGAAAGAAAAGAAAGAAAGAATAGGAAAGAAAGAAAGAAAGAAAGAAAGAAAAGAAAGAAAGAAAAGAAAAAAGAAATGATGAAAGAAAGAAAGAAAGAAAGAAATAAAGAAAGAAAGAAATGATTGGAAAGAAAGAAAGAAAGAAGAAAGAAAGAAAGAAAGAAAGAAAGAAATGATTTAGAAAGAAAGAAAGAAAAGAAAGAAATGATTGGAAAGAAAGAAAGAAAGAAAGAAATGATTGGAACGAAAGAAAGAAAGAAAGAAAGAAAAACGGGAAATTTAGGAAGAAGAAAAAAAATTAATGAAATGTTGAGATAAATACAAATTGTTTCATGCGCAGGTAATTTCTACTTTTATATTTATTGTTAATATCCATCGATCAGCAAATTTATCAATCTTAGTTTTTCTTTTCACACTCATACACACACGCGCTGGCACACACACACACACACACACACACACACACACACACACACAAAAGGGAAGTGCATGGTGTAATGGTTAAAGTCATGGAAATGGACTCGTTGCCCAGAGTTCAAATCCTGGACGTGGTAATTGCATATCACTTAGCGCTAATACCCGTGGGAAAGGTATAAATCCTACCTCCCTCCAAATATGGATAGATAGTAGGGCAGACTGGGCTCTTTAACCTTGGTTAGGCAACCGGTCTAGGAGAAGAAAAACTCTGAATTCAAACCTGTTGAATTCCGCTGAAGAAATTGACCTTGTGTCACATCCTGCTCGTGCGGAGGGGTTGGAAATATATATATATACACACACACAGACAAATACACAAAACATACACGTGCACACACGAGTAATCAACTTTGATATAAAGTTCTCTCCATGATATTGAGCACTGTTTACTTATAAATATAGTACCCATTATATATATATATATTATATATATAAAATTTACCAACACCACAAACTTTTTGAAATTAACATCTTCCTTCAATTGTGCTGTGGACGTTAAATAACTTTTAATAGCTGGATTATATTTTGAACATTTTTGATAATCTCTTACACTTTATATATTTACACCAAACTCTTTTTGAGTTTTATTTTTGGATTAAAAATGCTTCTGATTTTTTAAAAATAAAATTATTTTATTTTTGATACAGAACGTGCATTTTTTTAAATTCAAGCATTCCAGCGTGTGTTTGTACCCCTGTTTTTTCCACGGTTTTTTTATCCCTTCTTTCCTTCATATGTTTTGCTCGTTGATGATGACCTTCTACTAAGCGGTCGAAACAGATTCTGTCAGCAGATAATAATTACTAATTGTTTTTTCAAATGTTAAATTCATTCTGTCGGATTAACTTCCATTTATTTACACATTTGTCTTATGAAAAAACAAATATACGGATATATATCTATTATAATGGAGATTGTGTTTTTTCTGTCTGTAACCGAAACTATATTACTACTCAAGTCATAATTCCCTTAGTTATTGACATCACATTACCAATGATTTTATTTTTATCTAAACCTCAATTATTAATAAAATTGTCTTACATTATTAATACTGTTAACTATGTCTACATACTGACAACATGCAATTATATTTATATATACAATAAAATAGCGGTTTACAGTGTGAACGGGAAGGCTAATATGCATATTAATATTAAAAATCGAATTTAATAAATATGTGCTGAGTATTATTGATTTCTAACTGTTTGGTTTTATTTTAATGAATATAAGCAAAAATCTCTTAAATGAATCTTAAATGAAATCCATTAACAAGATAAAATAACTGTCATTTTATTCTTTACTTCCTCTTATAACTAAATACTTAAATTAGAAAAAATAACAATGAAAGACGAGAGTGATGGAAGAGTAAGTTTCAGTTGTTCCATTTTTTATTATACTCCCTCTGTTTCAAATCTTTTTTTATCTCTTTTTATCTGTATTCTTATTTAGTTTCATTAGCCTTTCTATTTAATACAATATTTTATTACATTAAAACTTAAATACTTGCACCCGGAGGGTGCATATATTTGCTAGTATATATAGTATAGATAAAGTAAACATTGGTAGTGATATATATAAGTTACATTGCAGGATTTTAAACGCACTAATAACATGAGCCTTTCGGGGTCTTTGTCTATTAATGAAATTAACTGCGTTGATCCCAGGGGGATATCCCCCAGGCAACACCTGCGCATTTGATTTAAAGGGTCGGGGCTGGGTTTATTGTCCAGTGACTGAGGCGTCCCCTTGAGATGGGATGCCAAGATAATCAACGCATTTTTGCACCCGCCGCCCATGAGCTTCGATTTGTTTGTTGTTTGTTTGTTTATTGATTTTAACGGCATATCAAGCCGTCTAGTGTTATTTCATGCCTAACGGTTAGGAAGTTATACATATCATGTATTTATATTTATACTTTTTAGTAATTGGTTTTAAAAATGTGTTAGCATTATTGGGGATTATGTTGTACGGTATTGATTTGCTTCATGTCTATATTCTATGGTATAATTTTATTGCTGACAACATTAGACAGGAATAAAAAAAAAAGAATTGAAATATTCCTCAACATAACTTCGCTAAGGTAAGACACATTTTATCTTCTGCAATATTTTATATAATAATTATATTAATTCAATGCTTCGATGGAGAAACATGTATGTGAAGAGGACTTTGGGAAAAGTCTTTTTCATTTATTCCATTCATTTTTATTATTCATTAATTCATTTTTACATGAATTCTTAACTATGACGAACTCATAAGCGACGTCCTCCGGTGGAAGCCAGAACATGGGCACTCCAGTGTGGGCCGACCAACAAAGACGTACATTGATCAGCTCTGTGCGGATACAGGATGCTGCATAGAGGACCTCCCGAGAATGATGAGCGATAGGGACGGATGGAGAGAGATTATCATGGATATCCGTGCCAACAGCGCGACTTGATGATATATATATAATAGCAAAATTCACCGTATTCGGCGTACAGCTAAACCTCGCTCTGTTTACATAAACAAAGTTTGAGGCCTCTAGTGAATTTCATTTCCGCTTAGAAATGTAGCGATTGAATAGTCTCCTATATTTGACAGCTGCTTATGACCGTACGGGTAAGAGGTTTGGCGAACGAAATTTCATTCGGGTCTCGAACCTAGCCAGAGGTAGCTGTTAAACGGTATAACCACACTGATGAGAGGTGATACCCCGAAACACGTGTCTGTGGATTACTTTATTTTATTATATATATATATATATATATATATATATATATATATATATATATATATATATATTGTCGGAGATAATCCGATCTCCCAGACAAGCTAAAGAGACGATTCTTCCAGGCTGTGGTCGTGTCGGTGCTGCTGTATGGCTGTACCACCTGGACTCTAACGAAGCGCCTTGAGAATAAGCTAGATGGGAGCTGCACGAGAATGCTGCGAGCGGCCCTGAATAAGTCGTGGAAGCAGCACCCCACAAAAAAGCAACTGTATGGCCACCTGCCCCCCATCTCACAAACCATACGAGTGAGACGGGTTGACATGCAGGACACTGCTGGGGAAGCAAGGACGAGATCGTAAGCGACGTACTATTGTGGAAGCCAGCGCATGGGCACGCTAATGTGGGCCGCCCAGCCAGGACCTACATTGACCAACTATGTAGGGGTGCTGGCTGCTGCGCGGAGGAGCTCCCAGAATCGATGAATGATAGGGAAGGTTGGCGAGAGATCGTCGTGGATATCCGTGCAAATTGCGCGACATGATGATGATGATGATGATGATGATATCTTTATTGCTAATTTTTTATCACATGGTCGTACAAGTAAATAAAGCAAAACTACATACAGGGTATGTTTTGTAGGGTGTGGCGCAGTAGAAATGGCGAGTCGTTTTGTCTCAGAGACTTACAAACGAAATAAATTGAGTGAGGGTGCCTCTGTATATTTTTAACATTTTTTTCGCAAAGATATTAATTAATCTTGATTAATTCAGTGGATTTAACCCTGAAGATCCTAATGGTGAAACTCGAGTAGGTTATCACTTGTACCTATATTGTAATAAATTTGCTCTACTAACGTATTGAGCACTTTTTATTTGTTATATCGCTGTCTTACCTTTCTGAATTTTGCATCAACTAACCATCGTGACCATATTCACCGGTAAGTCACCTTTTCCATTATACATATATATATATATTATATTTTTTGTTTGAAGGCAATTACAATGCATGTATCGCATAAAATTCGATACTTTTTTTTAATAGAAAATTGTCAAGTTCATTTTCTATTAAAAAAAAAAGTATCGAATTTTATACGATACATGCGTTGTAATTGCCTTCAATCAAAAAATATAATATATACTTTATTCAACAATGCTTCTAAAAAACAAACATCCATAAATCTATATATATATATATATATATATATATATATATATAATATATATATATATTATTAAAAAAAAATTAAAAAAAGGTCCGCAAAATGTATTTTGTTCTCAGAAAAAATTTTTTAAATTCTTTTTGTTTTACCTATGTAACACGTGTTTCAGATCTTCTGGTATCTTCTTCAGGCTTTGATTGATAATTATTTGATTCATATTATCAACCAAAGCCTGAAGAAGATACCAGAAAATCTGAAACACGTATTGCATATGTAAAACAAAAGAATTTTTTTAAATTTTTCTGAGAACAAAATACATTTTGCGGACCTCTTTTTTTTTTAATAAAATCTTGAATTTTCACCCGTTGGAACCAGAACAAGATTATATATATATATATATATATATATATATAATATATATATATATATATCCCTGAAAATACTATTGCTTGCCTTTCATGATCTATTTCTATTACTTACAGATGTCTGTTTAAAAGGGGGACAGGGGTGGGTGATGACCTTTCTTCTGTGATATTCTTACGGCTGACCGTCCCGTTTTTGGGGGTTTTTTGTTGTTTTTTTGTTCGCCAGAGACATGTGTGGTCACTTATCTACTACGGGTTAGCATAAAGTGAATCTATTCGATACGACTTTCTAATGAGCATTCACTCTCTTAGCTGAAAAGAAAGGAGGGTGCGAGGGTGCGAAAAGAGAGTTACTGTTAAGTTGTCACTCGTCATCAAACAAAAAAAAAAAAAAAAAAAAAAAACCGCTACTCAAAGCACTTTGCACACGGTCCAATTTTCCCTATCTGTTCTGATTTAACCAAACAGGGCCACATCTGATTCTAACTCTGTTGCTGGATTTAGTTCTTCAACCTAATTTGCTCGTTTCCCTCGTTCTTTAGATTTCTCTTCACGGCATCGCTGCCACATGCCCCGGTGGATAAAAGCATTCGTTCAAATGTACTTAGTCACCTAGCGGAGATGCTGATAGGTACGCGCGCTGCGTCCCTGACGCACAAAATTTTTTAAAAAGTACGCAGTAAAATTGTATCCATGCGTCACGGTGTTTTTCTTTTTTCTTTACCCGCCATTTCAAGCTAGCTGTGAATACATTCCAATAGCTTCTTAGAAACGAATTACAAAGGATAGTTTACAAGGTAGGAGTTAGACGGCTTTTGTTGGGATCAATAACTAGCAGAGATGCAGATAGGTACGTGCCCTGCGTTCCTGACGCACAAAAATTATAAAAGGACCCAGTAAAATCGTATCCATGCGTCACAGTGTTTTTCTTTTTTCTTCCCCTGCCATTTCAAGCTAGCTGTGAATACATTCCAATAGCTTCTTAGAAACGAATTACAAAGGATATTTTACAATGTAGGCGTCAGACGGCTTTAGTTGGGATCCGTTATATTCTGGAGGTCTCATTCAAAGCAAATATTTGCGTCCCAGGACGCACTAAAGCAAAAAGCTATCACCATCACTGGTCATGTAAGTAAATTACATTCGATGGCAAGGCTCCAGTTCTGGATCACCCTGTTGGCTGAGGCTGTAGAATACGCCGACTACACCACTGCAGCGAGGTAAAATCCTTCCCAATGGGGCCACATGTTGGCCGTGGTTGGTGACTAGTGGTACTTTAAAACGGAGTCCTGGTGGCTGAGTGGTCTACGTCATGAAACATTCCACTTTTGCCCTTTCTTAGGTTAATGGCATATCAACCTTCGCTGGTTATTAAATTCCAAAGCCTTTCTTGTATATACATTTATGTATATAGATAGTTGCTTTGATAAAGACCGCTTTATATGGTCGAAACAGATTTCTGTCAGCAAAACTATTAACTTCTTGTTTTTTTCTACAAACTTTCTGCACATATTGTCGGATTCATATCCATTTTACTTTTCATACTGTCTACAGAAAAAACAAAATTGGAATTATTTAAAATAGATCACTGGAGGCTAAAATTTCGAATATAATAAGGATCCCGACACTACAAATTTGTCAACATTACAGATTCCTGAAACTTTCCATCTTCATCAATTGTACTGTTGGACTTATTATATTTTTAAAACTTGCTTTTGTAGCTGGAACATATTCTTGAACATTTTGATATTTGTATTCACTTTTTACTTCAAACTCTTTTGAGCTTTTTTAATGAGAAAAATGCTTCTAATTTTTAAAAATAAAATAAAATTTTATTTTTAACATAGAATACGCATTTAAATTTTTTTTTTGAAAATTCCGGCCCTGATCGAGAGCGTTTAGTGCCTTGTGATTAACGATCTATTCATTTCGTCTTTCCTATTATACATAGTTGCTTTGATAAAGACCGCTTTATAAGGTCGAAACAGATTTCTGTCAGCAAATCTATTAACATCTTGGTTTTTCTACAAACTTTCTACACATACTGTTGGATTAATATCCATTTTACTTTTCATATACATTTATCAAACCTATTCACACGAGTAGGATGTGACACAAATTCAACTTTTTACGCGGATCTTATTAGGGTTTTCCTTCTCCTGGACTTGTTGCCTAACTAAGGTTAAAAACTCCAGTCTGCCCTACTATTTACCCATAGATGGAGGGAGAATAGTTGGAGGCATACCTTTCCCAAGGGTATCAGCACTATGTGAAACGCAATCAGCCTCGTCCAGGATTTGAACCTTGGCCGACAAGTCCATTTCCTACGAAGATAACCATGACACCACGCGCTATTTCCACGAAGCTATCCTTGTAGAAGAACAGTAGTGGTACTGTTTAACTCATAACTAGCTTTCCCAAGGGTATTAATTCGAAAGTGAACATAATAGCGCGACTGGAGATCGAACTTGTGTACTTCGATGTTGCAGTCGAGTACGTTAGCCATTACACCATGGAAACTCCCTATCCAATGCGTTTTGTTGACCATCAACGTTTCTAGAAGCTGGACAGAAAGTTCCAGAAAGATCGAGGGTAGAGATTGACACTGACTTTCTTCAAGGATGATTAGGGTAGGTTGATTTTGGAACTACAATGTCTTCCATTTGGCGAAAGTTGCAAATTAACATAAAGAATTACTACACAAAATATTCGGTTAAATCCTACTTAACTAACATAAATTCCACCATCGTATGTCACCCCACCGAAAGAAAAAAAGTACTAAAAATGAAGGAATTAACTGAATTTAATGAAATTTTCAGTATTGATACATTAATGAATAAACGATATAATGAACCAGTTATTTTATTTAAAAACTTTTACATTTTTTCCAGATCAATTAACTTTGAACCACGTATGTTTGTGAATCTATGTTACACCTCAAAGTTAACTGACCTGAAAAAATGTAGAAGTTTTTAAATAAAATAACAGGTGCATTATATATTTTATTTATTCATATATAAACACTGAAAATCTCATTAAATTCGGTTAATTCCCTGATTTTTGGTGATTTTCTTTTCTTTCGCCGGGGTGACATACGATGGTGGAATTTATGTCTGTTAAGTAGGATTCCGAGACTATATCATCCCTAACCACATGGTACAGTTAATCCCGGGTTATATTGATTGCTTACGCTTATTTTCGCACCAAATGAAAAAAGAGATGGATACACATAATATTTAGAGAATAATAACATAAACATTATATAAAGTATGTTGGCTGACTTCTGAAGACGGTCGGAAAATTAAAACGGAAAGGTTTTTGGTGGTCCCCAATGACAGTTTAACTACAGCCTATGAATTAACATTTTGCGAATTGAGTTACGGTTTTAGGGGATTAAGGTTACATATTGCTTTAAAAAAATAAACAACAAAAAAACCAAATTAATATACATTTAATTAACCATTGAAATTAATTATTGAATCTATTATTGAGACAGTTGTTTGTGTTATTATTGCAATGTATAATTTCAATTAAACTCAGTTTATAAAATATTTATCAACATTAAATGTATAGTAATTTGGGTTAATTTGGGTTTTTTGTTGTTTATTTTTCTTTAAGCAATACGTAATTAAAAACAACCTTAATCCCCTAAAACCGTAACCTAATTCGCAAAATGTTAATACATAGACTGTAGTTAAACTGTCATTGGGGACCACCAAAAATCTTTCCGTTTTAATTTTCCGACCGTCTTCAGAAGGCAGCCAGTATGTTTATACTAGAGACTGGCAAACGGTGCCTAAAATTCGTTTTTGACCAAATGACTTTAGCCCCCCTACAGAAAATAATTTTCCAAAAATCAGGAAATTATCGGATTTTAATGAAATCTTCAGTGTTTATTTATCAATGAATGATCTTTATAATGCATTATTTATTTTATTTCAAAACTTTCTAATTTTTTTCAGGTCACTTAATTTTGACCCCCCCCCTTATGTTGGGGGCGTAACATTTTTCTTCAATTTGGTCTTATATTATATTAATTACAGTATAAATAAAGAGATAAAAGACCGAAGTTATGAATAGAAACAAACAAAAAAATGTTACGGTGGTTTTTGTATGAGAAAATAAGTACCGAAAATCGAAAAATAAAATGTAAAAAATAATAGATAATTAATTTTTTGGAGATTTTTTTTTTACTCATTTCGATAATTATTTAATTGGCTATTATTTTATAAAAGAAAAAATTATACATCGATGTTTTTTCTGCTTAAAAAGGGGAGGGGGTACATTTTCAATAGAGTTTTTCTTCAAAACTTATTACTTTTGGCGCCTAAAATAAGGTTTGCATTAAGTAGATATTTATTTTTAGAATCTAAAAATATAACATTTTAAACTTAACATCAGATTTTTCATATTTTAAATGAATTTTATGTATTAATTTTTCATAGCAAAAATACTAAATTAAAGTTTTGAAATAAAATAACTGATGCATTATAAAATTCATTAATTGTTAAATCAATACTGAAAATTTCATTAAATCGGATAATTACCTGATTTTTGGTAAATTTTTTTGCAAACGCGAATGTTACAGTAAAAAACAAGCACTTAAAAACATCGAAAACGAGGCTGACTGGCTGATATCGTCGAAATTGACCAAAACAAATACTTTTAAATCTATTGAAAATAAACTGCCTATGTAATGATATTTTTTTTTTAATGATGTTATGTTACTACTTATCGATTTAGACAAAGTTTGACCTTAAATAATAGATTTAATTATTTCTAATTCGCTTTTAAAACTCCTAGCAGACGAAATTAATGCCACTCCCTATTTTATACAGTATAAAATTTAAAATACAGTATATTTATACAGTATAATATTTTATAATATTTACGTCATCTGTATAATTCCTAACCACGTGCTACAGTTAATCCCGGGCTGTATTGATTACTTACGCTTATTTTCGCACCAGATGAAAAAAGAGATAGACACACCTAATGTTTAGAGAATAATAACATAAATCATTATATAAAGTATGTTTATCTATATCTATCTATACATATATAAAGGGCAGTTGTGTGTATGTGTATGTCCGGAGGAAACTTCGAAAATAAAAACAATTAACGACAAAGTAAATATATATACACATTAAATATCATCAGGGCTTGGTTTTTGAGCAAAAATAATAGATTTGATTTATATTCGTGAAGATAATTAAAAAATAAAATTTAAATGATAACAGCATGGATTTTTTTTTTCATTTAATATTTTAGATAGTAGACATTAACATTTCTTTTCAGAGTAGCTGGATCAATGCATGGTCTATTTTTTGCATAGGGATTTAAATGGGGCATCTCACGAGAATTCAACTCACGATTCAATAATAATGGATCTGCGGGACTAACTTTAAAAAATCCCTCTCAACCCAAGTGATGCCGGGTAGCCACTGCTAGTACAGTATTACATTTAAAATTAAATACAGTATATTTATACAGTATAAAATTTTATAATATTTACGTCAGCTGTGTCATTCCTACCATATGGTACAGTTAATTCCGGATTGTTTACGCTTATTTTCAGACATGAACAGTCCTCTTTCTTAGAATATTTCTGCGAAGCAAGTCCCTTTTCTTCCCTTTCTTTCTTTATAATAAAAACAGAATGGTCTTTTATTTAGTCACCCACTACAATAAGTAAAGTCGTCGGGGCGGCCTAATGTCTGTATCGGCCATGCTGTGAGGGAGTATATCCCCTTTTTACTAGCGCTAGACCAAGGAGATTGTTTAGCGTCTGAGGTGGAGCGACACACCTAGTTAGGAACCAATTAGCACAGTACTAGTTGGCCAACCAAGGCCTAAGAGACCAGTCTGCCCTACTATTTACCCATGTTTGATTATGTTTAGGTATAAGATGTATGCCAGATTCCCACTCCTATTTATGAACTTTCCCAACATCAACAGCGGGTATTTCTGGTAAAAATTGACCAATGAGAAATTATATAGAATGAATTTAAGGTTGTTGGTATTTGTCCTGAATTCAATTGCAAATTGAACCTTCTGCAATCAAGACCTACAGAAGAGGATTACAAGGAATACAACAGACTTTCTGCGCCACACCTACCATCAGCTCCTTACTTTACCGCACAGATCCCTGTGCTACTCATACGCTGGGTTGGCGAGGGCGGATATCGAACTAGGAACCTTGTGGTTTTACAATAGGCTTCATAATTTACCGAAATGTGTCGATTATGTAGGCTAACATAAAAAAAACTAGGCTAGGCTAGGCTTACGTCGGGTAATTTCATCTAAATAATGAAAAGGGTGACATCATCTTACATTTTTCGTTTTGTGTTGTAAACTAGAATTTGAGGTAAGAGCGAGCTTCAGATACGCTAATGTTAATTAGTTCACGAAAACATTCATGTTTGCAAATTATTACGCAAAAGAAAACTATTATTCATAAAAAGTATTTATATATCAATAATCGTGTTATCATCTGGTAACACTCTTTGGAAATCCTGATTATCTGGTGTTGCTTATCCGCCGAATTCTTATTTATTATGAATGTCGTCACCACATAAATAATAGACCATTCCGTTGTTATTATAAAGAAAGAAAGGGACAAAAAGGACTTGCTTCGCAGAAAGAAAGAAAGAAAAGAAGTAGGGGAAAAAAAGAAAAGGAGTGGGGGAAATAGGGAGAGGTGAGTGCGTGGAAGCGATAACGCTAATCTGTTTCAATCGGACATAATGAAAAGACGAAAAGAAGGAAAGATTAAAAGGACCTGTGGCAACAGTGTTTATACATTCACCATGCACAGAAAGAAAGAAAGAACGAAAGAGAGGGAGAGAGAGATAGTTAGATAGATAGAAATAGATAGAGAGAGACAGAGAGACAGAGAGAGAGACAGAGAGGGCGGACAATTTATATTCATTTCTTTCCTTCATTCTTTCTTTTTTTTTCTATCGGTCTAGATTAAAAAGACCTGTGGGAACAGTGCTTATATATTCACCATGCACAGAAAGAAAGAACGAACGAAAGCGAGAGGAGAGAGAAGAGAGAGAGAGAGAGAGAGGGACAGAGAGAGACACAGAGAGAGAGAGGGGGGGGGGCAATTTATATTCATTCTTTCTTTCTTTCTTTTCTGGCGGTCTCGATTAAAAAAAACTTATGGGAACAATGCTTATACATTCACCATGCATAGAAAGAAAGAAAGAACGAAAGAGAGAGAAAGGGGGAAATGGATATATATATATATATATATATATATATATATATATAGAGAGAGAGAGAGAGAGAGAGAGAGAAAGGGAGAGGACAATTTATATTCATTTCTTTCTTTCTTTCTTTCTTTCTTTCTTTCTTTTTCCGTCGGTCTAGATTAAAAAGACCTGTGGCAACAGTGCTTATACATTCACCATGCACAGAAAGAAAGAGAGAAAGAACGAGAGAGAGAGAGAGAGATAGAGAGAAAGATATATAAATAGATAGATAGAGAGAGAGAGAGAGAGAGAAAGAGGGAGGACAATTTATATTCATTTCTTTTTTTCTTTCTTTCTTTCTTTCTTTCTTTCTCTTTTTCTGTCGGTCTAGATTAAAAAGACCTGTGGCAACAGTGCTTATACAATTGCTGAAAGACGAAACTAATTGCAAATAAAGAAACATTAGATGAATGACACAGTGATACGATAAACTAAAATCGGGAGAGAAAATAGAACAATAAGAACGGGGGGAGGGGTGCTCCGCGGGGGGGGGGAGATATTAAGGGGTTTTGGTGAGACGGGTAAATTAGTTTCCATAACAAAATAAATAACAGGTAAAGAAAAAGAAGGTTAATTAACTGACATTGCCCATACATTCTGATACACACCTGTGTGCATGTGCGTGTGCGTGTGAGTGAAACACAGAGAGAAGGAGAGAGAGTGGGAGTGAGAGAGAGAGAGGAGAGAAGGAGTAGAAAGAGAAACTGACAGTGTGAGAGAGAGAGAGGGGAGAAAGTAAGAGAGAGAAGGAGAAGTGAGAGAGAGAGAGGGAGGAGAGAAGAGTAGCAAAGAACTGACAGTGCGTGAGAGAGAGAGGGAGAAGTGAGAGAGAGAGAGTGAAAGAGAGAGGGGGAGAGGGGCTATAGAAAGAGAGACTGACAGTGTGTGAGAAGAGGGGGAGGGAAAAGTGAGAGAGAGGAGAGGAGTAGCAAGAGAAACTGACAGTGAGAGAGTGAGAGAGAAGGAGAAGTGAGAGAGAGAGAGAGAGAGGGAGAGAAGGAATAGCAAGAGAACTGACCGTGAGAGAGAGAGAGAGAGAGAGAGTGAGAGAGAAGGAGAAGTGAGAGAGAGAGAGAGAGAGAGGGAGAGAAGAATAGCAAGAGAAACTGACAGTGAGAGAGAGAGAGAGAGAGAGTGACAGAGAAGGAGAAGTGAGAGAGAGAGAGAGAGAGAGGAGAGAAGGAATAGCAAGAAACTGACAGTGAGAGAGAGAGAGAGAGAGTGAGAGAGAGAGAGAGAGGGGGAGAAAGAAGTGAGAGAGAGAGAGAGGAGAGAAGGGGCAGCAAGAGAAATTGACAGTGTGTGAGAGAGAGAAGGAGAAGTGTGAGAGAGAGAAGGAGAAGTGAGAGAGAGAGAAGGGGAAGTGAGAGAGAGAGAAGGAGGAAGTGAAAGAGAGAGAAGGAGAAGTGAAAGAGAGAGAAGGGGAAGTGAGAGAGAGATGAGAGAAGGAGTAGCAAGAGAAACTGACAAAGAGAGAGAGAAGGAGAAGTGAGAGAGAGAGAAAAGAGAGAGGGGAGAGGGGCTATAGAAAGAGAGACTGACAGAGCGTGTGAGAGAGAGGGAGAGAAAAAGTGAGAGAGAGAGAAAGAGGAAGTGAGAGATTAAATAAGAGAGAGAAAGGGGGAGTGAGAGGGGGTGATTGAGTGTGAGAATGAGAGAGATGAAAGTGGTAGGGTAAAATGAGAGAGAGAGAGATTGAGAGAGAGAGAGAGAGAGAGAGAGAGGAAGTTAGAAATAGAATGAGAGAGAAGAAGAGATGGGCAGGGAGTAGGTAGCGAGAGAGACTGACAGAGTGAGAGAGAAAGAGAGAATGAAGGGGAGAAATGATAGAGAGTTCGTGTGAGAGAGAGGGGAAGTGAAAGATAGAATGAGAGAAAGAAAGAGAGAGAGGGAGAGAGAGAGGGAGAGTGAGTAGCGAGAGAGACTGGCAGAGTGTGAGGGAGAGAGGGGAGAGGGAGGGGAGAACTGAGAGAGAGTGAGAGAGAGAGAAGAGGAAGTGAGAGATAGAGACGAAAGAGACGGACAGTGGTAGAGAGGACAGGTTGTATCGATATAGACTGACAGAGTATGAGAGAGAGGAGAAGTGAGAGGGAGAGGGAGAAGTGAGAGAGAGTGAAGAGAAAGGAAGTGAGAGGGAGAATTGAGAGAGAGAAGAAGTATATAGAGAGACTGACAGTGTGAGAGAGAGGGAGAGATAGAGGAGAAGTGAAGAGGGGTGTTTAGAGAGAGAGAGAGAGAGAGAGAGAGAGAATGAGGGAAAGAAAGAAAGAAAGAGGGGAAAAGGAGAGTGAGTAGCGAGAGAGACTGACGATGTGAGAGAGAAAGACATGGAAGGCAGAGAAGTAGTGTGGAGAGAGAGAGAGAGAGAGAGAGAGAGAGAGACCGATGAGAGTAAAGATTTGACGGGGGAGTGGTTTTGAGTATTTTAGAATTTCTGTTTGTGCGTGGGTGAGTGTGTGAAAGAGAAGAGAGAGCAAGAAGAAAGAGATTCGGGGAGAGAGTGAGAGAGCTGAGAAGGTGAGTAGCTCTGAGCACCACCTTGGCACTTTAACTTTTCATCATTTCTATCTCCATAACTACCACATCCATCCTACTCTCACAATTCATCTCTTTGAGGAGCTCTACCATCTTCTTGTCTGTTGTTTTGGCTTCTCTTTTCTTGCCCTTTCCTTATTCGTCCTCTTCCTTGTTGATCTTTCTGCGGAGACGTTGAATCCGAAGTTCATTTGCAAAAGGGAGGGACAGCGAGCAGATCGAAGAGTACAGAGAACTAAAGGATGGAGAGGAGAGTTGTACAGGCTCAGGTCAGGTCTATCCAAAACAAGCACAAGATGAGAGAGAGCAGGATAGTTGAGTCGCCCAGCCCAGAGAGGAGCAAGCAGCAGAGAAAATTTAAGAATATGGTGCTACGTAGAAGAGATCGCAGAAAGAGGATCGCAGA
>CM042151.1:117766334-117777503 GCA_023376005.1 Doryteuthis pealeii | reverse complement strand
GGAGAGAGATAGATAGGGCCAAAATGGAGTTTTGCATGTCATGAACTGCTCATCCACCTGGGCTTTATCCTTAAGCATCACGGGTCGCCACCCCACGGCCAACAGTTGGCCCCATTGGGGAAGTCTTACCCCTCTGCAGAGGTGCAGTCGGTGCATTCTAATGCCCCAGCCGACAGGGCGGACACACATTTGTATCACAAGTTACACTTTGTATTCTGTATTGTATGTTACACATTTTTGTTGTCCGATAAATGCATTTCGTTTTATAAGCCTTGTTGTGTTCGTTACTTTTATCCTTTACCTTTATCCTGTCTCAGCACTGCTTTATTTTATGCAGTAGACCATAATAATTACACTACATTCATTTCTGCTAACCAATGAACTCTAAGGGCTAACCGTGAACACTTATGATTATTTGCAATACAAGTTTTTAAAACATCAATTCAAAAGACCGATTAACTGTAGCACGTGGTTAGGAATTATACAGCTGACGTAAATATTATAAAATATTATACTGTATAAATATACAGTATTTGATTTTAAATTTTATACTGTATAAACATACTGGCTGACCTCTGAAGACGGCCGGAAAATTAAAACGGAAAGATATTTGGTGGTCCCCAATGACAGTTTAACTACAGTCTATGAATTAACATTTTGCGAATTGAGTTACGGTTTTAGGGAATTAAGGTTACGTATTGCTTTAAAAAAATTAACAACAAAAAACCCAAATTACTATACATTTAATTAACCATTGAAATTAATTATTGAATCTATTATTGAAACAGTTGTTTGTGTTAGTATTGCAATGTATAATCTTAATTAAACTTAGTTTTAAAAAAAAAATATTTATCAACATTAAATGTATAGTAATTTGGGTTAATTTTGTTTTTTGTTGTTTATTTTTCTTTAAGTAATACGTAATTAAAAACAACCTTAATCCCCTAAAACCGTAACATAATTCGCAAAATGTTAATTCATAGACTGTAGTTAAACTGTCATTGGGGACCACAAAAAACTTTCCGTTTTAATTTTCCGACCGTCTTAAAAAGGCAGCCAGTATGTTTATACTAGGGACTGGCAAACGGAGCCTAAAATTCGTTTTTGACAAAATGACTTTAGCCCCCTACAGAAAATAATTTACCAAAAATCAGGAAATTATCGGATTTTAATGAAATTTTCAGTGTTTATTTATCAATGAATGATCTTTATAATGCATTATTTATTTTATTTAAAACTTTCTCATTTTTTTTTTTCAGGTCACTTAATTTTGACCCCCCCCCCTTATGTTGGGGGCGTAAATTGTTTTGCGAGTTGATCATTTTTATATACTAATTACAGTATAAATAAAGAGATAAAAGACCGAAGTTATGAATAGAAAAAAAAAAAGAATTTTTACGGTGACTTTTCTATGAAAAAATAAGTACCGAAAATCGAAAAATAAAATGTAAAAACATAATAAATAATTAATTTTTTGGAGATTTCTTTTTTACTCATTTCGATAATTATTTAATTGGCTATTATTTTATAAAAGAAAAAAATTATACATCGATGTTTTTTTTTCTGCTTAAAAAGGGGGGGGGGTACATTTTCAATAGAGTTTTTCTTCAAAACTTATTACTTTTGGCGCCTAAAATAAGGTTTGCATTAAGTAGATATTTATTTTTTAGAATCTAAAAATATAACATTTTAAACTTAACATCAGGATTTTCATATTTTAAATGAATTTTATATATTAATTTTTCATAGCAAAAATACTAAATTAAAGTTTTGAAATAAAATAACTGATGCATTATAAAATTCATTAATTGATAAATCAATACTGAAATTTCATTAAAATCGGATAATTACCTGATTTTTTGTAAATTTTTTTGCAAACGCAAATATTACAGTAAAATTGTGAACAAGCACTTAAAAACATCGAAAACGAGGCTGACTGGCTGATATCGTCGAAATTGACAAAACAAATACTTTTAAATCTATTGAAAATAAACTGCATATGTAATGATATTTTTTCTTTTTTAATGATGGTTGTTATGTTACTACTTATCGATTTAGACAAATTTTGACCTTAAATAATAGATTTAATTATTCTTATATCGCTTTTAAAACTCCTAGCAGACGAAATTAATGCCACTCCTATTTTTATACAGTATAAAATTTAAAATACAGTATATTTATACAGTATAATATTTTATAATATTGACGTCAGCTGTATAATTCCTAACCACGTGCTACAGTTAATCCCGGGCTGTATTGATTGCTTACGCTTATTTTCGCACCAGATGAAAAAAGAGATAGACACACCTAATGTTTAGAGAATAATAACATAAATCATTGTATAAAGTATGTTTATCTATATCTATCTATACATACATAAAGGGCAGTTGTGTGTATATGTAATGTCCGGAGGAAACTTCGAAAATCTATATCTATCTATACATATATAAAGGGCAGTTGTGTGTATATGTATGTCCGGAGGAAACTTCGAAAATCTATATCTATCTATACATATATAAAGGGCAGTTGTGTGTATATGTATGTCCGGAGGAAACTTCGAAAATCTATATCTATCTATACATATATAAAGGGCAGTTGTGTGTATATGTATGTCCGGAGGAAAACTTCGAAAATCTATATCTATCTATACATATATAAAGGGCAGTTGTGTGTATATGTATGTCCGGAGGAAACTTCGAAAATCTATATCTATCTATACTTATATAAAGGGCAGTTGTGTGTATATGTATGTCCGGAGGAAACTTCGAAAATCTATATCTATCTATACATACATAAAGGGCAGTTGTGTGTATATGTATGTCCGGAGGAAACTTCGAAAATCTATATCTATCTATACATATATAAAGGGCAGTTGTGTGTATATGTATGTCCGGAGGAAACTTCGAAAATCTATATCTATCTATACATATATAAGGGCAGTTGTGTGTATATGTATGTCCGGAGGAAACTTCGAAAATCTATTATCTATCAATACATACATAAAGGGCAGTTGTGTGTATATGTATGTCCGGAGGAAACTTCGAAAATCTATATCTATCTATACATACATAAAGGGCAGTTGTGTGTATATGTATGTCCGGAGGAAACTTCGAAAATCTATATCTATCTATACACACAACTGCCCTTTATGTATGTATTGATAGATATAGATTTTCGAAGTTTCCACCGGACATACATATACACACAACTGCCCTTTATGTATGTATAGATAGATATAGATTTTCGAAGTTTCCTCCGGACATACATATACACACAACTGCCCTTTATGTATGTATAGATAGATATAGATTTTCGAAGTTTCCTCCGGACATACATATACACACAACTGCCCTTTATGTATGTATAGATAGATATAGATTTTCGAAGTTTCCACCGGACATACATATACACACAACTGTCCTTTATGTATGTATAGATAGATATAGATTTTCGAAGTTTCCTCCGGACATACATACACACAACTGCCCTTTATGTATGTATAGATAGATATAGATTTTCGAAGTTTCCTCCGGACATACATATACACACAACTGCCCTTTATGTATGTATAGATAGATATAGATTTTCGAAGTTTCTCCGGACATACATATACACACAACTGCCCTTTATGTATGTATTGATAGATATAGATTTTCGAAGTTTCCTCCGGACATACATATACACACAACTGCCCTTTATATATGTATAGATAGATATAGATTTTCGAAGTTTCCTCCGGACATACATATACACACAACTGCCCTTTATATATGTATAGATAGATATAGATTTTCGAAGTTTCCACATACATATACACACAACTGCCCTTTATGTATGTATAGATAGATATAGATTTTCGAAGTTTCCTCCGGACATACATATACACACAACTGCCCTTTATATAAGTATAGATAGATATAGATTTTCGAAGTTTCCTCCGGACATACATATACACACAACTGCCCTTTATATATGTATAGATAGATATAGATTTTCGAAGTTTCCTCCGGACATACATATACACACAACTGCCCTTTATATATGTATAGATAGATATAGATTTTCGAAGTTTCCTCCGGACATACATATACACACAACTGCCCTTTATATATGTATAGATAGATATAGATTTTCGAAGTTTCCTCCGGACATACATATACACACAACTGCCCTTTATATATGTATAGATAGATATAGATTTTCGAAGTTTCCTCCGGACATACATATACACACAACTGCCCTTTATGTATGTATAGATAGATATAGATAAACATACTTTATACAATGATTTATGTTATTATTCTCTAAACATTAGGTGTGTCTATCTCTTTTTTCATCTGGTGCGAAAATAAGCGTAAGCAATCAATACAGCCCGGGATTAACTGTAGCACGTGGTTAGGAATTATACAGCTGACGTCAATATTATAAAATATTATACTGTATAAATATACTGTATTTTAAATTTTATACTGTATAAAATAGGGAGTGGCATTAATTTCGTCTGCTAGGAGTTTTAAAAGCGATATAAGAATAATTAAATCTATTATTTAAGGTCAAAATTTGTCTAAATCGATAAGTAGTAACATAACAACCATCATTAAAAAAAGAAAAATATCATTACATATGCAGTTTATTTTCAATAGATTTAAAAGTATTTGTTTTGGTCAATTTCGACGATATCAGCCAGTCAGCCTCGTTTTCGATGTTTTTAAGTGCTTGTTCACAATTTTACTGTAATATTTGCGTTTGCAAAAAAATTTACAAAAAATCAGGTAATTATCCGATTTTAATGAAATTTTCAGTATTGATTTATCAATTAATGAATTTTATAATGCATCAGTTATTTTATTTCAAAACTTTAATTTAGTATTTTTGCTATGAAAAATTAATATATAAAATTCATTTAAAATATGAAAATCCTGATGTTAAGTTTAAAATGTTATATTTTTAGATTCTAAAAATAAATATCTACTTAATGCAAACCTTATTTTAGGCGCCAAAAGTAATAAGTTTTGAAGAAAAACTCTATTGAAAATGTACCCCCCCCCCTTTTTAAGCAGAAAAAACATCGATGTATAATTTTTTTCTTTTATAAAATAATAGCCAATTAAATAATTATCGAAATGAGTAAAAAAGAAATCTCCAAAAAAATTAATTATTTATTATGTTTTTACATTTTATTTTTCGATTTTCGGTACTTATTTTTTCATAGAAAAGTCACCGTAAAAATTCTTTTTTTTGTTTCTATTCATAACTTCGGTCTTTTATCTCTTTATTTATACTGTAATTAGTATATAAAAATGATCAACTCGCAAAACAATTTACGCCCCCAACATAAGGGGGGGGGGGTCAAAATTAAGTGACCTGAAAAAAATGAGAAAGTTTTTAAATAAAATAAATAATGCATTATAAAGATCATTCATTGATAAATAAACACTGAAAATTTCATTAAAATCCGATAATTTCCTGATTTTTGGTAAATTATTTTCTGTAGGGGGCTAAAGTCATTTTGTCAAAAACGAATTTTAGGCTCCGTTTGCCAGTCCCTAGTATAAACATACTGGCTGCCTTTTTAAGACGGTCGGAAAATTAAAACGGAAAGTTTTTTGGTGGTCCCCAATGACAGTTTAACTACAGTCTATGAATTAACATTTTGCGAATTATGTTACGGTTTTAGGGGATTAAGGTTGTTTTTAATTACGTATTACTTAAAGAAAAATAAACAACAAAAAACAAAATTAACCCAAATTACTATACATTTAATGTTGATAAATATTTTTTTTAAAACTAAGTTTAATTAAGATTATACATTGCAATACTAACACAAACAACTGTTTCAATAATAGATTCAATAATTAATTTCAATGGTTAATTAAATGTATAGTAATTTGGGTTTTTTGTTGTTAATTTTTTTTAAAGCAATACGTAACCTTAATTCCCTAAAACCGTAACTCAATTCGCAAAATGTTAATTCATAGACTGTAGTTAAACTGTCATTGGGGACCACCAAATATCTTTCCGTTTTAATTTTCCGGCCGTCTTCAGAGGTCAGCCAGTATGTTTATACAGTATAAAATTTAAAATCAAATACTGTATATTTATACAGTATAATATTTTATAATATTTACGTCAGCTGTATAATTCCTAACCACGTGCTACAGTTAATCGGTCTTTTGAATTGATGTTTTTAAAAACTTGTATTGCAAATAATCATAAGTGTTCACGGTTAGCCCTTAGAGTTCATTGGTTAGCAGAAATGAATGTAGTGTAATTATTATGGTCTACTGCATAAAATAAAGCAGTGCTGAGACAGGATAAAGGTAAAGGATAAAAGGTAACGAACACAACAAGGCTTATAAAACGAAATGCATTTATCGGACAACAAAAATGTGTAACATACAATACAGAATACAAAGTGTAACTTGTGATACAAATGTGTGTCCGCCCTGTCGGCTGGGGCATTAGAATGCACCGACTGCACCTCTGCAGAGGGGTAAGACTTCCCCAATGGGGCCAACTGTTGGCCGTGGGTGGCGACCCGTGATGCTTAAGGATAAAGCCCAGGTGGATGAGCAGTTCATGACATGCAAAACTCCATTTTGGCCCTATCTTGGGCTATATGGGCGGTCGGAGAGGCCCCTTCCGATCAATCGGCTGGTCACGTCAAGCCCTAGCACCTATATGATTTTCCCAACCCTATTGTATTTATGGCAAGCCCCAACCCCTTTTTATCATATGGGTGCTAGAAGGCGGTGGCTGCGGGTCTACATGTCCTGGGAATGACGTTAAACTCTATATGATGGTGAGGTTCCAGTTCTGGAGATTTGGGGAATGTGGAGTACCCCTTCATCACCATTGCTCCTTGGTCCACTCTGACCCGGAGTGGTAGTACCTGTTAGGGTCCCATCTATGGGTTAAATAGAAAAATGTATTTATAAAAAAATGTATTATCCATTGAGAATTGATTTATTTCAAAACTTTATCGGCATTAAATGACCCACTGAGGTTGATATGCCGTAAAACAAACCAAACCAAACGTATATAAACAAATGTGTGTGTTTACAAATGTGTTACAATTGAAAATGTAGATGCAAAAGTATGGTTGGGTTGCAAGATAATGCTTGCGTGACTTATCTGTCCAGGTAGGAATATCTTGCTAGCTTCGTTTGTTTGACGATACGCGTCGACGGCCCTTCCGAGCTGTTTCAAAGTCCCATCCATCCTCAACGTCTATGCTGTGGAAAAAACACACGTCGTCCTTCGACGGGAGTCATGGTGAAAGAGACTGATAGAAGGTATCAACCCTCAAAATTTGGCGGCCAAACTGAGCCTCGTAATGTGTGCTCTGATTGGTCGCTGACAAAGGCCCCTAGCCAATCGCATGAGGTTTCTCATCAGGTTATGGCTAAGAGACCCATGGACTCTGTGTCCGGCTTTGGACAAAGGGAGATTACTGTGTAGTTAATAATGTAGGAATTTGGGGATTGAAAATAAATCAGTATTCGGATTTCTAGAGAAAGAGAGAGAAAAGAAATAAGAACAAAGAGAGGTTAAAGTTTGGAACTCAATTGACCGACCAATGATCTTGGAACTAAAGTTAAAAAATAAAACCAGAAGTTTAGTTGAGGAGAGGAAGTGACCCTCCCACCCCAGGTACGACAAACGGAAGAAGAGGATATCGGTTTTTTTTCATCCAAGCTTTGTGGGAGGCAGACGGGGGCTTTCCCAATTCCCCCATATGGGTTTCGCATAGTAGTACCGAACATGATTTACGATAGAATAATTTGACCTTACCCTCTTTCTCTCTCTCATTCTCTCTGAAAAATAACCCACAAGCCTAGAAAGAAATATACAGCCCCCTTGTGACTATATAACTTGCGTATGTTGTTCCTGAACTAACGACGACTATTACTAATCGACTACTACTACAACTCGAGTGTTGTCCTATGCAACATGAAGCTGGTTTGTTAGTTGTTGATGATCAGTCGACTGATCGAAGGTGGGCCTCTCCGATCACCCGTCTAACCTAAGAGAGGGCAAAAGTGGAATGTTTCATGACGTAGACCGCTCAGCCACCAGGACTCCGTACTAAAGTACCACTAGTCACCAACCACGGCCAACATGTGGCCCCATTGGGAGGATTTTACCTCGCTGCAGTGGTGTAGTCGGCGTATTCTACAGCCTCAGCCAACAGGGTGGTCCAGAACTGGAGCCTTACCATCGGATGTAATTTACTTACATGACCAGTGATGCTGATAGCTTTTTGGTTTAGTGCGTCCTGGGACGCAAATATTTGCTTTGAATGAGTCCTCCAGAATATAACGGATCCCAACTAAAGCCGTCTGACGCCTACATTGTAAAATATCCTTTGTAATTCGTTTCTAAGAAGCTATTGGAATGTATTCACAGCTAGCTTGAAATGGCAGGGGAAGAAAAAAGAAAAACACTGTGACGCATGGATACGATTTTACTGGGTCCTTTTATAATTTTTGTGCGTCAGGAACGCAGGGCACGTACCTATCTGCATCTCTGCTAGTTATTGATCCCAACAAAAGCCGTCTAACTCCTACCTTGTAAACTATCCTTTGTAATTCGTTTCTAAGAAACTATTGAAATGTATTCACAGCTAGCTTGAAATGGCGGGGGAAGAAAAAAGAAAAAACACTGTGACGCATGGATACAATTTTACTGCGTACTTTTTTTAGATTTTTGTGCGTCAGGGACGCAGCGCGCGTACCTATCAGCATCCCCGCTAGGTGACTAAGTACATTTGAACGAATGCTTTTATCCACCGGGGCATGTGGCTGAGATGCCGTGAAGAGAAATCTAAAGAACGAGAGAAACGAGCAAATTAGGTTGAAGAACTAAATCCAGCAACAGAGTTAGAATCAGATGTGGCCCTGTTTGGTTAAATCAGAACAGATAGGGAAAATTCGACCGTGTGCAAAGTGCTTTGAGTAGCGGTTTTTTTTTTTTTTTTTTTTTTTTTTAGTTTGATGACGAGTGACAACTTAACAGTAACTCTCTTTTCGCACCCTTGCACCCTCCTTTCTTTTCAGCCTAGAGAGTGAATGCTCATTAGAAAGTCGTATCGAATAGATTCACTTTATGCTAACCCGTAGTAGTTAAGTGACCACACATGTCTCTGGCGAACGAAAAAACAACAAAAACCCCCCAAAAACGGGACGGTCAGCCGTAAGAATATCACAGACGAAAGGTCATCACCCACCCCTGTCCCCCTTTTAAACAGACATCTGTAAGTAATAGAAATAGATCATGAAAGGCAAGCAATAGTATTTTCAGGGATATATATATATATATATATATATATATATATATATATATATATGTATAAGTAAAAGTAAAGTCGTCGGGGCGGCCTAATGTCAGTATCAGCCAATCAGTGAGGGAGTCTATCCCCTTTTTACAAGCGCTATACCAAGGAGATTACCTTAGCGTCTGAGGTGGAGCGCCACATTTACCATCAGCTCCTTACTTTACCGCACAGATTCCTGTGCTACTCATACGCTGAGTCGGCGAGGACCGGTATCGAACTAGGAACCTTGTGGTTTCTAGCCGAACGCTCTACCGACTGAGCTAACCCGGCCCCTATATATATATAATAGTATTTGGTAATTAATATACTAATTAATTAATATAATTATAATACGCAACATTGGTAATCTCAGAATTAGATAAAGTTTATTAATAGCTAAATTAGGTCCTAGTATAAACAATAGGTTAGAATTAAACACAGAATATATAATTAATTAAAATACACATTCCATATATACACATATATATACATAAAACAAATAAATAAAAATAGATAAATAGATAAGTATATAAATAGATGAAAAGAATAAAATGGAAATTGATTAAACAGCGGCTATCACGACCCTTCCGCGAGGCGTTATGAAAAAAAAACCCACGAGACGCGTGGTTATGACCTACAAAAAAAAAAAAAAAAAAAAAAAAAAACGACACAAAAACGCGTCCATTTCTGAAAAACGTCTCTGATGATAAAGTTACTTTGAAATCGATAAGACTAAACATCTTTTTATCTTTATTTTATACGCATTGTAATTGCTTTCCTATCATTAATAAATAAATAATATATATGATGGGTAGTGGATTTTCTTCCCTCTAAATGGGGAGTGTTATATGGCGATGCAGGTGTTTGGTCAGAATGTTGGATGATAAGGGATGGGTCATTTTAATGTATATTCAAAGTTATCAGATCTAAGTTTCCATTTCAATTTTTTTATATTTTTAACTCCTTTAATATTTTTTTTTTTTTTTACTCCTTTAATAAATTTGATGATTTTACTTTACTTATGATACAAACTCTCTGATATTAAATTTTCAATTCCCATCCCCTCAGGCAATATTTATTTTACGTCGCCCAGAGGGTGTTCTTTTATTTTGCTAGTATATATAATGCAAATTACCAGGTTAGTTGATGTTAGTCTGACTGGCATTATACTATTGTGTGTGTGTGCGTATCTGTGTGTGCTCTGTATGTGTATCTGTGTGTGCTGTGTGTGTGCTGTGTGTATGTGTGTATCTGTGTGTGTTGTGTGTGTGCTGTGTGTATCTGTGTATACTGTGTGTGTGTGTATCTGTGTGTGCTCTGTGTGTGTGTGTGTATCTGTGTGTGTACTGTGTGTGTATGTGTATCTGTGTGTGGTCTGTGTGTGTGCGTGTATTTTGTGTGTGCTCTGTGTGCTCTGTGTGCTCTGTGTGTGTGTGTGTGTGTGTGTGTGTGAATGAATGAGTGAAGGATTGAATGAGCGAGAGAGATAGTGATAGAAATCGAATATCTTTGCGAAAAAAATGTTAAAAATATACAGAATTGAAGTCATACCTAATTTTTGAAAATTAATTGGTTAATAATTAATGAATTTAGGCGGGCATATATGTTCAAATGTAAGGCTAAACGAATCGAGAAAATGTCAATCCCTGAATGTACATTTCGACCTATTAGGTCTCATCAGCAAGGTTATAGACACGGGAGACTGCTCCGTGTGGGACTCGAAAATTGTCGGCTTAAAGCCATATAAAATAAACACATTTGTTTGTTTACTTAACCACATACTGTCGTGTAGCAAGTCAATAAAAAGTGGAATATAAATAAGTTTCAAAACGAACGAAGAATGTGGGAATGTC
>CM042151.1:117748834-117756334 GCA_023376005.1 Doryteuthis pealeii | reverse complement strand
AGAGAGAGAGAGAGAGAGAGAGAGAGAGAGAGAAAAGATATGGAAGAGAGAGATGAGAGAAAAGAATCGAAGAGAGGTTGATAGAGAGAGAGAGAGAAAAGAAAAGGAAGAGAGAGAGAGAAGAAAAGGAAGAGAAGAGAGAAGAGAAGAGAGAGAGAGAGAGAAAAAGAAAAGGAAGAGAGAGAGACAAAAAAGAAACGGAACAGAGTGAAGAGAAAAGAAAAGAAGAGAGAGAGAGAGAGAAAAGAAAGGGAAGAAAAGAAGAGAGAGAGAGAAAAGAAAAGGAAGAGTGAGAGAGAGAAAAGGAAGAGGCGAAAAAAGAAGGAAGAGAGAGAGAGAGAAAAAGAAAGAGGAAAGAAAGAGAGAGAGAAAG
Organism: Doryteuthis pealeii; assembly: GCA_023376005.1. Lineage (NCBI taxonomy): Eukaryota > Metazoa > Mollusca > Cephalopoda > Myopsida > Loliginidae > Doryteuthis > Doryteuthis pealeii. The sequence continues at coordinate 117,755,961 of CM042151.1, read as the reverse complement.
AAAAAAAGGAAAGAGAGAGAGAGAGAGAGAGAGAGAGACGAGAAGAGAGAGAGAGAGAGAGAAAAGAAAATCGAAGAGAGAGAGAGAAAGAAAGAAAAGAAGAGTGAAGAGAGAGAAAAAAAGGAAAGAGAGAGAGAAAGAAAAGTAGAGAGAGAGAGAAGAGAGAGAGAGAGAGAAGAAGAAAGAAAGAAAATGAAGAGAGAGAGAAGAGAGAAAGAAAATCGAAGAGATAGAGAGAGAAAAGAGAGAGAGAGAGAAAAGAAAAGAAAAGTGAGAGAAGAGAAAGAAAAAAGAAAAGGAAAATGAGAGAAGAAAGAAAAGAAACGGAAGAAAGAAGGGAGAGAGAGAGAGAGAGAGAGAAGAGAGAGAGAGAAAAGAAAAGAAAAGAAAAGAAAAAGAAAAGGAAGAAAACATGAATAAAAGAAAAAGAAAAAAAAAACATAGTTAATTGTCCGGCCCGGTGTGCCGTGGCTTAGAAATACACTGACTATTATCCCCCTTCCGTAGAGGTAATACCCACTCCCACGCACACACACAAAAAAGGAACGTTCTGGGATTAAAAACTAACCGCATCGTGTTGTGAATATTCAAGATTTGACCTGTGAGGATGTGTGGAGTACCCCTTCATTTCCATTATCCCACATTCACTCTGACTCGATTTACGGTCCCATCTATGGATCAAATAATCATATTTAAAGATATATCGTATATTGATAAAAACAACAAAAAACCCAAATTACTATCTATCTATTAATAATGGAATCGCTTCCGGTTTTTGTCTGTTAACAAAAACTACGCCACTGCTTACGCCACATTACCCAAAATCTCATAACATAGAATAAATACACTCAAAATTTGAACATGCAACATTAGACAGTCCTCATTTTTTTAAAACAAGTTTTGTAAAATCATGACTGGTATTATATATCTATATATAGTTTGTTTATTTTAATACATATTTAAAGTTTACATTTCAAATTGCTTTATTTTTTAATCCTTTAATGAATTTGATGATTTTACTTACTTAGAGGTACAAACTCGCAGACATTGAATTTTTACTCCCACCCCCCAGGCAATATGTTTCAAAAATCTTATTTTACATCGCCCGGAAGCCGTTTTTTTTATTTTGCTAGTACATTAAATGTTGAAAAATAATTTTTTTAAACCAAGTTTAATTGAAATTATACATTCAATACTAACACAAACAACTGAGACTAATGTGTCTACCGTTGGATTCAATAATTAATTTCAATGGTTAATTAAAATAGTAATTTGTTGTTTTTTTTTTTATAATTTGGTTTTTTGTTGTGTTTTTTTTAAAGCAATACGTAATTAAAAACAACCTTAATCCCCAAACCCCTAAACCTAACCCAATTCGCAAGAGAGTTCATTCATACACTGTAGTTAAACTGTCATGGATCACTACCAAATAAGTTTCCGTTTTAATTTGATGACGATTTGCAAGTTTAACCTTCAAGCAAACTATATCAGGGTGATAATTCTCAGTGGGCGCTTAAATGAAGTGGTCTTGCACCAGACTTACCTAAGTAAATAAATATGCTTCAGACTCATATATGCAAAATACTTTTTTTTTTCTTTTCTTTTTTTTTCTCTTCTTTTCTCTCTTCTTCTTCTTCTTCTTCTTCTTCTTCTCTTCTTCTTCTTCTTTCGCTCTTCTTCTTCTCTTCTTCTTCTCTTCTTCTTCTCTTCTTTGCTCTTCTCCTTCTTCTTCTTCTTCTTCTTCTTCTTCTTCTCTTCTTCTTTCGCTCTTCTTCTTCTTCTTCTTCTTCTTCTTCTTCTTCTTCTTCTTCTTTCGCTCTTCTTCTTCTTCTTCTTCTTCCTTCTTCTTCTTCTTACACTCTTGTCTTCTTCTTCTTCTTCTTCTTTTCTTTCTTCTTTCTTCTTCGCTTTCTTCTTCTTCTTCTTCTTCTTCTTCTTCTTACACTCTTGTCATTCTTCTTCTTCTTCTTCTTCTTCTTCTTCTTTCGCTCTTCTTCTTCTTCTTCTTCTCTTCTTCTTCTTCTTCTCTTCTTCTTCTTCTTTCGCTCTTCTTCTTCTTCTTTCGCTCTTCTTCTCTTCTTCTCTTCTTCTTCTTCTTCTTCGCTCTTCTTCTTCTTCTTCTTCTTCTTCTTCTTACACTCTGTCATTCTTCTTCTTCTTCTTCTTCTTCTTCTTCTTCCTTCTTCCCTTCTTCTTCTTCTCTTCTCTTCTCTCTTCTTCTTCTTACACTCTTGTCATTCTTCTTCTTCTTCTTCTTCTCTCTCTTCTTTCGCTCTTCTTCTTCTTCTTCTCTTCTTCTTCTTCTTCTTCTTCTTCTTCGCTCTTCTTCTTCTTCTTCGCTCTTCTTCTTCTTTCTTCTTCTTCTCGCTCTCTTCTTTCGCTCTTCTTCTCTTCTTCTTCTTCTTCTTCTTCTTCTTCTTCTTCTTTCCGCTCTTCTTCTCTTCTTCTTCTTCTTCTTTCTTCTTCTTCTTCTTCTTCTTCTTTCACTCTCTCTTCTTCTTCTCTCTTCTTCTTCTTCTTCTTCTTCTTCTTCTTCTTCTTCTTCTTCTTCTTCCGGAAGCAGACTACAGCCCGTTGGCAACTATCAAACAACAATAAACAATAGCCAAAATTCCGACCCCCCTCCCAATGCCACACGAAAAAAAAAAAAAAAAAAAGATTTAAAAAAAATCAAAAAAATCAATCATCAAAATAAACGTCCTTTTTTTTTAATAACAGACCAGCGAAGCTATCCGGTAGTCTTATTTACATGGCATTGTTTCGGGTGACACCGGCCCGGTCTAAGTGCTCTTTAAATGGTTCCCTGCACCCGGTTTGGCCAATAACAAGTATTAGAGGCGAAGTCCCAGGGTGTAATGTTCTAGTGCACCCAGTCAGGATGGTGGACATTTAAATACCCAGCCGGCGGGAGACGACGACGACGACGACGACGACGACTTCTTTCCGTGTCTCTGCTTTAACGCCTTTTGCTAATTCAACGAATATTTACGTCGGTCTATTCACACAACTGACAATGTTCTTCTTCCTCTTCTTCTTCTTCTTCTTCTTCTTCTCTTCTTCTCTTCTTCTTCTTGTCTGATGTCCTTTTTTTTAGATATCTTTACTTCTTATTCCTATTGACTTACTTTCAATAAATAACCCTTCTTCTCTCTTCTTTCTTTCTTCTTTTCTTTCTTTTTTCTTCTTTTTCTTCTTTCTTTTTCCTTTCTTTCTTCATTTTATTATACACCTCTATTTTTTCTTTCTTTCTTTCTTCTTCTTTCTTTCTTTCTTTCTTTTTCTTTTTTCATTTCTTTCTTTACATTTTATTATACAGCTCTATTTTTCTTTCTTTTCTTTTCTTCCTTCTTTCTTTCTTTTCTTTCCTTCTTCTTTCTTCTCATTTTTCTTTTCTTTTCTTTCCTTCTTTCTTTCTTTCTTTTATTATACACCTCTATTTCTTCTTTCTTTCTTTCTTTCTTTTCTTTCTTTTCTTTTCTTTCTTTCTTTTCATTTTACAATATACCTCTATTCTTTATTTCTTTTTTTCATTTCCTTCTTTTCATTTTATTATACACCTTTATTTCTCTTTCTTTCTTTATTTATTTTTTTCTTTCCTTCTCTTCTTCTTCTTTTTCTTTCTTTCTTTCTTCTTTCTTTCTTTTCTTTTCTTTTCTTTCTTCCTTTTACTTCACTTCATTTTACTGTACTCCCCTTTCTTTCTTTTTTCTTTCTTTCTTTTTCTTTCTTTCTTTCTTTTTTTCATTTCTTTCTTTTCATTATATACACCTCTATTTTTCTTTCTTTCTTTCTTCTTTCTTTCTTTCTTTTCTTTTCTTTTCTTTCTTCCTTTTACTTCACTTCATTTTACTGTACTCCCTTCTTTCTTTTTTCTTTCTTTCTTTTTTCTTTCTTTCTTCTTTTTTCATTTCTTTCTTTTCATTTTATTATACACCTCTATTTTCTTTCTTCTTTCTTTCTTCTTTTCTTTTCTTTCTTTTTCTTTCTTTCGTTCTTTTCATTTTATTATACAGCTTTATTTTTTCTTTCTTTCTTTTTTCTTCTCTTTTTCTTTCCTTCTTTCTTTCTTTTCATTTTATTATACAGCTTTATTTTTTCTTTCTTTCTTCTTCTTTCTTTTTCTCCTTCCTTCCTTCTTTCTTTCTTTCTTTCATTCTTCTCTTCATTTTACTGTACTCCCCCTTTCTTTCTTTCTTTCTTTCTTTTTCTTTCTTTTTTCCTTTCTTCTTTTCATTATTATACACCTCTATTTTTTCTTTCTTTTCTTTCTTTTTTCTTTCCTTCTTTCTTTTCTTTTTTCTTTCTTTCTTTCTTTCTTTCTCTTTCTTTTCTTTTCTTTTCTTTCTTCCTTTTACTTCACTTCATTTTACTGTACTCCCCTTTCTTTCTTTTTTCTTTCTTTCTTTCTTTTTTTCATTTCTTTCTTTTCATTTTATTATACACCTCTATTTTTTCTTTCTTTCTTTCTTTCTTTTTTTCTTTTCTTTCTTTCTTTCGTTCTTTTCATTTTATTATACAGCTTATTTTTCTTCTTTCTTTTTTCTTTCTTTCTTTTCTTTCCTTCTTCTTTCTTTTCATTTTATTATACAGCTTTTTTTTCTTCTTTCTTTCTTCTTCTTTCTTTCTTTTTCTCCTTCCTTCCTTTCTTTCTTTCTTTCTTTCATTCTTCTCTTCATTTACTGTACTCCCCTCTTTCTTTTTTCTTTCTTTTTCTTTCTTTTTTCCTTTCTTCTTTCATTTTATTATACACCTCTATTTTTCTTTCTTTCTTTTCTTTCTTTCTTTCCTTCTTTCTTTTTCTTTCTTTCTTTCTTCTTTCTTTCTTTCTTTCTTCTTTTCTTTCTTTCTCCTTTACTTCACTTCATTTTACTGTACTCCCCTTTCTTTCTTTTTCTTCTTTCTTTCTTTTTTTCATTTCTTCTTTTCATTTTATTATACACCTCTATTTTTTCTTTCTTTCTTTCTCTTTCTTTTCTTTTCTTTCTTTTCTTCGTTCTTTTCATTTTATTATACAGCTTTATTTTTCTTTCTTTCTTTTTCTTTCTTTTTTTCTTTCCTTCTTTCTTTCTTTTCATTTATTATACAGCTTTATTTTCTTTCTTTCTTTTTCTTTCTCTTTTTTCTCCTTCCTTCCTTTTTTTCTTTCTTTCTTCTTCTCTCTTCATTTTACTGTACTCCCCCTTTCTTTCTTTCTTTCTTTTTTTTTTCTTTTTTTTTCCTTTCTTCTTTTCATTTTATTATACACCTCTATTTTTTCTTTCTTTCTTTTCTTTCTTTTTCTTTCCTCTTTCTTTTTTCTTTCTTTCTTTCTTTCTTCTTCTTTCTTTCTTTCTTTTCTTCTTTTCTTTTCTTTCTTTCCTTTTACTTCACTTCATTTACTGTACTCCCCTTCTTTCTTTTTTCTTTCTTTCTTTTTTCTTTCTTTCTTTCTTTTTCTTTTTTTCTTTCTTTTTTCTTTTTTTCATTTCTTTCTTTTCATTTTATTCTACACCTCTATTTTTTCTTTCTTTCTTTTTTCTTTCCTTCTTTCATTCTTCACTTCATTTTACTGTACTCCCCCTTTCTTTCTTTCTTTCTTTCTTTCTTTCTTTTCTTTATTTCTTCACTTTATTTTACTATACTCCTTCCATTCTTTCTTCATTCCTGCCTTCTTTCTTTCTTTCTTTTCTTCATTTTACCTTACACCTCTCATTCTTTCTTTCTTTCTTTCTTTCTTATTATTTATCCGTCGAGTCACCAGCAAATCTATCCCTGGAAAAGTAACGAACTACTCTTGCATATACTACCAAATATTCAATATCTGTGACTACTATATCTTCTAAAAGGAAATGAGAAGACTAACGAACTCACTGTCAAACAACGATCCATGATTATATAGATGCTTCTGTTTAGGAAGGAGTGAATGCTTCTAATAGGCAATTTCATAGTTAAAAACTGTTCATGATGATATTGATGCTTCTATTTAGGAAGGAGTGAAAGATTCTAATTAGCATTACATAAAATACCGGTCCATGATGATATTGATGCTTCTATTTAGGAAGGAGTGAAGATTCTAATTAGCATTACTTCCATGATGATATATGCTTCTATTTAGGAAGGAGTGAAAGATTCTAATTAGCATTACTACCGGTCCATGATGATATTGATGCTTCTATTTAGGAAGGAGTGAAAGATCTAATTAGCATTACATATTTACCGGTCCATGATGATATGATGCTTCTATTTAGGAAGGAGTGAAAGATTCTAATTAGCATTACATATTAAATTACCGGTCCATGATGATATTGATGCTTCTATTTAGGAAGGAGTGAAAGATTCTAATTAGCATTACATATTTAATACCGGTCCATGATGATATTGATGCTTCTATTTAGGAAGGAGTGAAAGATTCTAATTAGCATTACATATTTAAATTACCGGTCCATGATGATATTGATGCTTCTATTTAGGAAGGAGTGAAAGATTCTAATTAGCATTACATTTAATTACCGGTCCATGATGATATTGATGCTTCTATTAGGAAGGAGTGAAAGATTCTAATTGCATTACATATTTAAATTACCGGTCCATGATGATATTGATGCTTCTATTTAGGAAGGAGTGAAAGATTCTAATTAGCATTACATATTTAAATTACCGTCCATGATGATATTGATGCTTCTATTTAGGAAGGAGTGAAAGATTCTAATTAGCATTACATATTTAAATTACCGGTCCATGATGATATTGATGCTTCTATTTAGGAAGGAGTGAAAGATTCTAATTAGCATTACATATTAAATTACCGGTCCATGATGATATTGATGCTTCTATTTAGGAAGGAGTGAAAGATTCTAATTAGCATTACATATTTAAAATTACCGGTCCATGATGATATTGATGCTTCTATTTAGGAAGGAGTGAAAGATTCTAATTAGCATTACATATTTAAATTACCGGTCCATGATGATATTGATGCTTCTATTTAGGAAGGAGTGAAAGATTCTAATTAGCATTACATATTTAAATTACCGGTCCATGATGATATTGATGCTTCTATTTAGGAAGGAGTGAAAGATTCTAATTAGCATTACATATTTAAATTACCGGTCCATGATGATATTGATGCTTCTATTTAGGAAGGAGTG
>CM042151.1:117736334-117743834 GCA_023376005.1 Doryteuthis pealeii | reverse complement strand
CACTTACCAAAGGATTCTATATCACAGGACTTATTCACTTACCAAAGGATTCTATATCACAGGACTTATTCACTTACCAAAGGATTCTATATCACAGGACTTATTCACTTACCAAAGGATTCTATATCACAGGACTTATTCACTTACCAAAGGATTCTATATCACAGACTTATTCACTTACCAAAGGATTCTATATCACAGGACTTATTCACTTACCAAAGGATTCTATATCACAGGACTTATTCACTTACCAAAGGATTCTATATCACAGGACGTATTCACTTACCAAAGGATTCTATATCACAGGACTTATTCACTTACCAAAGGATTCTATATCACAGGACTTATTCACTTACCAAAGGATTCTATATCACAGGACTTATTCATTTACCAAAGGATTCTCTAACTCAGGACTTACTTATTTACTTTAAGTTCTTTACAACTGGTCAAGTATGGCGGCCAGATACTTAACAATACCTATGGTCCAAACTAACTAATGTGTAAAAAAACCCCCCAAAAACAAAAAAAAGCCGGAGAAAACACTACTGAGAAATAGTGAGGGAATGTGTGTTTGTTTATAATTAGTTTCTTCTATTGTGAACTATTTTAAGGAACCCAGTGAGAATCAATCTCAGTAAATAAATGGGCCGGGTTTAGCTCAGTCGGTAGAGCGTTCGGCTAGAAACCACAAGGTTCCTGGTTCGATGCCGGCCCTCGCCAACTCAGCGTATGAGTAGCACAGGGATCTTTGCGGTAAAATGAGGAGCTGATGGTAGGTGTGGCGCTCCACCCCAGACGCTAAAATAACCTCCTTGGTCTAGCGCTAGTGAAAAGGGGATAGACACCCTCGCTGTCTGCCTGATACCGACATTAGGCCGCCTCGACGACTTATATATAGTGAGCTTGTAAAGGACACAGTCAATGTATTCTAAGACACATGGTTTTTTTTTAATAGAAAGGTGTGCATCGCTGCCCTAAGATCAACGTAAGGTTACACCTATTTTGAGGAGCTGGTGGTAGGTGTGGCGCTCCACCTCAGACGCTAAAATAACCTCCTTGGTTTAGCACTGGGGAAAAAAGGGGAGATAGACTCCCTCGCTGTCTGCCTGATACCGACATTAGACCGCCGCGACGACTTTACTTTACGACTTATTGTGAACTTGTTTTCGTCGAAAGTTTATTACATTTTCGTGTGAACATGTCCTTGAATATTGCGTAGATTTTGTGTTTCAAAACATAAAATATTTGAATTCTTATTTTTAGTGGATACAAACCGGATGAATAGTTTTAAAAAAATGTTAAATTTAGTTTTAATTTAATTGCCTCAAAAAAAGAAAAAGAAAAAAGCCAAAACGTATTATACACAAAAAAAGTTGTCACATTTTCGTGTGAAAATGCCCATGCCTCTGTCCAAAATACTGCGTAAATTCTGTATTTCAAAACATTATCTCATTACAATAGACATTGTGTGTTTGTCTGTCTGTAGCCCAAAAAATACCCGCCCTGTCTGTTGGGGCGTTAGAATGCACCGACTGCACCTCTGCAGAGGGGTAAGACTCCCCCAATGGGGCCACCTGTTGGCCGTGGGTGGCGACCCGTGATGCTTAAGGATAGAGCCCAGGTGGATGAGCAGTTCATGACTTGCAATACTCCACTTTGGCCCTATCTTGGGCTAGACGGGCGGTCGGAGAGGCCCCCTCCGATCAATCGGCTGGTCACGTCAAGCCCTAGCACCTATATGATTTTCCCAACCCTATTGCCCTTATGGCAAGCCCTAACCTCTTTTTATCATATGGGTGCTAGAAGGCGGTGGCTGCGGGTCTACTTGTCCTGTGAATGACGTTAAACTCTATCTGATGGTGAGGTTCCAGTTCTGGAGGTTTGGGGAATGTGGAGCACCCCTTCATCACCATTGCTCCCTGGTCCACTCTGACCCGGAGTGGTAGTACCTGTTAGGGTCCCATATATGGGTTAAATAGAAAAATGTATTTATAAAAAAAATTGTATTATTCATTATGAATTGATTTATTTCAAAACTTTATCGGCATTAAATGACCCACTGAGGTTGATATGCCGTAAAACAAAACAAAACAAAACAAAACCAAACCAAAAAATACTACTCAAGTCACAATTACTTTAGTTATTAACGTCACATTCTCCATGATTTTATTTTTTATTTAAACCTCAATTATCGTCAAAAAATCGTCAATACATAGAATAAAGAACAACCCTCTTTGAATTTATTTGAAATTAACTGTGAGAAACTTGATTTTTATTAGAAAGAAAACATTCATTTGAATTTTGGCAGGAAAACTATTTTTTAATGTCTGCTATTAAAAAATATAAGATTTCAAAGATCTGTTTACATTTTTTTACGAAAGAGTGTGGCAAAAAATCCTTTATACATACTTTTTGGATGCGAATAAAATCGAGATAAAAAAAACATTTTGAATATTTTTTTACACTTAAATTAAAATATTCATTCAATTTTAATAAAATTTTGTAGAATTATGTATGAGTGTATTCTTAAAAAAGACAAAAAAAAAACACATTGTTGTCTGTCGTAAAACAAAACAAACTTTCACCCCTAAGGCAATATCTTTCAAAAATTAATTTTCACACGGTCCTGAGGGTGCTTTTTTTTTGGGGGGGGGGTTCATTATTAATTCTGTTGACCATATCAACATGCTAATACCATGAATTTCATTACCTGAATTTTGGCGACGATTTTGAATGATGGTCGAATTAGTCCTCTCAATCATCTTGAATTCAGATCAAATACCGATATTTGATATTAGGGTAATTTATGAGGAAGTGCGTCCCAGTTTCCTGCCTCAAAAATTGCTACCCGGTGACGATCAAAATAACAACCCCAGCTCGTCGAAATTCTTGTTTATTTATCGTAATTTGTCGTAATTCTTGTTTAGATATGAAGATGGATATATAGTTTGGAATAGACTGAGATAGATAGATAAACAAACAAAATAATATAGATAGATATGAACAAATGGAGATAGATATTTTCGACAAGTAAATGCATCTTTTTTGTCGTAATTCTTGTTTATTTAAACTAAAAACAAGACATTAAACAAACACGAATAAAAAAAATCTTAGTATTTAAAGTAATATAGATAAATATGAACAAATTCAGATAGATAGATAGATAGATATGAAGATGGATAGTTTTAAGTAGACTGAGCTGAGTCGTTATTTTAATAGTCACCGGGTAGCAATTTTTGAGGCAGGAGACCGGGACGCACTTTCTCATAAATTACATTGTCAGAGTCTTAGAGTTTGAAAGACACCAAAGAACCGTCGTCAATAGAACGCATTTATTTTAATTCAAAATTAATGAATGAAAAGGAATTTTACAACGACATACGTTATCATTCTTCCTCAAAAGTGTGCTGAATCCGCTCGTATAAAAAGTAGTCATCCTATCTTTTGGTTTGGTTTGGTTTGTTTTGTTTTACGGCATATCAACCCCAGTGGGTCATTTAATGCCGATAAAGTTTTGAAATAAATCAATTCTTAATGGATAATACAATTTTTTTATAAATACATTTTTCTATTTAACCCATAGATGGGACTCATCCTATCTTGTCTAGTTTGCTGTTACACAAGGCTCCAATTTGGGATTAGCAAAATTTAATACACTGTTGACCAAGATACCCCCCCCCACACACACACTTTACTGGTCTTTTTTGTCACATTTTATATTATGAAAAATATCTTTATTTGTCCATTTATTCCCCACGGACATTTTTTAATCAAACACTATATAGGAAAAATATCCGATAGATAGGTAGCGAAATTGAAAGGCAGAACTGTGGACGAGCAGATTCCGAACCCCCACGAACAAAGCGCGTCCGGATACGTTTGGCCTGTGCGAGGGGGAGGAGTGTGGCGAGTGGCCACGGATATTTGAACTCGCTACCTCCTTGTCGCTGAAATGCTGTTGGCAGTAACCCGGATGTAAACAGTATTGACGCGTACTCAAAATGCTGGTGAATATTGAAGTTCTAAACGGGCAATGCCAGACCAGAGTAAGAAGCCCGGATGTACATATTAACTGTGTATTTAAGAGCCTGTCCCCCCCCCAGACCGAGGGAGAACGATAGTAGGAGTTTTGCTGTTAAGAAGAGAGCCGTGCTTTTGTGAGAGATTGTTGCAGACTGAGGACTTTGTCAGTTGGGAGAACATATACGTCGGACTTGACTGTTTACTCTCATCATTTTATTTTGTTTGTTAGAAGATTTTTACGGTAACTATTCACACAACAAATTTATCGAATATTTTTCGATAATAATACACAATAATAGTGAGCAAGTGATATCTGATATCAAATATCATACATAAAAACTTTGGTTAAATCAAACTTAACGCACCTAAATTCCACCACCGTATGTTACCCCGCTGAAAGAAAAAAATCTAAAAAAATCAAGGAATTAACCGAATTTAATGAAATTTTCAGTGTTGATATATTAATGAATAAAAGATATAATGCACCAGTTATTTTACTTAAAAGCATTTAAATTTTTTCAGGTCAATTAACTTTGAACCACGTATCGTTGAAGTGTAACACAGATTCTCAAAGATACGTGGTTCGAAGTTAACTGACCGGAAAAAATGTAAAAGTTTTCAAATAAAATAACTGGTGCATTATATCTTTTATTCATTAATATATCAACACTAAAAATTTCATTAAATTCGGTTAATTCCCTGATTTTTGGTATTTTTTTCCTTTCGGCTGGGTAACATACGATGGTGGAATTTAGGTCCGTTAAGTTCGATTTAACCAAAGTTTTTATAATAATTATTAAAAATTTACTTTAGGTTCCGTTTCCTTTCTATTGACAATTATTTCATGTTTTTTTTTGTTGTCCCAGATTTTTGTTTTTGTTGTTGTTGCTATTTCTACCCCCTTAAAAACGCACGCATAGGCTGGTTGCATGCCGGCAGGATCGGCCCCATCGAGTCACACGATATTATTATGAACAGAAGACTTGAAGCATGAGAGGGTTTTAAGAACATACTTATGTTTTTTTTCTCTTCTTTTCTTTGGAAGACAGCCATATTTAGTGTCTATGAGGATTTAGCCATTTAGATATTCTCTCGATTACAATTTGATAAGAACTAGTATTTCAATGCCATGTACTCTCGTTGGGTATGTACTAGGGACTGGCAAAATGAGCCTAAAATGCGTTTTTGACAAAATGTCTTTAGCCCCCCCCTACAGAAAATAATTTACCAAAAATCAGGGAATTATCGGATTTTAATGAAATTTTCAGTGTTCATTTATCAATGAATGATCTTTATAAAGCATTATTTATTTTATTTCAAAACTTTCTCATTTTTTCAGGTCGCTTAATTTTGACCCCCCCCTTATGTTGGGGGCGTAAAATGTTTTTCAAGTTGGTCATATATTGTACTAATTACAGTATAAATAATGAGATAAAAGACCGAAGTTATGAATAGAAACAAAAAAAGTTTTTTACGGTTCCGCTTCTATGAGAAAATAAGTACCGAAAATCGAAAATTAGAATGTAAAAAAATAATAAATAATTAATTTTTTGGAGATTTCTTTTTTACTCATTTCGATAATTATTTAATTGTCTATTATTTTATAAAGAAAAATTATACATCGATGTTTTTTCTGCTTAAAAAGGGGAGGGGGTACATTTTCAATCGAGTTTTTCTTCAAAACGTATACTTTTTTCGAAAAAATAAGGTTTGCATTAAGTAGATATTTATTTTTAGAATCTAAAAATATAACATTTTAAACTTAAAATCCGAAAATTTTTATTTTAATTAAATTTTATATATTAATTTTTCATTGCAAAAATACTAAATTAAAGTTTTGAAATAAAATAAATGATGCATTATAAAATTCATTAATTGTTAAATCAATACTGAAAATTTCATTAAAATCGGATAATTACCTGATTTTTGGTAAATTTTTTTTTTCATCCCAAATGTTACGTTAAGATTGTAAACAAGAGCCTAAAATTATTGAAAAACAGCCAAAATGGCGGATCGCGTCGAAATTGACCAAAACAAATAGTTTTAAATCTTTTAAAAATAAACTGCATATGTAATTATATTTTCTTTTTTTCAATGATGGTTATTATGTTACTACTTATCGATTTAGACAAAGTTTAACCTTAAATAATAGATTTAATTATTCTTAATTCGCTTTTAAAACTCGTAGTATCCGATTTTTTTTCTAGTCCCTAGTATATACACAAGTTTTTTTTATATATATAAAGAGTGTAGAGTATCAGAGAGAGAGATATTGTTGGCATCTTTCCGTCTAAAGACGATGGCGTAGTGTCCATTAAAAAAAAAATCTGCAACTGCGTGAGTGGCTGAACAGACCAATTTTTGAATGGAATCTCTGGAGCAGTGACTGCAAACAAACAGTGATGCTTGCTGGAGTTGCTGTTGTCTCTCCTTCCTTCTGGCTCTCTTTTCTGTGGCGGCTTCTTTCCTCCCTTTTTCACTCCTTTTCCTTAGATACATATAACTTACTTGGTTGCTACTTTCTACTCCGGCCATTTGTCTACTTTCTTCCCTTTCTATTTTGCCGTGTCGCCATGTTGGATTCTACTTTGTCTAGTTTTCTCTTGTATTTTCGTTGTCCTCTCTGGTCGGTCTTCTAACATTGGACATGCTTCTAACATTGGCATGCTTAATTGATTAACAAAATGTATTGCTTTTCAAAGTTTTATTCGTCTTTTGTAGCTCAACGCGCGGAGCTGACAGCCGGGATGGAACACGTCTGTTCCATCCGGGGTCTGATTATCAACTGACTACCTAAGTCAAAATCACGGAACGTGCGAGATTTCAACAGTCCAGTAGTTTTTTTTTCTGTCCAGTGATATGAAAACACTGGCCCCTTAGAATTCTCCTACCGGGTGTTACCAATAGTCTATGCTGCCACATGGATTATGCAACACTGGATTCATTATGACGGGGCTGAAATAATGGTTGTCTGCCGTCAGATCTCGTGCGAATACGATGGTGCAACGAAAGATAATCCGAAACAAAATGTCCGCATATTTAGAAAAAAAAAGAGTTCTATCCTCAAAGAAGGAATCATCATCATCATCATCATCATGCAATTAGCACGGATATCCATGACAATCTCTCGCCAACCTTCCCTAGCATTCATTGTCCCCGGCAGGTTTTCTGTGCAGCAACCAGCATTCTCGCATAGTTGGTCAAGGTAGGTCCTTGCTGGGCGGCCCACATTAGCATGTCCATGTGTTTGCTTCCACAAGAGAACGTCGCTTATGAGCTCGTCCTTGCTACTCCAACAGTGTCCTGCATGCCTAGTCCGTCTCACTCGGATGGTTTGTGAGATGGGGGGGGGGGCAGGTGGCCGTACAGCTGCTTCCTTGTAGGGTGCTGTTTCCACGACTTGTTCAAGACTGCACACAGCATTCTTGTGCAGCTCCCATCTAGCTTATTCTCAAAGGCACTTCGTTAGGGATCCAA
>CM042151.1:117722848-117736324 GCA_023376005.1 Doryteuthis pealeii | reverse complement strand
TCCCAAGTGGTGAAGCCATACAGTAGTACTGAATAAGCACAGCCTGGAAGAATTGTCGCACTTCTTGCAGATACACCGGCACAGACTGAGTCGCTACTACATACCTTTGAGGGGTCACCAAAGAATATCGCGCCTCTATGTGAACTCTGATAAAACTGAGTTCATGAGTTTCAAAAAGAAAGGATACATTTTCACACTCGACGGTAAGCCTCTTAAGATAGTAGAAACAATTCACATACCTAGGTAGTAATATCTCATTCACAGAAAGCGATGTTTATACTCGAATAGGAAAGACATGGTCGGCCACAAACAAATTATCAGTCATATGAAATCCGATCTCACTGACAATTAAAGCGACAATTCTTCCAGGCGGTGGTTATATCAGTGCTGCTGTATGGTTGCACCACTTGGACCCTAACGAAGCGCCTTGAAAATAACCTAGAAGGAGCTGTATGAGAATGCTGCGTGCAGTCTTGAACAAGTCGTGGAAACAGCACCCAACAAGGAAGCAGTTGTATGGCCACCTTCCCCCATCTCACAGACCATCCGAATGAGACGTGCTAGACATCTATGTGTACGCTATCCGAACTTCCGAACTATATATATATATAATATATATATATATATATATATAATATATAAGGGTTTTGTAATTTGCTTGAAGCATTATGTTTATATTGGTTTGTTGGTTGGTTTTGAAGGCTATCACAATGCAAGTGTAAAGAAAAAAAGAAGGTAACTGTAGTGTTGTTTTTTAAGCTGTGATTTATTTTTAATTCTTAATAATTCTGATAAAAATCCCTTCTTCGGAAGATTACTAGAACTGAATTTGTTGCTAGTGGCTGTTCATTTGTACTGTCTCATGTCTTACAAATTCTGTGTTTGTGGGTGGGTGGGGTGCTCGTTTATGTGTGTATTTGCTTGTGTGTGTAGGTGTGTGTGCGCGCTTGTGTCGTATATATATATATATATATATATATATATATATATATATATATATAATTGACAGCTGCCTCTGGCCGGGTAAGAGGATTGGCGGAATTCATTTGGGTCTCAAACCCGGCCAGGGGTAGCTGTTAATGTACAACCACACTGATGAGAAGTGATACTTCGAAAACACGTGCCTGTGGATTACTTATTTATTATATATATACTCCCACTTTGGTCGAGTACTTTTAAATAGGGATTTAATTACAGATTCACCGTTCCGGCGTGTAGCTAACCTCGCTTTGTTTACAAATGTTTGAGGCCTCTAGTGAATTCAATTCCGCTTAGAAATGTAGCGATCAAATATCTCCTATATTTGACAGCCGCCGCTGGCCGCACGGGTAAGAGATTGGCGAACGAAAAGTTCATTCGGGTCTCAAACCGGCCAGGGGTAGCTGTATTTAATGTATAACCACACTGATGAGAAGTGATACTTCGAAACACTTGCCTGTGGATTACTTATATATATATATATATTATATATATATATATATATATAATAATATTATATATAAAGTAACATTGTGCAAGTATGACAGACAATATTAGACAGAAATAATGAAATTTGAATTATTTCCTCAACATCACTTCGCTAAGGTAAGACACATTTTATCTTCTCCATATTTTATATAATAATTATATTAATTCAGTGCTTCAATAGAGAAACCTATGGATGTAAGAGCACTTGAGAAAAGTCTTTTCCTTTATTCCATTCATTTCATTCAATTTTTTTATTTTTACATTAATCTTATCTATCTATCTGTCTAATCTATCTATCTATCTATATCAGATAGCATACAACATGATCCCCAATGATACTAACGCATTGTTAAAACCAGTGATTACAAAAAGTGTAAACATAGATGCACAACATTATATTACATTCCTAACCGCTAGGCATGTCATAACCCCAGACGGGTTGATATGCGGTTAAAATCAACCACCAACCAACCAATCGTTCCGCTCGTAACTCAATTCCCTCGTATATCCAAATTAGGTTTTTCCATACAAATAATAACTGCAATGACTTTAATAGTTTCAGCCTCACCAAAACACCCCTACCTTTTACCGTTTTTAAATAAGAAAAATAAGCACTGTATTTTATTAAAAACATAACAAATAGAATATAAGGAATTATATGCTATAATTATGTTTAACGTTATTTTTTATAGATAAATTTTTCTTTGTGTATAATTTGGAACTTAAATATTTTTAGTGAATTTATTAATCTAAGCATATCTGACCAGTAACAATAACACCCCAACTCATCAACTTAATGAAAGGTTCATATTTTAACTCATCCACGTGGTAACTTCAACTTTCAAAATATTGAAAAATAAATGAACAGATGATTTTTTGAACTTATGTGTCTCTGACAAAAACAAATTTTACAATGTGTGATACTATTTCTGAACAGCATCCTTTTATTTAAATAAACATAAAAATCTAAATAAACATAATTGCATTTCTCTTCTGATTAAGTAAAAACTATTTTAGTATAAAATTTACATCTTTTTTTTAAATCATCGTAAAAGTGTTGAAAAATAATCATAAACTTCTGATTAAAAAGTATTTATTTAAAAAAAAGATTTTTCTATTGAATTTTAATTTATTACGTGTACCAACCATCTACTTATTTAAATTATGTGAGTTCAATATCTCCATAAACTTCTGATCAAAATCATTTGCTTACAAAAATTTGGAAGCGGAAGTTTACTGGTGACGAGTAAAAATGTGAACCTTTCATTAAGTGATGATTTTGGGGTGCTTATTGATACTTGGTCCGCATATCTGAAGCTCGCTTGTGCTCGAATTTTAGCTCACAACCAATGCAAAAAAATAACCGAGTATGAATGTATGTGTATATATATGTGTGTGTATGTATGTATGATATGTATGATGTGTATATATATGTGTGTATATATGTGTGTATGTATGTATGTGTATATATATGGTGTATATTGTGTTGTATGTATGTATGTATTGTATGTTATATATATGTGTGTATATTTTGTATGTATGTATGTGTATATATATGTGTGTGTATGTGTATATATATATTGTGTGTGTATATATATGTGTGTGTGTATATGTGTATATTATAATGTATGTGCGTATATATATATGTATGTGTGTATATGATACATATATGTATGTATGTGTGTATATGTGTATATATCTATGTGTGTATGTATGTGTGTATGTATGTATGTGTGTATGTGTATGTAATTGGGAAAACTCGTAAGTTGGGTCACTCGTAGTCAAGGTACCAATATTAACCCTACTCCTCTGCACAAGCAGGATGTGACACAAGCCATTCTTTCAAATTGGAGCACATTGATATAAATTCAGATATTATCTTGTCCTAGACTGGTTACTATATAAAGGCTAAAGAGCCAAGTTTACCCTTAACTGTGGATTGAATAAGGGGTTTCGGGTCGAAGTTCCGTGAAGGCCCCCGATTACGATGAAAATATTCCAGAGTTCTACATGAAACATTTGAACAAGGCTTGAGAGCATATGTTACGTAGCGGTGTCGTCACGGTACCAAATAGATATATTGTTATATACTTCTTATGTCTTATTCTTCTCGTCTATTCTTCTGGCCGTCTTCTGATCGTCTAGTCTTCTGTCTTGGTCTTTCTTATCTGGGTTCCGTGTCTGGTTCTGTTGGGGACCATTTCTTATCAGAAGCCTTGTGCTATGTTAGCTTTTAGTAATAACAACAAGACTTCGATTTACTTTGATGTTACTTTATTCCGGATCCCAGACCAGACAAATGCGCGCGGAGAGTCACATCTTGCTAGCTTCTAACTCTGCAACTGACTAACTCTAACTCTGCAACTAACTAACTGCCTGAGTTGCCCACCTTAAACGAAAGGGGGCTTTCTATCGGGGTTCCGTTCTCACGATTCTATCCCCAGAAAGCAGGGTGAGAGTGAGGCAAGCATTGTCACTCACTCTCAAGGCCATCAGCTGTACTGATCGCCATAAGGATTTCTATACTACCTTAAAAATAATAGGGATCCAATTAATATGTAACACATATTGGCCGACACGTTGTTATATAGCAATAATGATGAGGACAACAGTCCGAAAAATACAAGTAATACAAATATAGCTTTGTATGATTCTAAACGACTTTTTTTTTTACAATTTATTTACCGGGAATTTTGGTTGGTTTCTTTTGTTTAATGGCATACCAATCTTTGTGGGTTATTTAATGCTAAATCAAGATATACTCTGGTCTGGTCTCCTGGCCAAGATTAGATGATCCGTCTTTACCTCGAAGTCCCAGATAATTTTATGCGTCTCATTCTCCAGGACAGAGAATACAAAAACTTTGTCAGTGCTCACCTAGAAGCAGCAGTCGAGTGCGTACCAACCAAACTAAGAGCAAACACTGTTCCTGGGAGACAGAAGCAGTTAGAGAAAAGAGAAACAATATCAAAAAGCAGCCCAAAGTAATAAAACAACCCAACGAACATCAATTTACACAACCTTAAGAAAGCCCAGATAGAACTAACAAAACATATAAAAAAGAACAAATAGAATACAACCGAGTACAAATAAATAACATCAGACAATCGGTGGAAGACAGACAGTCGCGATTATCATGGCAAACAGTAAATGAAATTAGTGGTAGGAAAAGTACCTCTAGGTCAAAGCTAAAGGCAACCAGCCAAACAGATAGACTTCAGAAATGGAAAGACCACTTCCAGAAACTTCTGGGAACCCACCAAAATCATTAGAGAATAACACCCAAAAGATCATAGATAGACAACTAGGCATCAAACTGGGAGATTTTACTACAGAAGAACTCTGCAAAGTATTAAAGAAACTAAAAGGTAAAAAGCAGCAGGTCTTGACGAAAATTAGATTTATTTCCCATCGAGCCATCCACTAGTTTTCTATGTACTATCTTCGTGCTAGTTTGCTGCATACACGCTTATAACTCCGCCCTGTCGGCTGGGGCGTTAGAATGCACCGACTGCACCTCTGCAGAGGGGTAAGACTCCCCAATGGGCCACCTGTTGGCCGTGGTGGCGACCGTGATGCTTAAGGATAGAGCCCAGGTGGATAGCAGTCCATGACTTGCAATACTCCACTTTGGCCCTATCTTGGGCTAGACGGGCGGTCGGAGAGGCCCCCTCCGATCAATCGGCTGGTCACGTCAAGCCCTAGCACCTATATGATGCCCAACCCTATTGCCCTTATGGCAACCCAACCCTTTTTATTTATGGGTGCTAGAAGGCGGTGGCTGCGGGTCTACATGTCCTGGGAATGACGTTAAACTCTATCTGATGGTGAGGTTCCAGTTTTGGAGGGTTTGGGGAATGTGGAGCACCCCTTCATCACCATATTCCCTGGTCCACTCTGACCGGGGTGGTAGTACCTGTTAGGCGTCCCATCTATGGGTTAAATAGAAAAATGTATTAAAAAAAATTGTATTATCCATTAAGAATTGATTTATTTCAAAACTTTATCGGCATTAAATGACCCACTGAGGTTGATATCCGTAAAAACAAAACAAACCAAACCAAACGCTTATAAACATGATTAAACATTTCGTCTTTGTTTCCACATATTTTGCACTTGTTATTCTGCTGCGTCTTATCTATTCTTTGCCTTTATATAGTTTGTTCTTATGGCATTGTCTTGTGCTGCGAATTCAAAAGTTTATGAGCAACAAGTGTAATTGTTACATAATCTATGCGTTGCATAAGATATTGTCATCCCCTGTAATTCTGAGGGGATGACCCCTTTCATACCATGGCCGGGTCCTTCTATGGAAAATTACAGAGCCCGCCAAATATGTGAAGTCACGTGGGACCTTTTTCAGAGTCCCAGTTTGCAGTTAGCAGGTAGGAGCTCAAGGTGTAAGTCGCATTTCTATGCGCATCCTGTCAACTGCGCAGATGTCTGGTTTGGGATTTACAAATAAAGTAACATCAACGTAAATCGAACTCTTGTGTTTATTACCTAAAAACTAACAATGACACAGGGCTTCTGATAAGGAGAAATCCCTAACAGAAAACCAGACCCGAAGTCCCAAGAAAGTCCAGACCTTAGAAGATGCCAGACCAAGTCAAGATGATAGAAGATATACCAATTCCGGGGCTTTAAATTCTCATAACTTTTGAACCACTGGGATATTTACATAATTCAAACGGTTCTGAACTCCATTTACACAGCTCTATATAACTAATGTGATGAACACAATAACCTCAAATAAAAAAAATCAACTGGGAATGAAATCGTGAGAAACTGTTCCGGTTTAAGGATATTAAGTACTCAGTCAGTTAGAAATAGAAGCCGAGCTTGTAAGATGTAAGTCTCACTGCGCAGGGTTCTGGGTTGGGGATTTGGAAATAAAGTAACATCAACGTAAATCGAAGTCTTGTGTTTATTACCTAAAAACTAACAATGACACAGGGCTTCTGATAGAGAGAAATCCTTAACAGAAATCAGACCCGAAATCCCAATAGAAGACCAGACCAGACCTTAGAAGATATACCAAAACAACTCCAGACGCAAGATGTTAGAAGATAGAACCAAAGCCGGCCAGAAGAGAAGACGACTAGAAGTAGGAAGTAAAGAAGTAAAGAAGGTATATAACATTATATCGATTTGGTACTGTGAAAACGTCACGTATTGCAACATAATTATATTCTCTTACTTAAAAATTCAAACTCAATGTCAAATCTCATTCTATTTATAAAATGTATAATATTATTAAAAGGGAGGTAATCTATAATTAGCATAATTCTCTTACTTAAAAATTGCTTACAGAAAACTCAATGTCAAATCTCATTCTATTTATAAAAATGTATAATATTATTAAAAGGGAGGTAATCTATAATTAGCATAATTCTCTTACTTAAAAATTGCTTACAGAAAACTCATGTCAAATCTCATTCTATTTATAAATGTATAATATATTAAAAGTTTATTACCCTTTGTGTACAAAAAATATAGATGAAAGGGTTATATCCTATGACTCCAACATAAACAAAGTGGAACCACTCTTGACTGATAAATTATTTATTTATTTATTGGTCTACTAGGAAAAAAGAAGACGGGTTTAGGGTTAGTGTTAGGGTTAAGGTTAGGGTTTAGGTTAGTTTAATGGGAAAATAGATAAATAATTAGCAGTAATGAGTGGTTCCCCTTTGTTTATGTTGGAGTTTATAGGAAATAACCAATGAAAGTCTAGCTGCACTGTAGAGACGTGATACGTCGAAACAGGACTGCATATAAATGACTAAATATATGCTCCCCAGGTTGAGCTCTCTAGAAAGGAAATTTTTCGCTGACGGCTGACGATCAACTTAAATTGCAAGGCTCTCCTTAAAAATGGAGCGAACTCTCTCCGGCAGCTTTTACATATGTACATATGTATGTGATCTATTTGTAAAATTCTTTTCCGACAGTAGTCGTGCTGATAGTCAAGTAGATAGAGACTCTGACATGAAAAATCGTTCGAGTTTCGATACTAAGCTGGGTAACCTGCATTGAAATTAGCATTTCACCAATGGGAAATTATGATATTAGGGGAGTATAAAACCATCCCCACACTATTAAGTTTTAAATTTGAAAGTTTCTATTTTAGTTACAATAACACAAAGTCAACTGGAGGAATTCTCTCTTTTTTTTTAGGGAAATATAAATTATACCAGAGAATATAGACATGAAACAAATCAATACATACAACATAATCCCATAACACATTGTTAAAACCAATTACTAAAAAGTATAAATATAAAACACGATCATGTATTACTTCCTAACGTTAAGCATGACATAACCCCAGACGGGTTGATATGCCGTTAAAATCAACAACAAACATATAAATAGTGGTGAAATATTGAAATCCAAGGGTATATATATATATATATATATACATATATAATATAATAATATATATATATATATATGAGATTTATCGCAAAACTTTGGTAGTAAGGATGCATTCTATATGTGATTTCTAGAGTTCCACGCATTAATATTGATGATCCATATGTATAAATACAAGCGAATCTTTAAATACTTGCAGAGAGCTCAATGTATTATAATAACCTTTTAGATTCTATACGAGCAAATATTACAATAAAGGAAGAAGAAACCTCACACACCCGTAATTCCAACATAATCATTACTTTCACTAAATGTGGGCCAATACTAAAATCAAGTATTTAAACGGCGCTCCCCAAATTTTCTATCTCATCAGATGGATCTTCTCCTCTCAATTCACTTATGGACACAGCCACATTCCGAAAAAAACCCCAAAAGCTGGAATATTAAAAAAATAAATTATATAAATTCAAACAAAAACAAAAACATAAAAAAATATATAAAAAATATATCATTTTAACAGTATAGGACTTGTAACCATACGTAAACAGGAAGCTAGCACACGAGAAAAAAGAGATACATTTCAACGGCTGCGTTTCTCGAGGGGTCCTTCAGACAGGACAAAAAAGTGACAAGACAGAAAAAACAGAAAGTAGTATATATTAAATATAATCATAGACAAGTAAATAAAAAATTTTTTTTACAATTTAAAACATTAGAGTAAATGATGTATTAAAAGGGGACTATAGATAAAAAGGAAATAAAAAGGAAAAAGAATAAACAGATAAAATAATAATCAATAATAAAAATAATAATAATCATAATAATAAAATTGTCGAAATAAACTTTATTCACTGGAATCACGGTGTTGAGTTCTCCTTCCTTTATTGATATTTTCAAATAGCCCTATATATACTATAATATATATATATCATCACTATATATATATATACTATACATATATATATGGAAACTTTAATCCGCCCCATCTATGTGAAAGAAAGCGTTTTCCAAAATTAACTAGAGACACAGATGTTCCCACGATCAAACACAAACAATTCTTAATCTATGTCTATACTTCAGAATGTCCGGTTTATGAATAACACATCAGGAAATGCCAAAATAACATTTAAGCGTCGCAAAAACACAAAAAATATTGTAAGTGATGGTGAATGTGTTGCACTATAATGTATTATTACCGTTATTTTACTTATATGTGAGCCTATATACGAAACCTGCATGACGTGACTCATTGCATGTGCAAAAAATTGGAAATCTGAAGCATCTAAGAACTGGACGCACTTAGACCACGTGGAATTAGTCGCGAGAGAAACTCGTTAACATTTGCGATATAATATTCATATGCATATATTTAGAAAATAAGAAAATTGTTAAACTGATGAAAACGTTTAATATATATCATACAGACAAAACAATACTAAGCACACACAACACACACACACCCCCCCCCCCCCCCCCCACAAACAATACATCCACCCACCCCCCACATACAAAACACAACCCCCCCCCAAAATCAATCTACTAATCCACCTAATACCTTACTATACTTCCTATATTCTATACTCATATCTAATATTATATCATATATATATATCTAACCACTATCATCTATCTATCTATCTATCTATACACCACCATAAACAAAAAACAGAGAATTAGATGTCCTGAAATAAACAAACAGGTTAATTGCTAGGAGGGTGAGCCAAACCTTGGAATATAAATCAGACACTGTTGATCTAGGCACACACACATATACACACCACACACTACTACACACACCACAAAATCACACGAACACCACCGCCACAATATAAACCAAACACCCCCACAACACTCTCATTCACGTAACTTACAACTTCACTCAACACTCAAAACTCACAGGACTTTTAGAAAATTCTTAAATAAATTCCTCTAAACACCTCCCCATTGGAACTCTCAGCCTCAATCCACACCACGCACTACAAAAAAAAAACAGTAGAATCTCACACACACTCCTCTTTCTCCTCTGCTCTTACCCAGAATCACTGCTCACGAAGTAAACTATCACCTTGCACATAGACACTTATCAGCATGACATGTTAAATGTATCTATTTTAAACAGGAAAAATCGGATGCGTAGTATGTTCAGAAAGAAACCAGGCCAGTCATATTATGTTATGTTATATATAACCATTTGTAACCATTATGTAAACCATTATAACCATTTGGGAAAAAAATCAACAATGCGCCAGCAGCCGTGGACAGTAAGGCTTTTGGCAAAGTGACAGTGGACATTTGTGAAATTCTCGAAACAACAGCAAATGGATCGGTGGACTAAAAACGTGTGCTTAGCAACATCTAAGATCTTCCTCTGTCATACGCGCCACAGAACGATATGGCCATTCGAGGAAGACGAAAAAAAGTAGGGAGGCAGGCAAAGAAAACCGCAAGAGAGGGAACATTACACACCACACGATATAAATCTAAAATAACAATCCTGAAAAACAAACTTCTCATTAAAATCATCCTCTCCCCTCATCATTATAAAGAAGGGTTGACTTACCTAATCATCTCAAGCCTCGTAATCTGTACGAAAAAAAAAGTGTGGTTTCTGGCTAGTATCTCATTTAAATATGGGGTACCGCCGCATTCTTATTGGCTGTTACTAACAACCAATCAGAATGCGCAGGTGCTTTGTATTTGATGAGTTGTTCTAGTAACCGTCCACAAAAGAAAAAAATTCGTGGTCATTGTCAAAAAGTGCTCTTTGAGCGGCTATTGTTGGTGTTCTGTACAGAGCTTGATTACCTCTGATAGGTCAGCAGGGCAGGGAAGTCTGATGATTGGAAGACCCGAAACTTCCCCACCCACGAACCCTCGCCGGGATAGCATCACCTGACGCAGATCCACAGGCACCCAACTGTAGGAGCGCCTATATTTAAAGTATTATGTAACCACTACTAATAGAAAAGCTTTCGACAGAAACACCACACAACCTATCAAAAATCATTCGGACCATCATTTCTACCAAATTAATAACTCACATGCCGAGACACACACACACAACACGTGTGCGCTTCGCCGCACGTGTAGACTAAAAAGAAATTTTCTTTAAAATTTCTGCAGAACATCAATACATTTTTGCGGAACCCTTCTTTCTTTTTTTTATAACAAATAATTAAATTTTTCTCCCGTTGGAAACCAGACACAACATTTTCTATACTGTCTATATATATATATAGAGAGAGACTGAAAACTTTCTCCTCATCAGTAGTCTGTAAACTTCATATGAAAAACTCTAATTGTCTAGGATCATCACAAATCACTAATCGAGAATATTAAAGGCATGATAAATAAATTGCAATAAAAAATTTTTCTTTCAAAATACAGCCATTTTCCAAATGAAAAAGCGTTACTTCTCTATTTTCACATATTAAAACAATCAATATACTAAACACCAACTAACCACACAACACACAATGAAACTCATTCTCTTTTACTCCTCTCCTCTATTCTCTATCTCTGTGGCGTGCCGATAAGAAAAGCAGGAATCCTCCACAACGAACGTAAGATATTTCTCCACACTCACACTCTCTCTCACACTTTAATTACACACCACAATGCCAGTTTCAAACGATATTTTTCTTTCCATAACAGACTCATGTTGGAAATATAAAGCGAATAAAATTTTCACAGAAGAGCAGAGAGACAGACTTTGAAGAAGAGCAGAAAAGAGAGAAGAGAGAAGAGAGAGAAGAGAGAGGTGTGTGTGTTGTGGAGAGAGAGATTGTGTGCATGAGAAGAAGGGAGTGCTATGAAAGAGAGTATGTAGGAGAGAGAGAGAGAGTGAGAGAGAGTGTGTATAGTGAGAAGTGTGTGTATGAGACAGAGAGAGAGAGAGAGAGTGTGTGTGTGTGTGTGTGTGTAGAGACAGAGGAGAGTGTGTATGAGGGGGAGTGTGTGTGTTAGAGAGAGAGTTATGTATGAGGGAGAGAGAGTGTGTATGAGAGATGAGAGAGTCGTGTGTGTATTAGGAGGGAAAGAAGAGAGTGGTGTGTATGAGAGCGAGAGTGGTGTGTATGAGAGAGAGAGGAGTGTAGCTATGAAAGAGAGAGTGTGTATCAGAGAGAGAGCCAGAGAGACAGAGAGAAAGAGGAGAGAGAGGTGTTGAGGGAGATAGTTGTGGATGTTGTATAGGATGTATAAAGAGTGTTGTATAAAAGAAGAGAGAGAGAGGTGAGATGAGGAGAGTGTGTATGAGACAGAAGAGAGGATATGGTGAGAATGTGTGGTGTATGGGAAGAGATGTGTGTGTTGTACGGAGAGAGAATGTAAGTGTATATGAGAGAGAGAGAGGGGGGGGGAGAGGCCTGTTGTAGGAGGAGAGAAGAGGAGATGTGTGTGTATGTTGAGGGAGCGAGAGATAGTGTGTTGATGAGAGAGAGAGTGAGTGGAGTGTTTTTATTGGAAGGGGGGTATAAAAGAGGAGAGAGAAAGTATTTTGGTAGTCTGTTGATAGTTTTGAATTGTTGGGAGAGAGATTGGTGTGTATGAGACGAGAGAGAGAGGTATATGATGAGAATGTGTGTGTATTGAGAGCAGAGGTGTGTTGTGTGGGGTGAGGAGTAAGAGTACGTGTGTAGAGAGAGAGAAGAGAGAGAGAGAGAGAGAGAGAGATGACGTGTGGTTTTTGTGTGTGACGAGAAGAGGATGGGCTATTGAGAGAGGTAGATATATATTAATAATATATTATATATATAAGATTTTTATATATAGAGAGAGAGAGAGAGAGAGAGAGAAGAGACCCAAAATGCAGCAAATATTTTTCTTCTTTTAATTAATGAGAGGCGCCAAGTTATCACCTATTTTTTTCTCAACATAAAAAAATATTTCTCGACACCACTTTCGTAACGAAGTTCTCAGACAACTGGCGCCTTCTCCTATATAGAACAGCTTTAGACGCCTGTTTCTTAAATTATCAAGTTAGACCAGCCCCCCCCCACAAATATATATATATTATTATATATATATATATTATATTATATATATATCAGTGAGTGTGGTGCACAAACACTACGCATATTATATTACACCAAGTAGACCAGCCGTACACACACAAAACAACATATATATATATATATTATATATTATATATATATATATATATATATATATATATATATATTAATAAGTCATCCACAGACACGTGTTTCGCATATCATTGCCTCTTCCGAATGTGGCTAGACACAACTATCCTTGGGGTAGGGTTCGAACTCAAAATGACGAATGTAGTCCGATATCTTATTCCCCTCGCCCACGACACCAGTGATGCGGGGACTGGTGTTTTTAAAACTATTAAATACATAGGAATGTATTGTATCATTTCGGTCACTGAGAGATCAAATTTCCGAGAAATGATCATTGCTTATTTGCTTAGTAGTGAAGAGTTAATTTATAATTACCAATTAGAGAGCTCATTACCAATTTTATGGGAAGCATATATTATTAATAAGTCACCACACACACACACACATATATATATCATATATATATATTATATATGTGTGTGTGTGTGTGATGTGTGTGTGTGAGTGTGTATATTTAGGCAGCATTTTTTCTGTAGGCCATATATTG
>CM042151.1:117687848-117720348 GCA_023376005.1 Doryteuthis pealeii | reverse complement strand
CATTGGGGGATTTTACCCCTCTGCCGAGGTGCAGTCGGTGTATTCTGCAGCCCCTAGTCAACAGGTGGACGTAAAAACTGGATAAAACAACATGAGTAGCAACCATCATTATCATCATCAGGTCACACTGACAACATGGATTCTTATGACTCTCTCTCACCACCTGTCCCTATCAGAATATCCAAATAAGACAGAAGGCTACATCAGGTCTAAATTACATCTTCATTTATGGTATTGCATTGATCTTGATTTTATAGATAAGTTTTTGGATATTTTCTTTTTATATCATTGGATGGTTGAATTTTTGTAGGCTAGCATAGCCAAAAGTTAGGAGTCGTCAGATTATATCATATATATTTAATATATAATAATATATATATATATAATCCAAAAGTCCAGAGAAGAAATCTTCCTTAAACCTGTCGCAGTTGAAGCTCAAAGTGTGCTCTAATGTTTACAGAAATATATAAGTAAAAAATAACAAAAAGATTTAGAGATTTAGCATATAGTCTATTTCAGGGAGCTTAGACAATGTGTCTAACTCTCCTGACTCATCAGATGCGAATATATATATATATATATATATATGTATATATTAGGGAAAAATTTTGGTTGTTCTAGAAGCAGGATAAAAATGAAGATCAGAAACAAAAATTGGATTATTTGGATTATTCAGACTATTGTCCTCATCTATATTGTTATCTACACAACATTTCGGTCAATGATCCTTAACATAAACATAAAGAAGACAATAGTCCAAATAATACAAATAATACAAATTATCAAGCCTCATCTCAAAAATTCAGAGAAACAGAAACAAAATGATGAATATTGTGTTCTTAATCTTATTTATTTTGTCAATATATATTATATATATTAAAATCTGAGATTAAATATTATGGTGTAATTTACTGTAACTGCAGTTTCATGCATAGTATGCAATCTTCAGATGGTCACAAATATTAAAATATAAATACAGTAGCTTGTTCAGTGTTAATATAATGTGAAGTGGGTTCTCGCAATGGAATGTTTAACATGAAACTTATATTTTAAAAACATAAATATGTTTAGATTTAATGCATTCTTCACATTATATAAACACTGAACAAGCCACCGTTTTTAATTTTTTGATATTTTAATACTTGTACCGTCTGAAGATGCATAATATGCATGAAACTGCAGTTACAGAATATAACACCATAATATTTAATCTTGGATTTTTATATATATATATAATATATATAATATATATATCTTAGAATCAGACAGGCAATGAATAATTTTTGGTGTATTATTTGTATATTCGGACTATTGTCCTTCATCTTCATGTTATCTGTACAACGTTTCGGCTGATGTGCCCTCTGGCCTTCTCAGGTATTTCTTGTCAGACTTGGAAGCCTTCTCTTTGAACTCAGGAACCTTCTTGTAATCAGGAGGCCATCACGAAACTTTGAAACCTAACCCTTTATTCAGTCCACGGGGATATCCTGTTCTCATTCCACTAACCATAGCTGGGGTACAGGTGTTAAGCCTGTGTTAATTATTATTCTATGTTACTGCTGCCCCTGACCAGGATTGAACCTGCAGTCTAGAGATGTCATTTAGAACTGTTTTAACCTAACTCCTTTATCCACTAGGCTATGTGTCCAATTGGACAATCCAGTGTGAATTTTTTTCAATTGCAAAAGTTACAATTTATTTTGTAAAAAAGGATTTTTAAGTAGTGTCTTGGCAGGCATCTTGATCGAAATTGTCCAAAAATATCGTTTTAAATGTATCAAAAATAAATTAAATTATTATTTTCATTTTTTTAGTTTTCCATGCCTTCTAATATAACCAACAAAGCTCCTCAGCATCCATTTTCACACACACACACACACACACACACACACACATATATAATATATATATATATATATAGAGAGAGAGAGAGAGAGAGAGAAAGAGACGGAGGCAGATATAAAAAGAGATAGCTACAAGTCCAAAACTGGATGATGCCTCTTTAAGAGAAAAAAAATTCAGATGAGAGTGGAAATAGCCAACGAAATATACAGGAAGCATTCTTCTACATAGTCAGTCATCTCTGTTGTTGACTTTTAAACAATGTTGTCTAAATTCAGAGGATCAGATTAGTGGTGATCATTTTTACCAATTTGCAATTTGTTGCATCTCCTGGCAATGGCAAAACAAATAAAAGAATTTATGTAATATATACCGAATTCTTATTGACATTATCAGTAAAGCATATCTCGTCGTTTATTTGAGGTTTGTTGTTTCTACATGAACAAAAAAATGTCTTTGATCTGAAGAGGCAAAGAAGTAGTTGGGAAATTCCTCTCTCTCATTCGATGATGTTTTATATATCTATGCATGGTGAGGGGGGTAGAGGAAGTCAGCTGCTATGTGTGCTAAAGTAAAATTATAAAAGCTGAAAAAAAAAAATATTTAGTATTGAAAAAGTACGGACCATATTACATTTAGGCACCCCTTTTTGATCTTGATTAAGAAAAGACAGTTTTTCATTTACACCGTCAATATCCAGTTGTTTGTTAGGGGGTTAGTTACAGGTTAGGGTTAGGGGTTAGTTTTAAAATTAAAAAAAAAAGCATCTAAAAATCATCTGTTATTGAATGGTGTAAATGAAAAACATGTCCTTCCTTAATTGAGATCTAAAAGGGGTGCCTAAAGGTCATATGGTTCAAAATACTAGGTTGACAAACTGATACCAATAATGTTATCTATAACAACCCACACACAGGACGCAAGTTTTCACTATTTAGAGTATATGTAGGGATCTAAACAGGCCATGTCACCCACTCACTTCAATTTTTCTGAAATTTTGTTCAGTGTGGATTATGTTAAAGTTAGACAATTCCCAAAATTTGAGCTTCAATTCCAAAAAATGTGGAGTTATGTCGATTTTTAGCTCACTAAATTTTTTTTTGTAGGTGGTTTGTGAAAAGGGCAACTTTTTGTAAATCTATTTGTTCTGTAATATGAATTCTAGAGCTTCCCAACTCCTAAATTGTTTATAAAAGTATTTTCTTCCAAGGAATCCAAAAAATTCTATTTAAAAATCTTAAAGTTAACAAATTTTTAACTTTTGATGATTTTTGATTTTCATAGCAGATCAATATCTCAATGTGGCACTGGATCTAGACAAAAAAAATTTCTCACCTAATGTCTGTAATATGAATTCTAGAGCTTCAACCCTAAAATTGGTTTATAAAAGTATTTTCTTCCAAGGAATCCAAAAATTCTATTTAAAAATCTTAAAGTTAACAAATTTTAACTTTTTGATGATTTTTGATTTTTCATAGCAAGATCAATATCTCAATGTGGCACTGGATCTATGACAAAAAAAAATTTCTATTATTATTTCACATATAAGTCGTCAGGGTGGCCTAATGTCGGTATCAGTCATGCAGCGAGAGAGTCTATCCCCTTTTCACTAGCGCTAGACCAAGGATTATTTTAGAGTCTGAGGTGGAGCGCCACACCTACCATCAGCTCCTTACTTTACCGCACAGTTCCCTGTGCTACTCATACGCTGAGTTGGCGAGGGCTGGTATCGAACTAGGAACCTTGTGGTTCCTAGCCGAACGCTCTGCCGACTGAGCTAACCCGGCCCTTATTTCACATATATTGAACATTATTTGTACCAAAAGATAGTTTGATTTTTTGTTCAGAACAAAGCTCAAATTTTGGGATTGTCTAACTTTAACATTGTCCCCACAGGGAAAAAATTTCAGAAAAATTGAATGGGATGAGTGACACTTTTACTTTTTTCTGGATGATTTGACATGGAATTACCCGGGTGTAAGTGGAGAAGAGGAACCTTAGATGAAGACAGAACACATGATATTACCCACAATAGCAAAAGTATATGACTAACATTGAAACATTATCATATGATGGGCAATACCCTAGTACTAATATAAGCAAACAATACAATGGAGAAAAAATATCTATTGTTATTTTTTCGTTTTGTTCATTTTTAGATTTTTGTTTTGATTGTCATGGGTTTTAGAAAACAATTCTTTTTTAAAATGATAAACAATTTTGTGGAATTCAGTCAGCCATTGTAATGACAAACGATAACACCGATAGACTTTGGAAAGCTTTATTTTATTTAGAATAATTGGTACACTTACTGAGAGCTTATGTACTCTAGTATTTACTAGAGAGTTCTCCAAAGGGGAGTTAATCATAAAATAGGGGAGGTAACTCAATTACTATTTACAGTCATTGTTGAAATTTTTTTTACTAATGTTGTAATTTTTTAACTTTGATGATTGATTGGTGAGAGTTAGTCAAAATGAAGTTAAGACAGAAGAAGTCAGTCATTGAATTATGAAAATTAAAATGAGCATTATATACTAAGATTAGCTTTACCGGTTTAGCTCTGTCAGTAGAGCACCCACTTAGAAATCACAAGGTTCCTGGTTCAATACCGGTCCCTGCAAACTCAGTGTATGAGTAGCACAGATTGGGTAATCAGATCTGTTCTTGATGAGTACTCAATTTAAAAAAAAAAACTCAATTTTTTTTAAACGCATTTTTTTAATTCATTTTTTTTTCTAGTTAATAGATGGGGCCCTAACAGGTACTACCACTCCATGGTAGGTGTAACGCTCTGCCTCATATGCAAAAACAATCTCCTTGGTCTAGCGCTAGTGAAAAGGGGATAGACTCCCTTGCTGTCTGGCTGATACTGACTTTAAGCAACCCCGACAACTTTACTTACTTTTTTACTTACATCAATGTTTAATAATAAATGTATCATTTAAAATTCGATGAAAAACAAACTTCATGAGGAAGGTAAATGTAGACCATAAGACAAGACGGCAAAATCTGGGTTTAAACAAAAAAAAATTAGATACATGCAAAAAGTTTATTATGCCGAATACATTTTTTTGTGTATTCAAAAATTTTTTTAAACACATTATTCTTAAACTCATTTTTTTTTATAGTTAATGCATAAATGGGACCCTAACAGGTACTACCACTCCAGGTAAGGGTGGACCTGGAAGCAATGGTGATGAAGGGGTACTCCACACTCCCCAGAGCTCAAGAAGTGGAACTTCCCCATGAGAAAGATTTTAACATCATATCCAGGATATTAAGACCCTCGGCCATCACCTTCTGGCACATATATTATAAAAAGGGTTAGGGGTTTGCCATAAAAGCAATAGGGTTGGGACAATCCTATAGGTGCGAGAGCCTGATGTGACCAGCCAATTGATCGTAGGGAGCCTCTCAGACCGTCTGTCTAACCTTTTAGGTTTTACCCCTCTGCAGAGTGCAGTTGGTGTATTCTAAAGCCCCCAATCAACAGTGCTGGCTGCACAGTAGACAAAACCTGAAACAAACAAAGTGCATGAGGAAAATTAATAATTTTAAATGGTGACAAATTTACACCTGTATTTGTGTGTATATATATATATATCAACCTGTCCGTACAAGCAGGATACAATACAAGGTGAATTTCTTAAGCAGAGTTTAACAGGTTTGAATTCAGAGTTTTCCTTCTCCTAGACTGGTTACCTAGCCAAGGTTAAAGAGCCCAGTCCACCCTACTATTCACCCATAGCTTGAGGGAGATTAATTGGATGCCTACCTTTTCCAAGGGTATTAGTGCTATGGGAAGTGCAAACAGCCCCATCCAGGATTTGAACTCTGACCGATGAGTCCATTTCCTATGACTCTAACCATTACACAACGCACCTCCATAATTTGTATTTGTGTGTATAAGTGTGTGGGGATTTTATATTTTTGTTTCCATTATTGTCATCACATTAAATTTGTATTTGTCATTTTGAATGACACGTCTGTGTGGGTGGATGCATACCTTTCCCAAGGGTATTAGGTGGCGTGTTGGTGGCATATTATTCAAAAGCAAAGAAAAAGTCTACATATAACAAATTGCAACCTTTTATTAAGAATTAATTGAATTAAAATAACTTTTTTGGCTTTCTCATAAACATTTTACACAAAACTATTGCTTATATATTTAAAAATAAAACAATGACATTACCAATGAATAATAGGATGGTCATTTATTTCTAGGGAAAGATTATATAATCTCTAATAATAAATGCGAATATTAATGTGTCAGATTTTTCAACTTTACTCATAGAGGCCATAGCCTAACATATCATACCATTTTAGAATTAGGCCAATTCTGTGAGCAAATTATTTTTAATTTGCTCACGGAATTACTCCGAGTAAAATCCAGACCACAATCCTGAAATTTTGGATTCCCAAGTTTTAATTAATGCGATCATTTTGACAATTTTTTCTGTGATTTTTTTGTATGATAACAATTTTCATAACTTGGAAACAAGTCTGGGAATAATCAAAATTAAGGGTATTATCACATAAATGTGTCCTGGCCTCCTGCCCTAAAAATGCTAAGCGGTGCCTGCTGAAAATCCAACCTGCACTACTATTGAACTTCCTATCTGTTTTCACTACACTGGATCCTTACCACTGGATCCAATTTAGGGTCATATCCAAGACATATTAACAGGGCTATCAAGAATATGCCCCCCCCCCCCCCCGCATAAGTATTTAATTTTAATGTAATGAAATATATTAAATTAGAGAGACTGAAAAAAATAAATAAGAATGCATATAAAAAGATTACTCTTATTTTAATTAGATTTTAATTGGTTTCTACATAAAATCATTCATAGGATTGATTTTGATACATTGGAGAATAAAACAGTAATATTAGAGATCAATAACACCAAGTAATTATTTAATAAGCTTGGTTTTATTAAAACTAGTATGCAAATTAACCACACCCATATATCATATAAACCTTTATTTCTTAGTGATATATAAGACACATTGCAGGATTTTTAAATGTACTAATAACATGGGCTGTTTTGTGTCAAATCTAACAGAGATATTCCTAGAGGCATCATCAATAAATAAGATTCCTTCTATGTATTAATGATTTTGATTATAAATTAAATACTCATTGATAAACTTATGCAATCTCTGAGGGTACTGTGACCACCTCGCTGATAAGAAAGCAACAGCATACCAGCAAATATCTTGAAGACATGGGGCAGCACTGCTCCAACCACTACACTAGCAACTCTGTAGTTGCTGGGAACATGGACACATCCCTCAGGATAAGCGGGACGCTACCATTGTCCCCTTATACAGGAACAAAGAAGATCGGAGTGACTTTAGCATAGCTTGAGAAGTCTTGCGCGTGTTACACTGGTGCATCTGCAGACTTTGCATCTTGCACCTATCCAGGAACACATTGTGGCTTCCGAGCAACCGTGGACATGATCTCACTATGCCAGCTGCAGGAGGGGTGCCGGGAGAGCGGATGCCACTCTGCACCGCATTGACGGACCTAACGAAGGCATCCAACCTGGCCACCCGGAGTGTTCGCAGTCACTGCACCAGAGATTGCCATTTAAAAATTGTGCTGCTCATCCACTCACGCAGTTGCAGATATAATTAAAAAAAAAAAAAATTTTTAAATACCAAAAAGTGGACTCTACGCCATCGTCTTTAGTGGACGGAAGGATGTCAACCATACTGTGACGTAAGCAGTGACATAGTTTTGGTTACAGACAGAAAGACAGCGAATCTCCATTATAATAAGAAGAGCTGTGGGAGGAGTTTGCTTACCATTAATGTAGTATTCTGTCTACCATCAGTCAGTATCAGCCAATCAGCAAGGGAGTCTATCCACTTTTCAATAGCACTAGACCAAGGAGATTGTTTTTGCGTCTGAGATGGAGCACCACACCTACCATCAGCTCTTTACTTTACCGCACAGATCCCTGTGCTACTCATACGCTGAGTTGGCAAGGGCCGGTATCGAAGTAGGAACCTTGTGGTTTCTAGCCGAACGCTCTACCGACTGAGCTAACCCGGCCCAAGTACTTGTAAAATCCACAGTAGGAATGTTTTGATAGTTGCAGTTGGTATTTTTCAAGCAAGATTAAATCTCACAGAAATATTTTAGCCGTGAATAGAATGATGGTTGTTAATGTTATCAAATATTATCAACCACAAACATGTCAAAATAATCAGTTTGTGTGTACAAGTGTTTTTACCTTTTTACTTAACATTTTGCTTACTGTCTGAATTTATGGTTTGGCACTGATTTTCATTTATGGTTGTTGCATATCACTTATATATATATATATATATATATTATATACACATTCATAAACACATAAAAAATGCACAATGCTTTTTTCGATACACACACTTACACACACTAATACTCACACCGCAAAAAAAGAATATTTGACGTCATATTTCAAACAGTCCATTTTTTCAACGTTCTTTTTTCTCAGACATCAAATTTTAAATAAACTGATAAACAAGGACTATTCCTCGCTTTTCTCGTTATTCTGTGATAAAAATTTATCACCTTCCATATACCAACAAATGCCCTGAAGATGATCTAAATAATAGATCGAAACACTGCAGTGTCGGCCAATAAACTTGCCACTCAACTCATTTAAACCTGTGTTTTTTCAATTTTTCATAATATACTACATATATATATATATATACTAACAGAAGTAACTGGACTGGATTAAAATGAGTTTAAAAACACCATGCAGTGAGAGAGAAAATCGTCAAGAATTTGTATATTCTTTGTTTATTTTAGGATTTTTTGTTTGTTTTCATAATTATTATTATTTTAAAAAAATGTAACCATAAACTTGTGAGTGTTTTGAAACAATTTCATTTTTACTAAAAAATGGAAGACAGTAGTAAGAGAGAGGGTAAGAGGAAAATAATTCATCAAATTTAAATCATCGAGAATTCGTATATTTTTCATTTATTTTTATTTTTTTGTTTTCATTTTGATATATCCGGGTTAAGGATATATTCTGAAGTTGGTATTTGGTATGTTATCGCAGTAGTAGCTGGTGCATTGAATAGCAATACGTCTTCCGAGCAGACGTGGTGTAGTCTAGCAAGTAAGATTAGGTTTAGGTCTAGGTGCCTGTACCAACACAGTGTCGACTATTTATACATGACACTGTCCAATCAGATTATAGTGAGGGGGTACCAAGGTACTTACATATTCATTATATCACATTTAAAATATTATTTCAAAAAATGTAGCCCTAAACTCGTGTTTTGAAACAATTTTATTTTACTAAAAATGTTTTGGACAAATGACAAATATTTAAATTCAGTTCTTGTGTATTGAGTTAAAGTGATAAAAACATATTTGTTTAATTTATTTTTTATTCATCCCTAAAACTGTAACAATCAAAAGAAGCTAAGAATTAAATGTGTCCTTATCATGGGGATATAGAATAAGCCTAAGTAAGTAAAAAAAAGTAAGTAAAGTCGTTGTGGTGGTCTAAAGTCGGTATCAGCCAGATAGCGAGGGAGTCTATCCCATTTTCAATAGCGCTAGACCAAGGAGATTGTGTTGGCGTTTGAGGTGGAGCGCCGCTCCTACCACCAGCTCCTTACTTTACCACACAGATCCCTGTGTTATTCATATGCTGAGTTGGCAAGGGCCGGTATCGAACCAAGAGCCTTGTGGTCCCTATGTGGATGCTCTACCAACTGAGATAAGCCTAACTGTCCTTTATTATGCATTCCACACAGAAAAAAGCACAGGCTTAAGAAACACACAAAATTTAGTTATTGAGTTTTACTGATTAAGAGATATAATTAAATAATTAAGTAAAAATCGGATCAAATCTCCAGTAATGGAGATGTGGCGTTACTTTCGTATTTTGCCTGGAGAGTTGTCTGCCCGTTTAGTTTGCTGGTTCCCGCTAGGAGACGGTTATATTTAAGCAGCTGGTTTGAACATCTCTTTCTCTTTTCCGGTTGCTCGACCCACGAGGCACCACTATGGGTTAGACTCTGGTCTACCCCTTCTCGTTGGGGCTTTGGCCCCCCTTACATTACTGTAAGTGATTTATACAGCATGGACTATTCTTAGTCTCATGTCTGTACTTTTATGTTTTTCCCTTTTACTTTTGTATGTATGTTTATGTACACCTATGTATTATGTACCCTGTTTATCCATGTGCTGTACCATATTAAATGTCTTGTCTATCAACCTTTGTCGGAGTTTTGTCTTCAAGTATATATCACCTTTTAACCTTACAGAGAGTTCACTTTTGCTTTTCACTGCTAGCTTCTGTTTCCAATTATTTGTAAACAAACCAACAGATGATTTTTTTGCACTTAAATTGTATCAGATATTAGAATTTCGCTGTAATTTCAATATTGAATTTAATAGAAAAAAATTAATTAATTTATGTTATTGTTGTTAGCATTTGTGAAAAATATTAAGTTTTAGCATTTTTTAAAATCAAATACCAATGTTAAAAAGACCAGTCTGCCCTGCTATTTACCCATAGCTGGAGGGAGAATAATTGGATTCATAACTTTCCCAAAGGTATTAGTGATGAAATACAAACAGCCTCATCCAGATATTTGAGTTGGGCCACCGTGTCCATTTCCTACAATAATAACCATTCTATGACGAGTGCTTCAATTTTACAATATATATATATATGTAATATTAAAAAAATTGAAAAACACAAGTTCATAAACGAATAATGTTTATTTCGCCTAAGCTGCAGTGTTTCAATCTGTTTCAATAGATCTTCATCAGGGCTTTCGTTAGTTTGTGTTTTAATCATCAACAATTATTAAATAGACCGACCGATGATAAAACAAAAGGGTCTCGAAGATTTCTTATTTTCTGTGATACTTTTATTTTTTTCCCTCAAACTAACGAAAGTCCTGATGAAGGTCTATTGAAACAGATCGAAACACTGCAGTGTAAGCGAAATAAACATTACTCATTTATGAACTGGTGTTTTTCAATTTTTTCATAATGTTACATACTGTCGGATTCACTTCCATTTTTTCCTCACACACACACACACACACATATATATATATATATATGTGTGTGTGTGTGTGTGTGTGTTTGTGTGTGAGAGAGAAAAATGGAAAAAATAAAAATGAAAACATTTCAATATTATTTTTCAAACCAGTTT
This sequence comes from Doryteuthis pealeii, assembly GCA_023376005.1. Classification (NCBI taxonomy): domain Eukaryota; kingdom Metazoa; phylum Mollusca; class Cephalopoda; order Myopsida; family Loliginidae; genus Doryteuthis; species Doryteuthis pealeii. The sequence goes on along the minus strand of CM042151.1, from coordinate 117,709,315 downwards.
TTTTTTAAATTTCATTATTCGATGTAATCAATTTCAAATATTTTTCCTGTATTAACCATCTTTCTTTTAAAAATCAAAATACTCTGCTCTGATGAACACCTATTGTTTACATGTGTTTTTCTATTATTATTATTTTATATTTAAAATAATCTAAAATAGAATACTGTATGTGCAAGTAAAATCTAGTCGAAACACGCGTCAGCATATAAAAAATTTAATCTATACCGAAACATAAATTTTTTTCTTCCATTTATCATTTCAACATATATATATGTACATATATATATATATGTGTTGTGTGTGTGTGTGTGTGTGTGTGTGTTGTAGAAACATAAAATCGCATTTTTAAACTATCAAAAAAAACAAATTAAAAGGAAAATTCATACTCATATACACTAATAGGAATTTGGGTAATTTATGAGGAAGTGTGTCCCGGTCTCCTGCCTCAAAAATTGTTACCCAGTGACTATCAAAATAACAAACCCAGCTCGTCGTAATTCTTGTTTATTTATCGTAATTTGTCGTAATTCTTGTTTAGATATGAAGATGGATATATAGTTTGGAATAGAGTGAGATAGATAGATAGATAAACAAACAAAATAATATAGATAGATATGAACAAACGGAGATAGATATTTTCGACAAGTAAATGTATTTGGGGGGGGGGTCTCATCTTTTTTTGTCGTAATTCTTGTTTATTTAAACTAAAAACAAGACATTAAACAAACATGAATAAAAAAAAATCTTAGTATTTAAAGTGATATAGATAAATATGAACAAATTTAGATAGATAGATAGATAGATAGATGAAGATGGATAGTTTTGAATAGACTGAGCTGGGTCGTTATTTTAATAGTCACCGGGTAGCAATTTTTGAGGCAGGAGACCGGGATGCACTTCCTCATAAATTACCGGAATTTGTCTCTTATTCACAAGTATGGACAAATAGTAGAGAAAATTGGGCTCTTTAGCCTTGTAAAGGCAACCACTCAAGGAGAAGGAAAAAAATCTGAGTCCAAAACCTAAAGGGTGCTATTTGTCTGAATATTTTAGATGATACCATCTAAATTTAAATATTGTGTATAATAAACACAAGGGATGGATCAAAAGTCATCTAGTCATCCAAATAAATCCCCTCCCCCCAAATGATAAAAACAAAGAATAAATCAGAATCCATCAAGCCTTCTAATGGAATCCAGAAATCCTCCCAAAAGAATGGATCAATTAGAAGCCATTAAGAATTAAAATAGAATCCTGTAATTAATAAAACAAAGGATAAGTCAGAATCCATCAAAACTTCTAATGGAATCCAGAAATAAAAGAGATGACTTTTTGGTACGAGAGACTGTTTAATATTAAAAAAAAAAATTCAGTATTATTATCTGCTGGATAATTTCCACATTTTTAAAATTCTCGCTGCACCCAATTATTTGTGTTGAGATTTTATATTTAATCTCTTTTCAATTTTATACAATTATAAATATCTCTGTATATTATTCCTTTGCTTTGCAGACAAACTATTTGTTTTGTGGACAAACTATCTTTATTGAAAATTTTAAATGCTGTCTTTTATATTCATTCAGTGTTGATTAATTTGATAAAAGAAAATGTGTGCACTGGTGATTATCAAATGTACTTTTGTCTTATTCTCATCCACACACATTTTTTTCTTCTAATTGTAAAACATTTTGCAGATTCTTTATAAAAAAATTTCAACCAGTCTGTAGTGATGTTGTTGGTCAGAACAGGCATTTGATTTTGTTTTTATTATCATCAACAATTCATGCTGATAACACAGATTCCCTTGACTCTCTCTCACCATCTGTCCCTATTGACCCAGTAGTGATGTCGTTGGTCAGAACTGGTATTTGATTTTGTTTTATTATCATCAACAATTCATGCTGATAACACAGATTCCCTTGACTCTCTCTCACCATCTGTCCCTATCGAGCATCATTCTGTAGTGATGTTGTTGGTCAGAACTGGCATTTGATTTTGTTTTCATTATCATCAACAACTCATGCTGTCAACACAGATTCCCTTGACTCTCTCTCTCTCTCTCTCTCTCTCTCTCTCTTCTCGCCATCCGTCCCTATTGACCATCAGTCTTGGTAAGTACTGTAGGCATCATCCAGTGTCTTCAATATGACATAACAAATGGTGCATGAGGCCGGCAGTTAGCACACCAATTCATGGTGCATGCATATGAGCAAATGTGTGTGTTTATATATAAATATGTATGTAGGCGTTTTGTGTGAGCTAGAGATGTTGGAGAAGATAGCCTTATATTGTTATGTATATTATGAGTACGTTGTATATGTGTATGCATGTGGATCATATGTGGGTGTGCATGTATATTATATATATTATATATATATATATAATATTGTGACACAATATGAGTATGTCAACTAGTAGTTATAAAGCTTTTACAAATTCTAATATAATGTATGGCGTGCAAAATATCATTCACTTTGTTTTAAAGAAAGAAAAAGAGAAAAGAAATAACTTCTAATTCTCAGTTGTTATAGGAAAGACAATCGTCCATCATATTAATACCATCTCGCTGCTAAACGATGGTTTAACCCTTCCGTTCATTACCGGAAATGGCAAATGCAAATATGTATCTATGTTGACCTAAGTACTGATGGTACATGACTGTATGAATTTGTAAAAAAGACCGGATTTCACGCCCTAAAAGGGACAGCAGTTTAGCCTGTTGCCATTACAACCGACCTTCGGTTTTTCCCGTCACAAATCCGGGATACACACAGTTGGGGCGGATCTATATGTCTAGGAGCAGACCTGTCAATTTTAATCTCTCGTATTCTGCCATCACCCAAAGACAAAGTAACGAGACGGATTTCAATTCTCTGAGAAACAACAGCACTGTCAAAAATCATACATTTTCAACAGTGACTAAAACAAAAATGTTTCATCATTGAAATTGGACATACGATCAAAAAAAAAAGAAAAAGAATTGTGAAAAATATGCCGTCGAAAATAAAAGAAGCTTTCATTACTGTTTGAATCATCACCCAAGGAATTTGATGCATATTTTGCACATATTAAAAAGGAAAAAACAGAAAGACATTCTTTTTTTCCCACTTCAGTGATATCACAGTGAGTTGAATCTTCCCTCTTTTTAATTTATTTCTCTTTGAGATTGATTACCCGTGAATATTTTGAATCACTCGTTTCATACATATATGATAAAAATATACACTTATTCAATACCTCACCGTTCCCTATTCACTATATTTTTTTGTTTGGTTGTCTTCCTTTTTTTTGTTCCTTATTGTTGTATGTTGATTAAATAAAATTGTTATTATCACTTGAAAGCCCCTGTCTTATTGTATTTTGTTGTCTGGCAAAGGCGTTCCTTATTACCCCTCTATATTTTAAAAAAAATGGACTCTCTCGTCGATTTTCGACGCTAATGAGTGTTCATCCAATGAAACAATCAACAAGAGTGATTTGTTTATAATGGTGAAGGCTTGTGTAGGACCATTCCACACTTTTTGGCATAGTCGATAGGAAAAGAATTGGTGCAATCAAGGAATGCCACGAACCCAATCAACAACTGACCTCAGGAATTTGAATTCAGAGTTATCCCTCTTCCTAGACTGGTTACCTACTCAAGGTTAAAGAGCCCAGTCTGCCCTACTATTTAACCCATAGCTGGAAGGAGAATATATGGATTCATACCTTTCCCAAGGGTATTAACGCTATGTGAAATGCCAACAGCTTCGTCTGGGAATTGAACTTGAACTGATGCCTCCATATTATATATATATTATAATATATATAATTTATATTTATATGTGTATGTATGTATAGTGTCAATAGAAAGTCAGAATGACTATTAAATGGGATAGAATGCTTTAAAAAAAAATCGATAATGATAACTTTCTCCTAGAAGACGAGGTGTTTGGATTTTGAGCCAAGTTGAAAGGCAGATAAAATCGGTTAGAGTAATAACAAAAAAACAAACATCTAATGGCCAATCACTTGAAGTAGTTTTAATCCTGTGGGTAAGAATTAGGAGTGAGGGAGACAGTTGAGTTTGGGGAGTTGAATTCTGACCAGTAGAAGTCAGTTAGATTTGAGGAGCAGTCAAGACAGTTGAATCTTGACTGGAATCAGTTGAGGACAGTTTGAAAAAGTTAGCAGGTCCTGATTTTTGGTCAGAGAAGAGAGGGGCCACGCACCTTTGCTCAATAAACTCATAGCAGCAAGAAAGAATAGAGTATAGAGAAAGAATGAATGAGAAGGAAAGAAAAGGGAAAATGAATGCTTGAGTTTTACACTTCCCTCTGTCCAGATTATATTCACTTATCTCTTGTTTGTTAATTGTTCTCTTTTGATTTGGTCTTACTCCCACTGGGTTTGTTTGATTTGATCGAGGGCAAACAAGTGGGAGTCCAGATTCACAAAGCAATGACACATGGCCGGTCTGCAAAGACAAGATGGGCAGTGGAACGCCCAGTGGACCCGTCATAAGATTTACAACACAAGCTTATTCAATGTAAGTTTTTGCTGGCAGCCAACAGGTTTGTGGGAACAACTTATATGCTTCAAGTATTTGTAATACAAATAATAATTCAGCCAAATCTATTTGACCCATAGATAGACCCTAACAATCCCTGGGTCAGATGGAACTGTGAATAATGCTAATAAGAGGTGACTACACACTCTGCACAGAACTGGAGCCTCACCACCGGATGCAGTCGGTGGTGAGGCTCCAGTTTATTTTTCAAGGCATCCTTGTACACAAAGACGATTTATACACAACATATTCACTTCCTTGTCTTCTTTGGTAAAAGATAGCCCAGTCGGTTCGCGACTCACTGCACCTCTGTAGGGTAAGACCCTCCTCCCAAAGGGGCCACCTATTGGCTGTGAGTGGCGACCCCATGATGCTTAAGGATGGAACACTGGTGGCTGAGCAGTCCATGACAGCAACACTTCCACTTTGGCTGGTTACTTCAAGCCCTAGCACCTATATGATTGTCCCAACCCTATTGCTCTTATGGCAACCCCAACCCCTTTTATATATCTGTGCTGGAAGATGGTGGTGAGGGTCTTAGTGTCCTGTGTATGATGTAAAACTCTGACGGTGAAGTTCCAATTTTCATCACCATTGGTCCCATATCCACTCTCTCATCACCAAGTACCTCCTCATCACCATTGGTCCATGTCCACTCTGACCGGAGTGTAGTACCTATTAGGGTCCCATCTATAGGTTAAATAGAAACAAAATGAGTTTAAATAATGTGTTAAATAATGTATAAAACAAAATATCTTCGGCATAAAATAACCCAACAAGGATTGACATGCTGTAACATCAAACCAATCAATTGTAAAGAATATTATTGAAAGCGAATTAAAGAGGTCTAAATTTCTCATCTGACCCCTCGGCCTCTGTCCAACTTTTCAGGAACCTACTTTTTGTGTGCAAACTTGTGAGAGTGTCTAATCAAAACATTGTAATAAAAAAAAGAGAAAACAGGGTCTACTTTGAATCAACACTTTTTTTATCTACAAAATATTTATATGTTTGAGCATGTTTTCATTTTTCTGTTTATCGTACAATCTTGTTCCGTATATAGGTAGTTTATGTTTCTATATGTTTTATATAAATCTACTTAAAGTCCTTTTCTTTATCAAGACAATAAAGTTTTATAAAAAGGCGTAGCATTTATTTGAATGGCCACTTGAATAAAATTCAGTGATAACTTCATGTTTATTAATAAATTGGTAGAAATTATTATAATTAACTTGCAAACATATTTATTTGACCCATGGATGGGACACTAACAGGAACTACCACTCCAGGTCAGAGTGGATCTGGGAGTAATAACAATGAAGGAGTACTCCACACTCACTAGAGCTCCAGAATTGTGAGAGGGATAGTAAAATGGAGTGTTGGAATTGAAAGGGTTGGTTGGTTGGTGTTATGAGGTTTTAGGGGGTCAAATAAGAACAAAACGACGGGTAACAAATGTAGAAAAATGTATTAACAGAAAGTAGACAAATACAATAGAGATGTGGAAATTACGTCCGACAAAATAAAGTTATTGGCTCACTCACATTGGCTTACTGCTAAGCCACAATTATCCCTGTTACTTATAGTAACCTGTCGGCGCATTCCATTAGTCTTATAGGGTGTATCACCTATAACAGTTGGTTATCTTATTTAATCTTTTTTTTTGTATACAATGAGTTTTCCCAGTTACAAACTGTCACTCATTTTTTGCTTTGTGTTCAGAGCTAAAATTTGAGGTACAAGCGAGCTTCAGATATGCTTATGTTAATAAGTTCACTAAAAACATTTAAGTTTCCAAATTCATTACACCAAAGAAAAATATTATTCATAAAAAAATAAATATTAAAACCTGTTACAGCACTTAATTCATTATATTCTATTTTATTATGTTTTTATTCTTATACAATAAAATGTTATTTTTCTTATTTAAAAAAAATAGGGTGTTTGTGGGAGGGGGATGGAACAGATTAATGGCATTTCAGTTTATTTCAATGGGGAAATGTTGATTTGATGTACGAGGAAATTGAGTTACTAGCGGAACGGATTAAACTGATAAGTAGGGTACACTGTATATGATTTTTAGGCAAATAGTATTAGGTAAAATATAATTTTCATTAATTTCATATCTATTAATTAATTGGTAGAATTAATAAACTGGTGGTTTGACCCTCAGCCACCACCTTCTAGTACCAATATGATAAAAAGGGTAATTTATGAGGAAGTGCCTCCGGTCTCCTGCCTCAAAAATTGTTACCCGGTAACTATTAAAATAATGACCCAGCTCAGTCTATTCAAAACTATCCATCTTCATATCTATCTATCTATCTCAATTTGTTTCATATTTATCTATATTACTTTAAGTATTAAGATTTTTTTTTATTAATGTTTGTTTAATGTCTTGTTTTTAGTTTAAATAAACAAGAATTACGACAAAAAAGATGCGACCCCCCCCCAATACATTTACTTGTTTGAAAATATCTATCTATCTCCATTTGTTCGTATCTATCTATATTATTTTGTTTGTTTATCTATCTCAGTCTATTCCAAACTATATATCCATCTTCATATCTAAACAAGAATTACAACAAATTATGATAAATAAACAAGAATTACGACGAGCTGGGGTTGTTATTTTGATAGTCACCGGGTAGCAATTTTTGAGGCAGGAGACCGGGATGCACTCCTCATAAATTACCAAAAGGATTGGGTGTTTGTCACAAGAGCAATTTGAAGAATTATGGTCAGGATAATCATATCAGTGCTAAGGCTTGACATAATCAGCTGATTGATCAGATGGGGCCTCTCTGATCATCCGTCTAGCCCAAGTAAGGGCTTGAAGTGGAGAGCTGCATATCACAGGACCACTTAGTACCAAGGTCACAGACAGCTCAGCTTACCATGATCCTGTCCTCATTACAGGTCACCACCCATGACCAACAAGTAGACCTATTGAGTGGGGGGGGTGTTGTGGACCTGGTTAGGGGCCAATTAAAGACACAAGAGAGGAAATGAAGTTAAACAAAATATTTAACAAAGACATTAGTACAAATATATACAAATGAAAAGGTTACCTGCGAAGCGGTCGATCAACTGTCCGAGCAGACCACTGGAATATTGGCTCTCGCCTAAGAGCAGTACCTGCTGCTATTTATAGCTGGAAGAATTCATGCATGCATGGTAATTACCATAACAGGGGTGGAATCTTACTTCTCTGCAGAGGTGCGGTTGATGTATTTCTACTACCCAACCAATAGTGTGGGAGTTGAAAGGGGTACTCTACTTTTAATGCAGGGGTGTATATCTGAGTAAACCTGGTCGTATCTATGATAGTATTTCCTTATCATACTAGTAAACAGTCTACTTTGCTATTCATTTCTGTCACAAAAGATTTTTTTTTTTTTTGCTTTTTTTTTGCTAGGCTTTGTTTGGAGCAGGTCAGGTCATATTTAAGTCAAATCTGTTTAAATATTTACCATTTGTTAATCAGGGGGGCAAAGTTCACTTCAAACCTGTTATCCAGTTTTTCCACTTCCCTTGAAAGTGGTTGACAAACAAATATTCCTTTGAAAGGATTTCTTTAAAAGATATGTGACTTAGCATGGATATCTGGTATTGCCTAGTAAAAAATATAACTTCAATGTTGACAATATAGTAGAATATATACTTTAATACTTTTGGGAGCGCATGTGGCTGTCTTGTGGTTTCTGCCGAACGCTCTACCGACTGAGCCTAACACCTTTTTCTTTTAATTTCATAGAAAATACCTGCCTTTATTTCTTCTCTCGTCGGCTGCATAACTCAGTTCTCAGACCAAGCAAAAATAATAATTATATATATATATTAGTAGATAAAAAAAAGCATTAATATATGTGTGTGCCGCACCTGTCAATTGCGGAAGACGGTGTAGGTCCAGAGTCTGTGAAATGGGTGTGCCTGCGGTGAAATAAAAGCGGAAAACCTCGAAACAGACACAGTTACTTTTCTAATCTAGACATACGATTTAAAAAGAAAAAAACATATGCTTTCATGTCCACTCAGTTACTGGCGACATATCTACATATCTTTCTTCCGATATAAAAATGAACTTTAAACGAAGCTTTACTCAAAGACACACACACACACACACACACACACACACACACACACACATATATATATATATATATTATATATATATATATATATATATGCACCTCTCTGTCTGCCGATCTACATTCTTATTTAAATGTTTCTATCAGTTTTTCTCTTTTCACACAACACACAACACACACACACACATACATACATATAATATTATATTTATAGACGAAGAGAGTTATGCATATTACACATCATTATTATTATATATATATATATATATATATATATATAAGTTAAAAGAAAGGAAATGAATCCGACAGTATGAGTATGAAAAGATGGAATGAAAACATCACACAATGCTGTTTAAAGAAGAAAACAATTTATATATAATCATAGCTGATACTGATCAATATTTCGATTTTTACAAAAATCATCATCAGAGCTCATTTACTCCGTGGTGTTGGGTTGGATTTGACATTTATCTCCAACCCAAACACCACGGAGTAAATGAGCTCTGATGATGATTTTGTAAAATCGAAATATTGTCAGTATCAGCTATGATTATATTATAAATTGTTTTCTCTTTAACAGTATTGTTGTGATGTTTTCATTCCACCTTTTCATACTTATATATATATATATATATAATTATATATATATATATATATATATATATAAATTTAAAAAAAAACGAAGTGTTCCAAAAATAAGATGAATTTATTTACGACGCTTAAACGTTTCGGTTTATTTTAAACCTTCATCAGGATAGATTATGGGATGAAGAAATTGATGGATGTTTTGTAAATGACAGGAGTTAGAAAAATCTTTATAAAAAGTTTGTAAACTGTATTTGTTCAGCGTTATATTTAAGAGGATTGGCGAACGAAAGTTCATTCGCATCTCAAACCCGGTCAGGGTAGCTGTTAATGTATAACCACACTGATGAGAAGTGATACTTCGAAACACGTGTCTGTGGATTACTTATATATATATATATATATATATATATATATATATATATATATAGTGAGAATAGAGGAAAGTATGGATATAAAAACACAGAAAGTTGTTCTTATATCTAGACTTTCCTCTATTCTCAACCACATTTGTCGGATTTATTCAAATCCTTCACCCTCATAGATATATATCTATCCATCATCATCATCATGTCACGCAAGCAGCACGGTTATCCATGACAATCTCTCGCAACCTTCCCTATCACTCATTTGCCCCTGGGAGGTCCTCTGCGCAGCATCCAGAAACTATCTATATATATATTATATATATATTCGTGTAAAAAGGCCTTAAATACCATGGTATCGTGGTTATGGACCATTTCCATTCGTGGGTATCTAGGGCCCACGAGCTTCTTCAAACCACGTTTATCTAATAAAACATATCCATGGTCTGAAGAAGTACGTGGGCCCTAGATACCCACGAGTGGAAAGGTCCATAACCACGATACCCATTGTATTTAAGGCCTTTTTTATTCACAAATAACTTAGCTCTGTTTACAATAATTAAACATTGAGCTCTCATATGGAACCTGAACTCTACCAAACACTGGTAGAGAATACGACCAGCCTAGAATCACCTGTACCAAGAAACTTGGTACCACACCTAAGTATATATATATATATATATATATATATAAATATATATATATATATACATCCGATCTCACTGACAAGCTAAAGCGACAATTCTTCCTGGCGGTGGTTATATCAGTGCTGCTGTATGGCTGCACCACCTGGACCCTAAGTAGGCGCCTTGAGAATAAGCTAGATGGGAACTGCACAAGAATGTTGCGTGCAGTCCTGAACAAGTCGTGGAAGTAGCACCCCACAAAGAAGCAAACTATATCGTCACCTGCCCCCCCCCCATCTCACAAACCATCCGGGTGAGACGGACTAGACATGCAGGACACTGCTGGAGAAGCGGGGACGAGCTCATAAGCGATGTTTCTCCTGTGGAGGCCAACACATGGACATGCTAATGTAGGACGCCCACTAAGGACCTACATTGACCAACCATGAGAGGATTTGATATTGAACTTGGGGGATTATAGTAATTGTTATAATGTCGATTAAGCCAAATGTAATTTTTTTTTGTATAATAGATTTTTTCTTGGAATGCGGTTTTATGTGTTAAGATATTTAGAAAAATTATTTACTAAGAGGATTACTAAGGGATTTAATATTTTAACTAAGAGTAAATTGGATAATTCTTGAATGAAGCTTCATTAATACACAGAAGTAAAATATTCAATCGAAGGAAATTGTTTGTGCTTTATCCACTTTTATTTCTCAACTTTTAATCACATGTATGCATATGTTTATTATTTGAAGTCAGTCAGTCTACTATTAGTTTTCTTTTCTTTTTCTTACAAGCCACACCGATACTTCTGTTTCCATATGATTTTTTCAGCTCGCGATTTTAAAACCGGACTTTCTTTACGGCAGTATAAAACACAATCACATATTCAGATGCTCTGACTGTTTCTCGTCTTAATTGTAGACACACTCTCACTGACGAGATGGATCATAAAGTCTAGGCTACATTCGGTGTGCCCAACACGTTCAACAGGGGTAGTATGTGACACAACTAGTCAGGTATGAGGCATCTGATTATTTCCTATAACTCCAACCTAAAAAAGGGGAACCTCTCTGAATGAATTTTATCTGTTAATTAATCTACCCATTATTTTCCCATTAAACTAACACTAACCCTCACCCTAACCTTAAATCCTAACCGCATCTTCTTTTTTCCTAGTAGATCAATAAATAATTTATAAAACTAATTCAGAGTGATTCCTTTTTTTTTTAGCTTAGAGTTATAACCAGGCATCTAATGTGGATCGAGCTCGCAATTCAGTTGTAATTGATTTGCAACACAGGTTTGGTAACCATTACACCACGATGTGACGCCCTTATTGACACAACCCACTCACCACGGCTGGGATGTGACTCAAGTTGGCAATTATGGGGAATCCAGCGAATATCGAACTCGCTATTCAGTTGTAATCGATCTGCGAGGGCTAGTTTGCTGACCATTACACCACGAAGGAAGCGCGTGGTGTAATGTTTAAAGTCATGGGAAATGGACTCGTCGCCCCGAGTTCAAATCCTGACGTGGTAATTGCATTCATTTAGCGCTAATATCCTTGGGAAACGTATGAATCCTAATCTCTCTCTCCAGCTATGGGTAAATAGTAGGGCAGACTGGGCTCTTTAACCTTGGTTAGGCAACCGGTCTAGGAGAAGGAAAACTCTGAATTCAAACCTGCTGAACTCCGCTTAAGAATTGACCTTGTGTCGCATCCTGCTCGTGCGGAGGGTTGGTAAATATATATATACCCAAACCCTCTCATCACGGGTTGGATGTGACATGAGGTCGCCAGTATGGGCCATCCACTGAGGACCAAACTTGCTATTCCTATTCAGTATTAATGGATCTGCGAGACTACTTGCTGACCATTAATTGGGTGACCACATTGAGCAACGGTAGGTACTTTTGTTTATCAAAAATGACTTGATTCGGCATTAAATGACTCGGAAAAGATTTGGTATGTCGTAAACAAAAACAACAGCAAACAGGTAGGAAGTGAAACCAGATTGCAAGTATGAGGATCCAGAGAGGAACAAACCCTCTATTAAGTAGTAATGGATCTGCGACACCAGCTTGCAAACCATTATACCACGATGGGACGCCCTTACTTACACAACTGTTAACCACGGTTGGATGTGACACAAGTTCGCAAGTATGGGGGCATCAGCGAAGACCGACCAGCAGTAGTAAGCAGCCTGAGTCCTTTTAGATCTGGTTTGCATACTCCCGCCCCAATAAAAAAAAATTCCTCAGGGGTTCAAAAAAAGTAGTTTTCAAATTTGAAAGAAGGATACACTACGGTTTCAAGAACAAAATAAATAAAAATTTAGTTCGGTAAAATGTTTTTCCGGTCCACCTTTTTATCTACCAGTCGAGATCTGGTTTGCATACTCCCCCACTCCCAATAAATAAATAAAAATTCCCCAGGGGTTCAAGAAGGAGTTTTCAAATTTGAAAGAAGGATACCTACGGTTTTAAAAAATACCAAATTTACTGGGTAACAATTTTTCCCGATCCACCTTCTTATCTACCAGATTAGATCTGGTTTGTATACCACATATGGTTTGTATACCAGATCTGGTTTGTATTTTAAAAAATTTAATGTATGTGTGTGTGTAGGGGGGGTTTAAAAAAAAAGGAGTTTTCAAATTTCAAAAAAAGGATCCCCTATGGTTTGAAAAATAGAATAAATAAATTTAGCTCGTTAACAATTTTCCCGGTCTACCTTCTTATCTAACAGACTAGATCTGGTTCGTATACCCCCCCCCTTTGCCCAATAAAAAAATTCCCCAGGGGTCAAAAAGAGGAGTTTTCAATTTCAAAAAAGGATCCCCTATGGTTTGAACAATAGAATAAATAAATTTAGCTCTGTAACAATTTTTCCCGGTCTACACTCTTATCTAACAGACTAGATCTGTTTCGTATATCCCCCGCCAATAAAAAAAATCCCCATGGGTTCCAAAATAGAGTTTTATAAATTTCAAAAGAGGATACTCTAAGCTTTTAAAAAAAAACAAAAAAAAACCCAACTAAATTTACCTTGGTAACAATTTTTCCCGATCCACTTCCGGACTATTTGTTTATCAAAATGACTTGATTCGGCATTAAATGACCCGAGAAGGGTTGATACGTCATCAACTGAACCAGTTGCCAGTTGATCCGGTTTCACCCCCACCCCCAGGTTCGACTCTTGACATACCTTATTTGGGAGATGGATCTTTCGTTTGCTGAAAAATGACAGGTAAACCGAAATCACCCGTAAATTGAACCCGATGACTCGAGGAATGTTGGTCCACTCAGTGGGACTCCGAGTAACATTCTCAAATTAACCCTCATCAACTTCCCCATTCTTCCTTTGTGAGTTCATCCTTCAAGCAAAAACAGTCAGTGGTCTAGTGTCTGCCTACAAACAGTCAAATCATATCCGAAAAATCTATCATTGTGTGTTTTTCTGTCTGTAAGAAACTATATTCCTACTCAAGTCACAATTCTCTTAGTTATTGCATGATTATCTTTTATCTAAACCTCAATTATTAATAAAATTGTCTTACATTATTATACTGTTAACTATGTCTACATACTGACAACATGCAATTATATTATATATACAACAAAATAGTGGTTTACAATGTGACGGGAAGGCTAATTTGCATATCAATATTAAAAATCGAATTTAATAATATGTGCTTAGTATTTGATTTCTAACTGTTTGGTTTTATTTAATGAATATAAGCAAAAATCTCTAAATGAATCTTAAATGAAATCCATTAACAGATAAAATAACTGTCATTTTATACTTCCTCTTATAACTAAATACTTAAATTAGAAAAAATAATAATGAAAGACGAGAGTGATGGAAGAGTAAGTTTCAGTTGTTCCATTTTTTATTATTATCTTTTATTATACCCCCATCAAATCTTTTTATCTGCATTCTTATTTAGTTTTATTAGCCTTTCTAATTTAATACAATATTTTATTACATTAAAATAAATACTTGCACCCGGAGGGTGCATATATTGCTAGTATATATAATAATTTCTCTAATATAATAACAAAAATTTACTATATATATATATATATATATATATATATATATATATATATATATATATATATATAGATAGATAGATAGATAGATATAGTCCCCATTACTCCCTGGTCCACTCTGACCGGGAGTGGTAGTACCTGTTTGGGTCCATCTATGGGTTAAATAGAAAAATGTATTTATAAAAAAATTGTATTATCCATTAAGAATTGATTTATTTCAGAACTTTATCGGCATTAAATGACCCACTGAGTTGATATGCCGTAAAACAAAACAAACAAACAAACAGATAGATATAGATATATATGTGTTAAGAGTAAGGAAATGAATCCGACGGTATATGTATAGATAGAAAGGTATGAAAAAACACGTGTTTTTTCCTACCATTTTATCTATCTATCTATCTATCTATCTATATATATATATATATATATATATATATATATATATATATATATATATGTGTGTGTGTGTGTGTGTGTGTGTAGTATATTAAGAAAGAATGGAAAAAACAAAGTTTTAAATGAGTTAAGTGGTGAGTTTATTGGCAGACGCTGCAGTGTTTCGATCTATTAATTAGATCATCTTCAGTGCATTTGTTGGTATATGGAAGGTAATAAGAAATTTTTTATCACTGAATAATGAGAAAAGCGAGTGGTAGTCCTTGTTTATCGGTCTGTTTAAAATTTGAAGTTTGAAAAAAGGAGACGGTTTGAAATATGACGTCAAATATTCTCTTTTACGGTGTGAGTATGGGACTGTGTAAGTGTGTGTATCGAAAAGAAAGCATTGTGCATTTTTTAGGCGTGTGGTTGCGCGTCTGTGTATAAATCTTTTGCGATAGAAGACAGCGAAACAAACCTCAAGGTTGTGTGTGTGTGTGTGTGTATGTGTGTGTGTGAGCATGGTTACCATTGAGAAAACGATGTATGTATATATATATATATATATAAGTAAAAAAAATATAACATAAGATTTAGATTTTTTGCTTTATAGCCTATTTCAGGAAGTATACCCCTAAAAGATCTGTTTTCAGCTGCCTTAATAGTAAGGTCAATTTTTTAAGTCGTATTTTCCTTCACCTACCCGGTTGCCTTACCAAGCTTAAAGAACCCAGTCTGTCCTGCTATTTACCCATAGCTGGAGGGAGAATAGTTGGATGCCTACTTTCATCAAGAGTACTGGCGCTATGTGAAATACAACCAGCCTCATCCAGGATTTGAATATCTCCTACCACGATAACCATTACACGACAAGCGCTCCTAGGATTTTTTGTACTGGGCATAACACTAACTTATGTCTTACTCCCGTGTACATTCCGTCACGGAGTGGTAGTACCTGTTAGGGTCCTATTCATGGATACGTAATTTATGAGGAAGTGCGTCCCGGTCCCCTGCCTCCGAAATTGCTGCCCGGCGAATTTTAAAATAACGACCCCAAGCTACGGCGTCACGTCTCAGTATGTTCAAAACTATCTAAACAAGAGAGATGACAAATTACGATAAATAAACAAGAATTACGACTAATTACGGTAAATAAACAAGAATTACGACAAATTACCTATATTTATTGTAATTTATCGTAATAAAAGAAAATCTTAGTATTTAATAGATAGATAGATAGATATGAAGATGGATAGTTTTGAATAGACTGAGATAGATAGATAGACAAACAATAGGTACCACCTATTTTACCCCGTGAAATTTACCCCCCCCTCCCCACTATATTTAACACAATGAAACTTGCAGTAAAATTAATATTTTCTTGAAAAAAAAAATTCCATTCAAAAGAAAAAACATTAAACAAACTCATAAATTACCTCTTATTTTTCTTTTTTTTTTTTTGTCGTAATTCTTATTATCGTAACTAGCAAATATATGCACCCTCCGGTGCAAGTATTTAAGTTTTAATGTAATGAAATATCACATTAAAT
Source organism: Doryteuthis pealeii (assembly GCA_023376005.1). NCBI lineage: Eukaryota > Metazoa > Mollusca > Cephalopoda > Myopsida > Loliginidae > Doryteuthis > Doryteuthis pealeii. The sequence continues at coordinate 117,693,100 of CM042151.1, read as the reverse complement.
TAGAAAGACTAATGAAACTAAATAAGAATGCAGATAAAAAGATTTGAAACAGAGGTGGGTATAATCGAAAAATAGAACAACTGAAACTTACTCTTCCATCACTCTCGTCTTTCATTGTTATTTTTTCTAATTTAAGTATTTAGTTAAAAGAGGAAGTAAATAATAAAATGACAGTTATTTTTCTTGTTAATGGATTTCATTTAAGATTCATTGAAGAGATTTTTGCTTATATTCATTAAAATAAAACCAAACAGTTAGAAACCAATAATACTAAGCATATATTTATTAAAATCACATTTTAAATATCAATATGCAAATTAGCCTTCCCGTTCACACTGTAAACCGCCATTTTGTTGTATATATAAATATAATTGCATATTGTTAGTATGTAGATATGGTTAACAGTATTAATAATGTAAAACAATTTTATTAATAATTGAGGTTTAAATAAAAATGAAATCATTGAGAATGTGATGTCAATAACTTAAGGGAATTATGGCTTAAGTAGTTTCGGTTACAGACAGAAAAACACTCAATCTCCATTATAAGAAGATTTGTCGTAATTCTTGTTCATTTATAGAAATTTGTCATATTTCTTGTTTAGTTAGTTTTTGAACAGACTGAGACGTGACGCCGTAGCTTGGGGTCGTTATTTTAAAAATTCTCCGGGCAGCAATTTCGGAGGCAGGTGACCGGGACCCACTTCCTCATAAATTACCCATGGATCAAATGTATTTGTTTGAAAATTACTAGTATCATGAAACTTAACAATAACCCTTAGTAAGCAATTATAGCTTCAAGTAACTTAATAAACTCTCTCTCTCTCTCTCTCTCTCTCTCTCTCTCTCTCTCTCTCTCTCTCTCTCTCTCTCTCTCATTTAGGTGCAGTCTTTATGCTCTTTATCTTAAAACATACGATCATCGCTAGGTTCGACTTTATTTGAAACTAGAAGCGGCTTCCCCGGCGTCGCCTCGGTAGAGGGGGAGGGGTAAAAAAGGTAGTCTCACAGATCCATTATTGTTGAATTGCGAGATAGATCCTCACAGGATGCCCCATTAAAATACATATGTAAAAAGACAATCTGAAAAGAAAAAAATCAACGTCTCCTATTTGAAATACTAAATGCAAAAAATTCCATTATGTTATCATTTAAATTTCATTTTTTAATTATCTAGAATATAAATTTTAATTATTTTATTTTTTTAATTATCAAGAATATAATAAAATGTTCATCATTTTTTTGCTCAAAAACCAAACCCTAGCGATATTTAATGTGTATATATAATTACTTTGTCGTTAATTTTTTTTATTTTCGAAGTTTCCTTCGGACATACACATACACACAACTGCACTTTATATATGTACTAGAAGCAGCTACCCGGCATTGCCTGGGTTGAGAGTGTGTGGGGGGGGGACAAAAAGTTAGTCTTGCAGATCTGTTATAACTGAATCATGAGTTGGATCCTCACAGGATGCCCCATTAACATCTCTATGTAAAAAGAATGAATCTTGCGTCAGGAAAAAAGTGCACAGAAATGAAAGATTAATGTCTTCTATTTAAAATATTAAATTAAAAAAAAAATCCATGGTGTTACTATTCGAATTTTATTTTTTTAAAATATTTCGCGATTATAAATCAAATCTTTATTATTTGGGCTCAAAAACCAAGCTCTGGTGATAGTGAATATATATTTTATTATAATGGATATTGTGTGTTTGTCTGTCTGTAACCGAAACTAAATCACTACTCAAGTCACAATTCCCTTAGTTACTGACATCACATTCACCATGAAAAAAAAAAAAAAAAAAAAAACAATATGAGTCTAGGTAAAAAATCATACATAAGTAAATAGGTAGATATTTTAGCCAAATCAAGACATTAGGTTTATAAGTTCCCAAATTTCACACTCAATTGTCCAATTGGATATAGTGGATAAGGTAGTTAGGTTAAGACAGTTCTAAGTGACAGTTATCTCTGGAACCCAAGTTCAATCCTAAGTGAAGGTAGTTAGAAAAATAATTAACACAACTCCTACCCCAGCTATGGTTAGCGGAATGAGAACAAGATACCCCCGTGGAATAAATAAAGGGTTAGGTTCAAAGTTCCGTGATGGCTCCCGATTACGACAAGAAAGTTCCCGAGTTCGAAAAGAAGGTTCCCGAGTCCAAGAAGGTTCCCGAGTCCGACAAGAAATACCTGAAGAAGGCCGGAGGGCATATCGGCCGAAACATTGTACAAATAACACTGAAGATGGGGGCGATAGTCCGAATAACACAGATAATATGAATTTATTTTTATTTAAACGTCAATTATTAATAATATTATTATACCTTATTAATACTGTTGGATTAATCTACATACTAATAACATGCAAATATATTCATATATTCAACAAAATAGCGGTTTACAGTGTGAACGAGAAGGCTAATTTGCATATTGATACTAATGTTGGGATTATCTTCCCTTTGCCTGGAAGAGTTATCTTCCCGCTGGGGTTTCCATGCCGACCACCAGGAGGTCTGGTATTTAAGCGCGAGGTTCAAACTCTTCTCGCTCTTTTGTGTTTCGTCACAAACGATCTCATATGGGCTAGACACTGTCTACCCCTTTCTCGGCGGGGCTTCTGCGCCCCCCCATCACTAGTAAGTGAATTATACTGCATGGACTATCCATTAACTCTTATATTTTATATGTTCATTTAGGTATCTCTTTTATATCTAAACATTGTATTTCCATTCATGAATGTGTCCTTTTATTATTTCTATTTTCTGTATTCTCTACTATGTATCTGTATTTCATTTATGTATGTTTCCATGTGCCTGTAATAAAGTCCATCTTGTTATATGTTTAACACCCTTGTCGGTGTTTGTTTCGTTTCAACAAGTTATAACATTATTATAACCCTGAATCTTACACTGAGAATTTGATTTTAATAAATATATGCTTAGTATTATTGATTTCTAATTGTTTGGTTTTCTCTTAATGAATCTGAGCAAAAATCTCGGGGATAAATCTTAAAAGAAATCCATAAAACAAGACGAAAGAACTGTAATTTTATTAAATACTTCATAATCTAACTAAATAGATAAATTAGGAAAAATTGAAAGACGGGAGTGATGGAAAATGATGGAAGAGTTAGATTTAAAGCTGTTCTATTTTTCGATCATACCCCCTGAGTTTATCATTTTCTTAATAGTTTCTAATTTGATACAATATTTTATTACATCAAAACCCAAATACTTGCACCCGACGGAAGGTACATATATTTGCTAGTATATATATTTACTTTTTTGTTACTTGTTTTATTTCACTGTTGGTAATAAATGGTTAAACTTAACAGGCGTTAACAGATTTTAATGCAAACAATATGAAAGATCTATTTGAAAACGTCAACTTGGAGGACATTCTGTTCTTTTTGAAGGAAATAAAATTATACCATAGAATACAGACATGAACCTCTAAATCAATACCATACAACATGATCCCCAATGATGCTAACACATTGTTAAAACCAATTACTAAAAAGTATAAATAAATGCCGGGTTAGCTCAGTCAGTAGAGCGTTCGGCTAGAAACCCATGGTTTCTAGTTCGATCCCGGTCCTCGCCAACTCAGCGTATGAGTAGCACAGGGATCTGTGCGGTAAAGTAAGGAGCTGATGGTAGGTATGGCGCTCCACCTCAGAAGCCAAAAACAATCTCCTTGGTCTAGTGCTATTAAAAAGGGGATAGACTCCCTCGCTGATTGGCTGATACAGACTTTAGGTCGCCCCGTCGACTTTACTTTTATTTAAGTAGTTTCCTCCGGACATATATATACACCGACTTTCCTTTATATATGTATATCTATACATATATATGCTTAGAATTATTGATTTCTAATTGTTTGGTTTTCTCTTAACGAATCTGAGCAAAAATCTCGGGGATAAATCTTAACAGAAATCTTATTATAATGGAGATTGTGGGTTTGTCTGTCTGTAACCGAAACTATGTTACTATACAAGTCACAATTCCCTTTAGTCATTTACATCACATTCTTTATGATTTTATTTAAACCTCATTATTAATAAAATTGTTTTACATCATTAAGTCTGTTGACCATTTATACATACTAATAACATGCAATTGTATTGATATATACAACAAAATAGTGGATTACAGTGTGAATGGGAAGGCTAATTTGCATATTGATCGTAAAAAATTTGATTTTAATAAATATATGCTAGGTATTATTGATTTCTAATTGTTAGGTTTTATCTTATTGAATATGAGCAAAAATCTTGGGGATAAATCTTAAATGAAATCCATTAACAAGAAGAAATAACTGTAATATTATTCTTTACTTCCTATTTTAACTAAATAGTTAAATTAGGAATATTTACCAATGAAAGACGGGAGTAATGGAAAATGATGGAAGAGTTAGTTTCAAAGTTGTTCTATTTTTCAATCATACCCCCTCTGTTCCAAATCTTTTTATCTGCATTCTTATTCAGTTTCATTAGCCTTTCTAATTTAATATGATATTTTATTATGTTAAAACAAATACTTGCACCCTGAGGGTGCATATATGTGCTAGTCTTAATAATTTATCTTGGTTTGAGATGGCTTTGGCATTATATAATCCCCGAAGGTTGGCATGCCGTTAGATAAAGTAACCAATCCAAGGAATCAAACCCGTTCACTTTTGGACATAATTCTTTTGGTACTATTGCAGTTGAAATATCCAGTGTCTTGGGCCCACAAAGAGACTCCTGATTTCACCATATTGTTTCTATGGCTACGGAATGAGCTCCGAGAAATGTCCAGTGTCTCAGGACCTCAAACGGCATTCCCGATTCCACCATATTGGTTCAAAGGCTGCTTACCTTAGGAGCATGTGCCGATAGGATGATGAACGGTTCTTTCAAAGAGTCTCTTTTACCATTCTTAAGGGCAACAGCTTTTCAATTCTTCTGACTTGCATTATAGATCGGAAGTAACCGCACCCGATCCTTATTGTTAGGATATAATTAACAAGATACAGGTTTCGGCGTTTTTATCAACATATGTCACCAAGTTGGTCAAAAGTGAAAGGTGCTATGGACTAGCTTAATTAACATTGTTCTACGGTAAACGTCCTTAATGATTAAAGAAGCAAAACGGAATCGGACATTTGTTTCAAGAAGGCATTTTATCTTGGTTTGAGGGGCAACCTTGCTATATAGATATGACCAGCTGAACAACACGAGACGACATATATATATATATATAT